>JARHVA010002157.1:787500-1185000 GCA_037957365.1 Torreya grandis
CTTTTTGGGCACTTTAGTGATCTAATAGTATTTTGAGCTTGTGTAAAGATACCTATGAGTATTGTATCATTGTATTGATAATTTCATTGAGTTTATGAAGTGAATGAGTCCATAAAATAATGTATTTGTAAACCTCTTTGTATCAAATCCTTGGAGGTAAAATTTAGCCTAATAGGCCTATAAAGGGTAGAGTTGTTATAATTTGAGTTTTGAGTTGAATTTCTTCATGCACTAAGAATATTAAGTCTTGAAACAATTGATGAAACCATCATAGTATTATTTAAAGAAGTGAGGATGTATAATTGAGTGCTTTATGAGTCAAAAAAGGATTTTGATTAAAGGTAGATTACCGTCCTGGGATTGAGTACCCTATTTTAAGTCATTGAAAGTGTCTTTTGATCTGAATACAGAGAATAACAAGTCAAGAGATGATAATAAATAATAATTTCCTTATTATTTCAATACCAATACTTAGTAGACTTTATTTTATAGACCAATAAATAGTTTATGGTGAGGAAGAGACCTAATTTTAAGTAAGTTTCTAGAAGATCTTGAAGTGGACTAGGTTGAATAAGTTGAGCACTTACTTTGACACCAATAGGGAATAGTAAAGATCAAGATATGGCTTGTGTATTTAGGTAGGAAATATTCATGGAGATCAAGATATAGCTTAGTTATTCAATCAAGTAGGGCATACTCAAGTAGATAAAGTAGGCAGGGAATACTCAAGTAGGTAAATTAGGCTTGTAATCCTCGACGGTATAGATCTATTACATATGTAACATGATTTGAAAACTTGTTTCTCATTCTATCTTATGATCCTAAAATAATGAAAACTAAGTATTGACTTAAATGGATTTTTAAAAACTAACTTCTAAATGGTAACTCCTACAGCTTTGTAATCAATTTCACAAGATGTAGAGTGGCCCTAATTTGTTATATTTAGTAAAATAAATTTAAAGTATAAAAATATAAAATTTTATCTTATAATGATTAAATTTATTTTACTAAATATATCATTTCACACACAAACCAAAAAACAAGAACACAATAAAAAAAACTAGCTCAAACTTCACATAGAAACAAAAATACAACAAAAAAAAACATACATGTCTTTAAATGTAAAAGCAAGTAGGAAAAACTACATAAATTTTTTTTAAAAAAAAAAAACATGTCTTTAAAAGGGTGCATGCCCTTTCAACATTCCAAAGTGCACACACCCTTTGTCAATGTCATATTCCCTTCCATTTTTTCAAAAGGGTGTATTCCCTTTTCTCAAAAGGGTATACGCCCTTTAGGGTTAGGACTATCCCTTACGAGATCCAGACAAAAGGGTGTACACCCTTAATAAAAAATAAAAAATAAATAAAAATTTATTGTGTCACATTTTTTGTCCCCCAACTTTGTGTATCCACCCATTTACCAAATCGGTCTATCATAACATTCAATCATTTGGCTGACATGTTCTTAGCACATTTCTATAACAATAACAGTGACAAGATATCAAATGCACAAGTGGCACAATTAAAATAAAAGTCAAACTTGCCTATCACAAATTATGTCTTATGATACAAGACTACATTATCCAAATTGACTATCCCCATGGTAGATATAGAGATTTTGGACATATCTAAAAAAAGTATCTTGCTAACATTACACAAAGCTATCTTATTCAAGAAGTTTCCTACATTTACCGATTTATGCCGCATAGTTAAGGAAAGAGAATTTAAGCTTCTATCAATGGGCAAAATTAAGTATACTAGTGGATCAGAATCAAATATTAAGATTTAAAACAAGCCTCCATACAAGGTAAGGGTGACTGAGAAAAAGAGGGATCGAAAGGCCACAATCAACATAACTTCAAAGCCATCTCTTAGATTGGTTTTATTTGTTCCTCAATGTTGAATCTTCCCTAACCTTCTAGAGTCACCAGTATGGGTTTTACAATATATCTTAAAATGTAATTTCATATCTCTCCATCCCATTAAAGATTTTTATATGACACAACCTATTCTAAATAACTATGATTCTAATGTATACTGCGAGTATCACGGGGTACCAGGCCACACAACAAACAAATACATAAGCCTAAAGCACAAGATACAAGATCTAATTGAGGTTAATATTATTGATGTGGGCACACCCATAGATGCATAGAAATCAAATAAAATAGAATATAATTCACTAAATATATTATTAGATCCATTGCCAAAGCACACAATTAGTGAGGCGAGGGGAACATTAGGTGTTCACTATACATATCAGGCACATCCACCACTAGATTCATATCATATAATTACAAAGGAGGCACATCTCTTGCATAAAATTATTAGAATGTAACATACTACAATATCACATAAACCACTCATTGCATTCATATATCATGGGATTATTGATGATGATATAGATCTACATGCACTCTTTATACGAGCATACATAGATCATTATCCTATCCAAAGTGTTATGGTTGATAACGGGTTAAGCATTAGTATGTGAACTATGACACTTTAACAAAATTTGGGGTACACATAGCAGGAAATATTCCTCATAGATACAGTCATTAGTGGTTTTAATGGTCATGCTTAGAGTTCCATCACGGAGATTGTGCTTCCATCATAAGTTGGACCAACATACATAGCCACTCAATTCCTAGTAGTACCTAGTGCAAGTGTATTTGATATATTATTAGGTAGGCCATGGTTATAGTAGTTCCATGTCATCCCATATATAGTACATAGATGCTTGAATTATCAAACATCATCCACCATAATTGATCCAGGAAGTAATTTATGTGACAATTCGGGTGACAGTTCCACCCCAATTGATGACAAAACTTTTAAGAGCCATAACTTTTGCACCATAGCTCCAATTGACTCATCATTTGAACCGTTGGAAAGATAAGAATGAGGAGAACTCCTTGAGATGGCATGGATATATTCTTAATGAATTTTGAACCCTAAAAACCCAATGAAATTTCTCTAAATTTTAAATTTAGTAGTGTAGTCTAAAAATAGTAAGTTTCTAAAAAAAGTAATTCCTCAAATTTTGTATTATTTTAAAGCGTGGAAGTCAAACCACTTAATCTCCCTCGATATTAGGGACCTTATACATCCTCCCCATACTTTAAAAATGGGTATAAATGAATAATTAACCTGAAATGGAAAATCAGACATCTCTTTCCAAAGATAAGCATATAGTTGTATTGTGATCTTGAGTAATAATACATCTCTTCTCAGAGAATTCATTGTTACTGTGTTATTTCTATGTTCTTAAAATATTTATCAACCAAAAATTTTGAGTTTTGGATCAACCATCCCCTAGAAATTGGATTTGATCAAATTATGTTGACACCTATGAATTGGGAAACATTTATCAATTACTAAAAATGGTTCATTGGTGGTTGGATCAATGAATAATGTACAAATGGCTGCTTTTGATATTTATTTATTTATGACTTCACATGCTAATTTTTTTTAGCATAATATGCCCTATAAATATCTTGATATGATTCCCATCTATCGAGTTGAGTGGTTATCAAGTCAAATTGACCCAATATTGACTCTAGGTTATTGGTTAGATAGGTGTGGTGGGTGTTGGTGGATATGACATCCCTCATTCTCCTAACTACTTGCTCAATTTTAATTTTATTTTCCATAATGTGTGAAACTAGATCCTCCTCATTACCTAGGGGATCTTGAGGAATTATAGGAGGGTTAGGTGGAGGAATATAAAGGTTAGGAAGATTGATGAAGGGTTACTCAGAGGATTCAGAGGGTTAGATGGAGGCTTAGATAAAGGATTAGGAGGCTCAAGGGTAGGGTTAGCCACATGATTAATAGGGTCAGGTGGAAGGTTAGAAGGATAGTTATGGTCTCTTGTAGTGGATTAGTATGTTTCAAACAAATAATTTACAATTAGACAATGTAAAAAGCATAAATTTGGTAAAATACAAAGTTATTAGGTGAATTTTTTATTTCTTGGCTCATCTACATGGAGGCAATGTGAATTTTAGGACGTGTCGAGGTTTGTAATGGACATATGGCAAGTTTTGACGTCTTTAGAGGTGAAACATGATCAAATAATAATACTTAGGAGTTGGAAAATGTGAAATGACAACAATTGGCCATGGTTTTTTTTGGACAAATACACAAGTAACACGTGCACATGATCATAATGTGTATATATAATCATAACATGTATATGTTACCCCATAATGTATACATGATTTTACATAATGTGTATGCATTATGGCTCGACAATTTCCTAGCCATAATGTAAATAATGCATATGCCAATTTCCTAGCCATAATGTAAATAATGCATATGCATTATGTGAATAAATCGTATCCATTATATGATATGTCCATGAAATTACCCGCCAAATCTATGCACATACCCATTTTTTAGTATTTTTTACATGTTTGAAATATTTTAAAAGTCTAATCAAGGATGTCCTCATCATCAAAAGGTGTAGAACAACCTATAAATTTTCTCAAGCTTTGTTTATATCACTGCACTACCACTATTTTAATTTTTATGTTTAATGGTTTACTTGAAGATAATGTTGGAGGTAAATAATCATGGTTGTCATGCCATATGTAAATTTTTATATTGATATTAATAAAATTAACAAATATGTTTGTAGTATCTAGCGTAGCATTCTAATCAAGTATCATATATTATCCAAGCTTTACTTTCAATTTTAATTCCTAGTCTCATATCCATATGGTCAAAGTTTTCACAAGTGAGCCACATGAGATAGGTAACTAGATGTATCTTCAATATTTTGGAATGAATGAAGGGTATATTATGTTAGAGAGTTGTCATGTTGATTTTATGATGGTGTATGGAGGTGTCCTGGTGAGTGAATGAAGTGACTTGATAGTCTAATTGACAATGACAAAGTGTGTAATGTGCTTGTGCTTGTTCTGATATGAAAAAGTGTCTAATATGCTTGTTCTTGTATGCTTGAAGGATGAATGGTTAATCTTCAATGTTAACATGGTTAGAGAGGTTCAAGAATGAGTATGGTGATTGGAGTATATGTAATAGGCCATAATATTTTATCCATGGTTGGAGAGCTTGTGTGTATAATTAGAATTCATTTGGTTGATCAAAACTTTCATCTAGACACTTTGGGTCTAGTGGTCAAAAATCTAAGTTGGTAGTTTGATGATGTCACCATTACCACATGTGAATAAGTTAAGGGGAGATGTTTATATGGTTGTGATCACAATAGTCCCTAGTTGATATGTACTAGATCTAATATCATGCATCAAAGCATAGTCAAAGATATGAGGGTGAAAAGTTGGCTTCTAAGACAGAATTCATTGTTTTCCTATACTTAGCCAAATTTGCAATATGGCTAGAAAGCATTGAGTAAGCAGTTTAATGATAGAATATCTAACATGTGTGGATGTTTTAGGATAAAGTGATCATATGGCTTTGTTTATTTTTATACTTAGTTTATTTTTTCTAATTTTTATATCATATAATGTATCATGTCAAAATATATGCATATGTAAGGTTAGGCTCCCAAGCAATTTGACTGTGTTTTTCCAAACTTAGCCAATTTTACAATGAGGTAGAAAGAGCCAAGTGAGCATTTTGATGGTGTTATATCTTGCATGTGTGAAGGTGTCAAGATAAACTGATCATATGGGTTTTTTTAGTTTTGAGCATAAATGATTTACACTAAATTTGAGATCATCCACTAAAGTGCAACAAAAGTTATAGATGCTCAAAGTTATCCTCTCAAGCATATTTGGACATATTTGGCTTTGTGACAGAAGTTTTTGAGAAGGAAATTTAATGGAATTATATCTCACATACGTGAGGGTTCTAAGAGTAGTGTATCACATGGTTTGATTCTCTTATGAGAGGAGATCATCTGGTCCAATTTTTAGATCCTACATCGAAGTGAAAAAAAGTTATTAAGGATCAAAAATGGCTACTCAGGCATATTGATAGCATTCTCATAGTCATTTTTGAAAGTGTTAAATCTCAATCAAGATCAACGATGCATGTTGCCTCAAAAGATTTAGGAATTAGCAATTTGAGGATAGGTACATGATGTTTAACAACTTAGCAAATGATGCAGGAGCATCCTCACACTTGGGTTAAGGTTTAGCATGTTTAAATTTAGTTGTTTTTCCCTCTACTTCTTAGTTTTCCAATTTGTAAATTTGGCTAAATATTCCTTACGCCTAGCAAATCTAGTCTGTTGGGTGAGATTTTATATGGGTTGTATTTTCTTATTTAGGAGAATTGTTTTATCCATCCTAGGAGGTTGTTATGTAACACCCATGATAGACTTAAGTATCTAAGATTAGAAATACGGTTTGGGTAGGAGAATTTTCAGGAAGAATAGGGGGGATGTATATATATTGTGTATGTTGAAACTCAAAAGAGAAGAGGGGCACAGTGAAAGGGGGATCTAAAATTCGCAGACAAGCATAAATGTATATCTTCCTGTTTTATAAATAAAAACTGTGTGTGTTCCTTTGAGTAGAATGGTTTTTGTCTTATGAGTTTGAACTTTGAAAAAAAAAAGGTGTTCCTATTGTTGTTGATGCGCCAAGATTTTCTTCTAAGACCAAGCATTGGAAAGAATGTTGGTGTTGACTGTTGAGAATCTAATATTTTTTAATTGTTGTTTGATCTTGGAACGATCGGTGTACCTACTGCAGGGTCGTAGTTTCCTGTTGGACTCACATTATGGTTGGGCGTAATTTCCTGCTGGACACATGCCCACTAGGCCATTCTAATGTTATGATTTCCACTATTTTTATGTCATTTTAAAGTTTTCTTATTGGGGCGTATATCTCTGTTGGGCCGTAATTATCTGTTGGGTGTTCAAAGTTATGCTGGTCATTCCAAAATTTGAAGGGTTGTTGTGAAGTTATGCGAAGGTTTTGAAGGGTCATCTCTGTTTAGAGGTGATCGCCCAGCTATCACGAATTTTTTTGATTGCATTCAAATTCTCCAAACCTCATAGCATTTGTAGAAAACTACAGACTCTGCAGTCTAAGAGTTCAAAACTATGAACTCTGCAGGCGCAAATCTACGGACTCTGTAGGCGTCAAAACTATGGACTCTGCAGATTTCACAATTTGAGTCCCTGATTCAGTTTAGAGCTATGCATCATTTGATATCAGAGCACAAGGGATTGTGCACAATCTAAAGATCCAAGTCAAAGAGAAGAAGAATGTGATTTGTGAAGAAGAAGCAAGATGGCCATGAGGATTAGGAACAGAGGAAGAGCTGGAGGAAGGAGACCTGGAGGACCTAGAGGACAAGTTACACTAACAGACGAGATTAGAAACCTGACAGCTAGGCTAAAAGACCTAGAGATGGCTCAAAGAAGAGGCACTGAAATGGGTGAAGTCGGTGATAGAGAAGAGGAACCACCAGAAGATGAATTGGTGGTGGAAGAAGAAACAATTGAAGATAGGTTGATCAGAGCCATTATGAAGGTGAACACAAAGCCAAAAATGGAGGTTCCAATGTATGAAGGTAATTTGAATGTGGAAGAATTAATTGATTGGATTAATGCATTAGACAAATACTTTGAGTATGAAGGAATTGAAGAAGATGATAAGAAAGTCAAGTATGCCATGACAAGGCTAAAGAGTCATGCATCTCTGTGGTGGGATGGAGTGCAAGAAGAAAGAAGAAGGAAAGGGAAGCCAAAGATTAGAAGTTGGGATAGAATGGTAGCAAAAATGAAAGGTAAGTTTATGCCTAAAGATTATCAAGTCAATCTCTTTAAGCAATTACAAAATTTGAAGCAAAAAGAAATGTCTGTGAAAGAATACACTGAAGAGTTTTACAGGTTGACTATAAGATCAGGTCATATTGAGGATGACACAAAGAAGGTAGCCAGATACACCAATGGCTTGAAATTTGTCATTCAAGATGAAATTAGTCTTCTCACTCCTAAGACAGTTGAGGAGGCATATCAATTTGCCTTGAAAGTTGAAGAGAAAATTGCAAGAAAACAAACATCCTTCTCAAGAAGAAGGGGCAGATCCAATAGAGGTAGAGAATTTCAAGGAGGTAGAAGACAGCTTCAAACATCTCAAGAAGAGTCCAGCAGCTCACAAAGTTCAAGAGGCAACTATACACCAAGAGGAAGAAGGCCATACCAAGGATATCAAAGAGGAAGAGGAAGATTCATGGGCCAATGCTTTAAGTGCAACAAGTATGCAGGACACAGGGCATATGAGTGTCCAGAGAACCCTTCTACCAGCCATGAGAGAGGTGTACATGTGACTCAAGGTGAAGAATAAAATACAGAAGTTGCAGCAGCTTATGAAGATACCCCAGAAGAAGGTGAGTCTCTTTTAATGAAAAGAATCTTGTTAAAGCCAAATA
This sequence comes from Torreya grandis, assembly GCA_037957365.1. Taxonomy (NCBI): domain Eukaryota; kingdom Viridiplantae; phylum Streptophyta; class Pinopsida; order Cupressales; family Taxaceae; genus Torreya; species Torreya grandis. The sequence continues at coordinate 795,876 of JARHVA010002157.1, forward strand.
AAGAAGTTGCAGAACCACCTCAAAGGAAAAATTTATTTAGAACCACATGTAAAAGTAAGGGAAAATGCTGTAAGGTCATCATAGACAGTGGAAGTACTGACAATCTTGTGTCAACTGAGATGGTGGAGAAACTAGGCTTGAAGAAAGAGGTACATCCTACACCTTATCAAGTCTCTTGGCTACAAAAAGGACACAAACTCCTCGTAAGTGAACAATGCAAAGTAGATATTCAGATAGGAACATATAAGGATCAGATTTTATGTGATGTCATGCCCATGGATGTATGTCATATCTTTCTTGGAAGGCCTTGGCAATTTGACAGGAAGGCCATGCATGATGGAAGGCAGAATACATACATGTTTGAAAAGGATGGGATCACGCATACACTCACACCATTGAAAGAAGAGGTTGCTGCTATTTTTGGATAGAATTCTAAAGTATTGATAGTGAGTGGTAAAGAGTTTCTACATCAAATGAAGGAAGAAGAGGTAAACTTTGCTGTGATTGGTAAGCCAAGGAGTGTAGTCACTAGTACTAAGTTGATTGATTTGCCTTTAGAGATTCAAGATGTGTTGATTGAGTACATTGACATTGTGGTAGATGATTTACCTAATGAATTACCACCATTGAGAAGCATTAGTCATCACATAGACTTGATTCCAGGAGCAAATCTTCCAAATCAGGCTGGTTACAGGTTGACACCAAAGTTAGGCTAGTTAATGGTCATGTGGAAATTATAGCCAATGACCAGGGAAACCGTATCACCCCTTTGTGGATAGCATTCACAAAAACTGAGAGACTGATTGGAGAGGCTGCCAAGAACCAGGCTGCTGTCTTTCTAGAGCGAACAATTTTGGATGTCAAGAGATTGATTGGTAGAAAGTTTAAGGATAAAGAGGTACAGAGGGATATGAAATTGGTTCCGTATAAGATTGTGAACAAAGATGGAAAGCCTTATACCCAATTTGAGATCCAAGATGGAGAACAGAAGGTCTTCAGCCCCGAGGAAGTTAGTGCAATGATTTTAACTAAACTGAAGGAGACAACAGAGGCTTTTCTGGGCAAGAAGATAAAGGATGCTGTTATTACTGTACCTGCTTACTTTAATGATGCACAACGTCAAGCAACAAAGGATGCAGGTTTAATTTATGGGTTGAATGTTGCTTGTATCATTGATGAGCCCACTGCTATAGCTATTGCTTATGGTTTGAAGGGTGGTGAGAAAAATATTATTGTGTTTGATCTTGGTGGTGGTACATTTGATGTTAGTGTCTTGACGATTGATAATGGAGTTTTTGAGATCTTGGCTACAAATGGGGATACCCATCTTGGAGGTGAGGAATTTGACCAGAGAATCATGGAGTATTTCATTAAATTGATTAAGAAGAAGCATGGAAAGGACATCAGCAAGGATAACAGAGCTCTGGGCAAATTTAGAAGGGAGAGTGAGCGTACCAAAAGAGCATTGAGTAACCAACATCAGGTCCAAGTTGAGATTGAATCTCTCTTCGATGATGTGGACTTTTCTAAGCCTTTGTCAAGGCCCCAATTTGAGGAATTGAACAATGACCTCTTTAGGAAAACAATGGGCCCTGTTAAAAAGACCATGGATGATGTTGGTCTAGAAAAGAGTCAAATACATGAAATTGTTCATGTTGGTGGTAGCACTCGCATTCCCAAAGTTCAGCAACTTATTAAGAACTTTTTTGATGACAAAGAGCCCAATAAGGGTGTAAATCCAGATGAGGCTGTTGCCTTTGGTGCTGCTATTCAAGGCAGTATTCTCAGCGGAGAAGGGGGAGATGAAACTAAAGAGATCCTTTTGTTGGATGTGGCTCCCTTTACCCTTGGAATTGGGACTGTTGGAGGAGTGATGACAAAGCTCATTCCAAGGAACACCATAATTCCTACAAAGAAGTCTCAAGTCTTTACGACCTATCAGGATCAACAAATGACTGTTTCAATCCAGGTCTTTGAAGGTGAACGAAGTTTGACAAAGGATTGTAGAGAACTTGGGAGGTTTGAGCTGACTGGTATTCCTGCAGCTCCAAGGGGAGTTCCTCAAATTGAGGTTACTTTTGAAGTGGATGCCAATGGTATCTTGAATGAGAAAATAGAAAGCAGGGATTTTGTTAGAGCAGCAATACAAATGAAACGAGCTAGTCGAGAACAAATGTTAGAAAGGTTGAGAGCTACAAGGCAAGAAGAGAGAGTAAATAGGAAATTAATTAGGTTCAAACGACAGGAGATGGAACCTGTGCAGTTAACCTTGATCAAAATAAAGACTACAAACTCAGTTGAGGAGTTCAATGAGAAGATATATCAGATGCAATACTAGATTAAGCATGAGAGTATGACTCTATGGGAAGAAAAACAACTGCTGCGTGAAATGAAATAGTTGAAGATTTCTCAAGATGAACTATGTGTAATTGCAGGGTCTCATTCTAAACTCCAAGAGGCATTTGATAATGTAGATAAAATTAATGGACGTAATCAACTTTTGGGTCAAGAAATGGATTCGCTAAAAAGGCAGGCTTATCAAGTAGAAAATAATACCCAGGCCATTGAGAAAGATTTTGAAGCATTGAATTATGCTCTGAGAGAGTTACAAGCTCAGTGGAGTGCTGATGCAAAAAAATAACAAATGAAGAATACTTCTTCTACTCCTTGGAAGAATGATGCAGGAGCATCCTCACACTTGGGTTAAGGTTTAGCATGTTTAAATTTAGTTGTTTTTCCCTCTACTTCTTAGTTTTCCAATTTGTAAATTTAGCTAAATATTCCGTACGCCTAGAAAATCTAGTTTGTTGGGTGAGATTTTATATGGGTTATATTTTCTTATTTAGGAGAATTGTTTTATCCATCTTGGGAGGTTGTTATGTAACGCCCAGGATAGACTTAAGTATCTAAGATTAGAAATACAGTTTGGGTAGGAGAATTTTTGGGCAAAACAGGGGGGATGTATATATATTGTGTATGTTGAAATTCAAAAGAGAAGAGGGGCACAGTGAAAGGGGGATCTGCAATTTGCAGACAAGCATAAATGTATATCTTCCTATTTTATAAATAAAAACTGTGTGTGTTCCTTTGAGTAGAATGTTTTTTGTCTTCTGAGTCCAAACTTTGAAAAGAAAAAAAAGGCATTGCTATTGTTGTTGATGCGCCAATATTTTCTTCTGAGACTGAGCATTGGAAAGAATGTTGGTGTTGACTTTTGAGAAGCCAAGATTTGTTAACTGTTGTTTGATCTGGGAACGATCGGTGTACCTACTGCAGGGTCATAGTTTCCTGTTGGACTCACATTATGGCTGGGCATAATTTCCTGCTGGATGCATGCCCACTGGGCCATTCCAATGTTATGATTTCCACTATTTTTGTGTCATTTTAAAATTTTCCTGTTGGGGCATATATCTCTGTTGGGCCGTAATTATCTGTTGGGTGTTCAAAGTTATGCTGGTCTTTCCAAAATTTGAAGGGTTGTTGTGAAGTTATGCGAAGGTTTTGAAGGGTCATCTCTATTTAGAGGTGATTTCCCAACTATCACCAATTTGTTTGATTGCATTCAAATTCTCCAAACCTCATAACCTTCATAGAAAACTACGGACTCTGTAGTCCAAGAGTTCAAAACTACGAACTCTATAGGTGCAAATCTACAGACTCTGTAGGCATCAAAACTATGGACTCTGCAGATTTCACAATTTGAGTCCTTGAGTCAGTTTAGAGCTGCACATCAGCAAAGGTATAGGACAATGATACAATGGTGAGTGGGTGTTCATATAGTTGATCTAAGGGTGATTATTATGCGTTAAAGTCCTAATTAATCCATATAAATTTATGGAGCGCATTGAGTCAATGTTCCTAGATTGAATGAGATGAGGTCAACATGATAGATGTTTAATGTTGGGATTTGGTAGTTTATACATTAAAGCTTGGACACGATTGATGGTGTGTATTCGATATGAGTAGCGAGTCCATGAGATTTGAGCATTGTGTTTGAAGGTTAACTATGACCGTTTGAATTTAAATATTTGAAATTAATATAGGAAAAACTAGAGATCTATATCTCATCCATATCTTTTGATAGACATCCAATTTCATGGTGTTGTAAAAATAAAAGATGAAGAGGACTCCATGGTACATCTAATGAACCTAATTTGAAGATATGGAAGTAAGTACAATCAAAGATATTGAGACTAAAATTTAATAGTTTGTTTGTGGTTGATTTTCAAGTGATATGAGAAGAATATTTGAGCCTATATTGATATTAATTTGATTTTTCATGGTAAATTGGCTATTGGGGAGTTTTCTAGACTCCATGAGGGTGCTCTATGTAGATTTAGAGGTGTGATAAATCTATCTCGAGTATGAACAATGATTAAGAAGTTGATTGTGTGATCAGTCATGGTGACTATGTGCATAATGTCAGTGTTTGAGTCGTTTGAGCAAATACAAAGGTGAGCTAAGCTATTTGTGATTATTTTAGGATGTCGAAGGGGATATAGGGAGTGTGGACCCATGTATTTAAAAGTAGTCAAGTTTTATTTTTTTCTTCAGGGAGTGATAATGGAGTGAATGGGTTCACATGAGATCTATAAGGGCTACAAGGATCTTATTAAAATGTGTAGTTCCTTAAGGGTGGCCCATAAATGCTATATCAAACATATGAAGATTATTTTGAACCATGTCTTTGTGTGAGAGATGCCTTAAGGGATAAGGCATGCCTAATAGCCAACCAAGATGGTGGTTATCAACATTACTCTATAAATAGTGAAATCAAAGATGGTGATTTCTAGACTTTGAATGAGAGAAAAATGAGCAATTAGAGAGAATATTGTGTGTTTGTTTTATGGAGAGAAGAAGGTGTAGATTACCTTGAGGATGATTCAAAGAGCATATCATTTTAAAAAAAAACTATATGACTATTGGTCATGATCCTATTGGCAAAATAGTGAATTTATTGTTTGAGTATGAGTGAAAATGAAGTGTGATAAGTAGAGGTCCATCATCAGGTGTTGTTGACATTAGTTCAAAGGTGGATTTGTTCATAGGTTTTGTTTGGTAGCTCATCATCTAAGGTAGTTTTAGCCTCCTTGTAAGGTGATACTTGATAAAATGTTTGGTTGTTGTTGTAGCTTAGCTAGATAGGTGTGATATCACCTTGTGGGACTGGAATCTCACTAAATACGGATTGCAATTCCTTGATAATTTGTAGATGGTATAGATTAGATCTTGTTATTATAGGATAATATTCAAATTACACATTCCAGTAGATTTTTTCCCCCAAGATGGTTTCCCAAATCTATCATGTGTTATGTTATAGATCTTGCATTATCTCTCTTTCTCATTGATGTTAATGTTTTGTATGCTTCATGATTGATTATGGTAACTAATTAAGTGTTTGCAAAGATCAAAATTTAAGTTGGATTATTTGGGCTCACTGATTCACCCCCCCCTCTTTGTGATTGTACCTCTAACAATTGGTATTAGAGTGAGGTCTTTTTGTAAAGGCTTGATAGCTTAAAGGTGATCCAAGGTACAATGAATAGTGATAATGTGCAAGGTGGTTTATCTACTAAGCAAGCACTAATGTTCAATGGATCCAATTATACATTTTGGAGTGCTACAATGAAGACCTACATTATATCCCTAGGATTTGATGTATGGAAATCTATTTTGGATGGTTATGTTAATCATGTTATTCCTCCATCTAGTTTTACAAACAAGAAGCTATTTGAGAACAACTGTAAGGCAAGGAATGCCATCACTTGTGTTCTTATAGAAACTAAGTTAACCAACATAATTCATTGCACATCTACCAAGGAAATATGGAATAAATTTAGATTATTTTTGAAGGAGATTCAAAGGGTAAGCTTACTAAATTATAGACTCACAAAAGGCAATTTGAAAGTCTCAAGATTAACGAAGAATATACTATGGTATCCTTTCTCTAAAGATTTGATGATATTTTGAATATCATCAGAGGTCTTGGAGAGAATATTGAAGAGACTACTATTGTTCAGAAGGTGTTAAGGTCTCTTTCCCCAAAGTTTTATCTGAAAGTATCTGCTATAGAAGAGAGTCATGATCTTACTCAATTGAAGATGGATCAATTTCATGGTACCCTTAGTGCTTATTAGATGAGAAAGAATGATGATATACCACCAAAGAAGGAAGAAAATTTCAAGACAAAGATGAATCCTAAGAAGTTACAAGGTTATAAATCTAAAGAGGATGACATATCTGATATTGATGATGATGAATTAATTGCTTTGATTACTAATAAATTGAACATTTACTCAGGGAAGTATAAGGGTAAACTACCCTTCAAATGTTTTTGATAATAAGGTAGCAAACAAGGGACCGAACCCTTACAAAGCATAAAAAAGAAACCCTAAAGGCATCAACACCAAAGAGCCTTAAAATAGAAACAAAAAATCCCGCTAAATCAACATAAATAAAACAGAAAAAAAAAAAAGCCTAAAGACAGTAATTATGAGGAAATAGAGAAAAAACAACATAAAGGAAACTAGACCTAAGGAGAAAGATTCTCCCATATTTTAACTAAAGACTCCATAAAATCATCTAGCTTATTCAATTCTCATCTCTATCCTCCACATCTGTAGACTCAAGATCCTGTAACATAGAAAGATTAAGTAACATAGTACACCTAAGCATAGTGGAAATTGAGTTTTTTAGTTTTTTTACATGACCCCTTAGGGCATCAATGTCATTCCTATAATCATCACCTTCCTCTATCTCATCCATAGCTTCCTCCACAAAAATACTTCTCCCTTCATTAGCATTAACCTCAAAATCACCAATAGCACCACTAAAAACATCGATCAGTTTGTTCCCATTCTTACCCTCTGCATCTTCAGATATCTCTTGGATTTCAATAACCTTGGCCTCATCCCCCTAGGTGGATTATTTAGAAGCACTCTTTGAATAATCAATAAGTTTGGCTTTTGGTGCAGGTTTTCCATCAATCTTCCCTAGCCTCCTAACACTAGAGGACAAACCCTCCTTCTTCTCCTTAGTAGATAGATTAGTTTTACTGTCGGGTCCCACAAGAGTACTACTAAGATTTTTAGGGGTCCCCACAGCATCTCACATAGTTTACTCTTCCCCCTCCCTCAATTTATTTTTCCTACTCTTCACACTAATTTTAAAGAATAGAGTGTGGGTAGTAGTCCCCATGGTAGTCTCCTCATTAGATAGAGAAAGGGAAACCCATTTCATATTATGAGAAGCAAGGGAAGGGCAAGGCTCTTAAAATACAATAGTATCATCATGTTTGGTATAAATTTCACCATTATGAGATTGGATAGGCTTAGGCAACTCTAGGGCAAGGTGGAAATTATAGAATCAAATAATAAGACCCTGGTGTAGGGGAATGGGTTTCTTAGCCAACTTAGCTTTAACTCTAAAAATTGAATGCTCAAAGGAAGACAAAAAATAGAATGGGAAGCTAATAAGAGCATTGCATATAAAATGATTCAGTAAAGAAAGATGATAATTGTAGAACTTGGTAAACCTCCCCGCCAAAAACACATATCATCCCATTGCTCTAGTAGCTTTGCCCTTTTGAATCCTCCCTAGTAAGGAAATAGTTCTTTACCCTCCCCAAGGAATAATTTCTGGTTAGAACGTTCCACCACTTTCACTTTCCTTTGCAGCTTGGTCTCCTTAGTCAGCAAGCAAGTCGCCAAAGCAATGACTTTCTCTGACACCTCAAACCCAATTCTCACAATAGTGACTCTATGGTTATGCCAAGTCAAAGTGAATTGCTCAGATAGATTTTCATTGTAGCCATTAATCCATTCCAAAAAAGGGCTAATGCCACCTTCCTTACAATAATTCCAGACCACAACATTATCCTTAAATTTGCACTAGGGAATTGGCTCCATTCTAATCCTATCTCCTCCCATTATATCCTTCTAAACAAAGACACAGACCCCCCAAAACTAGAGATTCACAATGTTATTGTTAAAGGAGGGATTAACCGTTATGATAAGAAGTTTGCACGTAATATCATTAATAAGATCCACCTTTCGAAGGACCAATTGAAGCCTACTCTTCCCATGCTCAAACATGATAACAAAGATATCTCTATAATTAGAAGATAAACAACTCGCCTTAACACAAGGGAGTAATAAAGAAGAGATGACATTGAGTAATCAAAGTACAAAAAACATGTACTTTGAGATACATGTCAGCATCTTCTAGAAAAACTGATGGAATAAACTATCTTTCCTAAGATAATTAGTCATCATTGACATGTCATCTCTTTTCGAATTAAGTCCCTTATGTTTAAAGGGATGTTATTAATTTGGTGCCAACAATGCCAATTAAAAAATTGTTGACTAAAGTTTTCAAGAGCATCTGCAACCCCATTTCCCTCTTTATATATATGAGAGATATCAATTCTAGTGATCCACTGTAGAAGTATCTATATGTCCAATATAATGTCTTTCAATTTCTAGCCACAATTCAACACGTTAGTAATAGCATCAATAATAAGTTAGGAATCCCCTTGAATGTGAAATTGCCTAATATTAAGTGAAATAGCCAATTTCATCCCCCACAAAAGTGTAGAGGCTTCAACATAATTATTACTTTGAAGGCCTATCCCACTAGCATAGACAACAACCATGCACCCCTTGTCATCCCTAATAATCCCACCACGACTAGCCTTACCTCCACCTTAGATGCCCCATCAAAATTTAGTTTGAGCCAATTAGGCTTTAGGGGGATCCATCTGGTATTCAATCTTTGCAACTATTTATAATTATTATGAGTTAGGATTTGGTTTAGAATTATCCAGTTAATCACAATTTGCTCCTCTTCATGAGAAAGAGGTTTTTTCATAGTTTTTATGTGAGAATTGGTCACACTTTCCATGAGGCTCTTATAAAAGGAATGAATAAATTGAAAAGTATCCCTAGCAGCATCCCTAAATTTTTTGTTATTACGTTCTCTCCATACAATCCAACCAAGACAGGGTAGAGTTTGGTTCCAAAGCTCAACCAACCATGGATGAGAGAAGGAAGGACACCAGTTGACAATGAATTTCCTAATACCATAATTACAAACCCATTGAATTCAAAAATTCCTTAAAATAGTATTCCAAATTTCCATGGAAAAATCATAGTGGAGAATTAAATGTGAGACATGTTGGTTGAATATTTTGTCGATCAGCATACAGATAAACAAAATAGGTCTGATCAGTGAAAGTTGGAAGATTAGTCATCCAAATGTGTAGTTTTACCACATCAAAAAGACACTTATCTCTCCTCTCATCAAGGTGAGGTTCCTTGTAGGTATGCTATATATATATATAGAAAATAATACTCATGGGTGGGACAAACCATCCATCTTTCTTCTTTCAGAGATGATGCGCATGGATCAAAGGAAAAACTCAAGGGAAATGATAGAGAGTACTCCTCTTCTTTCAAAAGTACTATTCAAAAAACCACAAGAATACTCCTGGCAGTAACAACAAAAATGTAGCAAAGAATGTGATATCCAGCAAATCGAGATGCAGCTCAAAGTCTTCACCTGGATTGTTCAAGAGTAAGATACAAAGGACAATGAGGGCACAAAGTCACCTCAAGGTCCTTTAAATAGAAATGAAAAGAAAACAAACTAAAGGTGATTATGGGGGCACAAAGTCTCTCCACAATTGACTCTTTAGGACACCTTTTTGACTACTGTCACTAATTCTACTTGTTGAATTAAAGGAAAAGAATATATATTAAAGAAAAAGACATAAGAAAAATTTCCTCAATAACAAAGATATTACAACACAAAGTCTGAAAAACCACTTGCTTTCTTATTCCAGTAACAAAATATGATCGGCAATCTGAGCTCAAAGTCTCAGTAATGCCTTACAATTTGGGCACAGTTTCATTCTAAATGTCAAAAAAAATCCCTATTACAATAGAAGAAAGTCCCTTATATAGCCTCTTCAAAAAGGACTTGGGAACAATCAATACATCAATTTGCATTGAAATCTGTTAAGGAGACACGTTGGAACTTAGGGGCGCTTTACCCATTTGATTTTATAAATGCAAGGAAATAAGTCGCACTTATTGAAAGTTTGTAACTTCCAATGTTCCACCTGGCGATCTAATCTTATCTTCATCATTCCTCCTTGTCTGGCTAATTAAATTGGGTCCTAGATTTAATTTATTGTTCTATTCTTTCTCTACTTTCTGCTAGTCTTGGCCTTGAGATATTTGATTTTATTTTGGTCTGTATGTTTAAAAGATCAACGGCTAATTCATTGTGTTGAATTTGACATTTCCAGGCGTGTCATTCCTTTGTCTTCTTTTAGCTTTTCTATTTGGCTCTTTTCCAAATTATACTTGCCTTTTCGGGCCTTAAGAAATGACCCATTTTGAGTTAGGAAGAGCCTCCCGTAAGTGTATCTACCCTTCAGGCAGTCTTTGAATGGCCTTCGGGCTCCTTTGAACTTAGGCTATGAACCATTCCATTAAAACAAGACATTAAACCAATCAGTTGAACCAAGCATTGAACCAAACGTTGAACTTGGTCGTTGAACCAAATTTTGGTTCAATGGTTCAAACAAAGCTTTGAACTGATTGACAAACCACTTGATTGAACCTTTGAACCATTTGACATTGAACCAAAAGATGAACCAAACATTGAACCTGCTGCTGATGCTTGCTGATGGAAATTTCTATTTGAACCAAGGTGATGAACCAATTCTACAGAGTCCATGATTTTCCATTTCCTGCACAATCTGTAGATTTTTCTTCCTGCAGAGTCCATAGATTCAAGCCTGCAGAGTCCATAGATTCAAGCCTGCAGAGTCCGTATATTTAAGAAGAGCTTGAAAACTAAAAAATTAGAATACCCAAGACAAATTTTGAAAAGAGAAGAGAAAATTTTGGTCTGTAAAACCAAAATAGTTCAAATGTTGTCCCAAAAATGAGCTGATATTTTTGGGGGACAATAGTTGGCTCCAGTTGGGGAACTTCTATCAATTTCAAAAGGAATTGAAAGGAGTAGAATCCAGAATCTCCAGTGTCTTCATGTGTACTATTGGGTTATGGAGTCATGCTACCCAGAAATGGAAGGCATCAAAAATGGAAATAGACAAAATAAAATAGAATTAAAAACTATACATATATACATATGCAATGATCTTATACTTCAAGAATTGAATTATTTTAGATGCTGCATCTTGAGAGACAGTGAAAATAGTGCACCATCTTTGTAAAACAGCAAGAAGACATTTTGTCCCCAAAAATGGTGATGGGCGAATGGAGCTCTCCACCAAGAAACCAATTTTTTGTGTCTTCCTCTTGGTCTTTCCTTCTTTTTGCTCTATGGTAGGACATGGTCTTCAAACTAAAAACCATAAGTCCTTGCTCTCCCTACGAAGGGTTCCTTTGCCTGATTTTGATTTACAGCAGTATGGTCCACCATCATAACTTGTTGTTTTATTGGTCTAATCTAGCACATGATTTGATTGTCAACATCAGACCCCTGGCAAACCATCAGTTCAACATCTCCTTTCAAGTGAAGGAGTTTGACCTCTTTACCCTGAGCAATGTTCAGTCCGAGCAACAGAGATCTATATCCAGCTGTGGAAGAAATATTTCCATCAGATTCCAAGATCCAGCATCATCAAAAGTTGATCTTCTATCAGATTTCTCATCATTAGAGATGGAAGATCTTTCTTGATTTGTACTTCACCCTACTAATTATTTTGATGCCTTGTTTGAATCAAATCCTGGATTTCTAGCTATAGGAATTTCATCAGTTAATATAGGGGCATCACCCGTGGTCAAGAAGTAATTACCCCTACATGAAGGCTTAAATAGAATTTGAGCTACAGGGGCCAGCATTTGGGTGGCCACAATTTTTGCCTCAGATAGGTCTATACTTGGTTCTCCATCAATGTCTAATTGCTCAAGATTGACTTGCAGGGATTCAAACTTAGTCATTTGAATTTTGGATTCCTTGACATGATCAATCATGTCAAATGACTGGAATGGACTTGGAAGAGAGGATGGGAGTTCATCCTTTTCATTTTCAGGAGGGGGAGGACTGATCTGTGAAGTTGAAGTAGATGGTGTAGAGATGTTTGATGTACTTACTTCTTTGGTAATCACCAGGTCTTTTGACTAAAAAGGATGAGGGGTTCTCTACTCAGCAATTGAAATTATTGGTTAGGGTCGCTCGTCTATCTTCTCTTTGTCAGCTTGTTGTATTAACTAATTCTTGGACCTGGTGAATACGGTGTATGATCCTTTGACTGCTTCACCTTCACTTCTGGGTTCATCCTAGTAATTCAGGAAACCAATGTGGGAGTCGCCAGCTGATTCTTCTAGATCCTCCCTGAAGAGATTAGCGCCATTTTCTTTCTCTAACTCAGGTTGGAAATAGGAAACATGCTCTGTTTCTAGATATCCAACTACTGAGTTTGTTGAAGGTGCTTCAAGGGCAGGATTCCTTTGTGGAGGAAGAAGATGATTTGGTTGCCCTTGACTTCTGGCAACTTTGCCTTGATATGGCTAATTAGGAAATCTCCTCCTTGGTATATCTTTATATATAGGAGCAGAAGACATACTTTGTGCCATTTTCCTTTTCAAGGCTAGTAATTCATTTGCCAGCTTTTACACCATTGGATCAGTGGTGCTTGTAGATGAATATTTAGAAGATGTTGAAGCTCTATTTTTGCTAAGATCTTTACTTATCTTTCTAGCCAAGATAAGGTCATCTTCTAGCTCAATATCCAAGTCTTGAGCAACCTCAAGGTCTATGTGTCTAGCCCGTCTCAACAGAAAACTCACTTCAGGCAGCTGTGAGCTGATGAAGAAACACATGAGATTATGAGGTGTCAGCTGGGCAACCATGGGAATCTTGTGCCTCAGTTTGTTGAACCTGGCAATGAAGTCCCTCATAGGTTCATGGGGATCTTTCTTCATCTGAGTGAGCTGGGCTAGCAAGTCATGCACATCTTCTGTAGGCTTGAACCTGGCTTCAAACATAGCTTTGAGAGTATCCCAGTCAGTCACTGATCCAGCTTGCAGATGGTAGAACCAATCTGCAGTAGCAGCTTGTAGGGTCTCCACAAAAATCCTGACTGCCACATCTTCTAATTCCACCCCTATCACACCACATGCTATGGTGAAGGCTGTAATGTGTTCATCAGGGTGGACTCTTCCATCACCAAAAAATTTGAGGAAATTCTTCCTTGAACTGAGTGGTAGCTCATGCAGGGGTGGAGTTAGATTAAGTTGACCAAAAGAGTTACCCCAGGGGCCTCAAACTGCCATGATCAGATTATGAACAATAGGGATAACACATCTGAGTGGACAAAAATGGAAAAGAAACTAGCCCTGCTTCAGCTTAAAGTTTGAGGCTTCAAACTGTGCTTTCTTTCCTAGTAGCTCTGGTTTTACAGACCAGAAAATATAATGGAGATGGATGAAAATGGTAAGGCTATAAATGGATAATGGGTAAGACATGAAACAGAGTTCCCAAAGTTTGTAATGGATAAGGTTATAATGATAATGGGTTATATAGGTGATGTTTCAATCTGAAACTTTAGGCTCCAAATTGCACAATATTATGTATATCCCCAGTGGAGTCACCAAAAACTATTGGTTGAATATTTTGTCGATCAACGTACTAATAAACAAAATAGGTCTGATCAACTAAAGTAGGAAGATTAGTCATCTAAATGTGTAGTTTTACCACATCAGAAAGACATTGATCTCTCCTTTCATCAAGGGGAGGTTCCCTGTAGGTATGATATATATATATATATATATATATATAAACAAAAATAATACTCATGGGTGGGACAAACCATCCATCTCTCTTCTTTTAGAGATGATGCACCTAGATAAAAGGAAAAACTCAAGGGAAAAGATAGACAATACTCTTCTTTCAGAAGTACTATTCAGCAAACCACAAGAATACTCCTAGCAGTAACAACAAAAATGTAGCAAAGAATGTGATATCCAACAAATCGAGATGCAGCTCAAAGTCTTCACCTGGATTGCTCAAGAGTAAGATATGAAGGATAATGAGGGCACAAAGTCACCTCAAGGTCCTTTAAATAGAAATGAAAAGAAAACAAACTAAAGGTGATTATGGGGACACAAAGTCTCTCCACAATCGACTCTTTAGGACACCTTTTTGATTGCTGTCACTAATTCTGCTTGTTGAATTAAGGAATAGAATATATATTGAAGAAAAAGACATAAGAACAATTTCCTCAATAACAAAGATATTACAGCATAAAGTCTGAAAAACCACTTGCTTTCTTATTCCAGTAACAAAATATGATCGGCAATCTGAGCTCAAAGTCTCAGTAATGCCTTACAATTTGAGCAGAGTTTCATTCTAAATGTCAAAAAAAAAATCCCTATTACAATAGAAGAAAGTCCCTTATATAGCCTCTTCCAAAAGGACTTGGAAACAATCAATACATCAATTTACATTGAAATCTGTTAAGGAGACATGTTGGAACTTAGGGGCGATTTACCCATTTGATTTTATCAATGCAAGGAAATAAGTCACGCTTATTGAAATTTTGTAACTTCCAATGTTCCACCTAGCGATCTGATCTTATCTTCATCATTCCTCTTTGTCCAACTAATTGAATCGGGACCTGGATTTAATTTACTATTCTGTTCTTTCTCTGCTTTCTGCTAGTCTTAGCCTTGAGATCTGTGATTGTATTTTGGTTTGTATGTTTAAAAGATCAACAGCTAATTCACTATGTTGAATTTGACATTTTTGGGTGCATCATTCCTTTGTCTTCTTTCAGCATTTTTGTTTGGCTCTTTTCCGAATTATACTTGCCTTTTTGGGCCTTAAGGAATGACCCATTTTGAGTTGAGAAGAGTCTCTCGTAAGGGTATCTACCCTTCGGGAAGTCTTTGAATGGCCTTTGGGCTTCTTTGAACTTAGGCTATTAACCATTCCATTAAAACAAGACATTGAACCAACCAGTTGAACCAAGCATTGAACCAAATGTTGAACTTGGTCATTGAACCAAATTTTGGTTTAACGGTTCAAACAAAGCTTTGACCTGACTGAAGAACCGCTTGATTGAACCTTTGAACCATTTGATGTTGAACCAAAAGATGAACCAAATGTTAAACCTACTGCTGATGCTTGTCGATGGAATTTTCTATTTGAACCAAGGCGATGAACCAATTCTGTAGAGTCTGTAGATTTTCCTTTTCCTGCACAGTCTATAGATTTTTCTTCCTACTAACTCCATAGATTCAAGCCTACAGAGTCCGTAGATTCAAGCCTGTAGAGTCTGTAGATTTAAGAAAAGCTTGAAAACTGAAGAATTTGAATGCCCAAGACAAATTTTGAAAAGAGAAGAGATAATTTTGGTCTGTAAGACCAAAAAGGTTCAAATGTTCTCCCAAAAATGAGCTGATATTTTTAGGGGACAACAACATAGTTTCCTCCTTCTCAAAGCACAGAAAGCACCTATTGACCAAGGTGAATCCCCTCCTTTGTAAGTTATCTTGAGTTAGGATTTTGATATGAACAGCAGCCCACCAAAACATATTAATTTTAGGGATAAGTTTATGATTCCAAACTTTCCCCCAAATATCATTGTTATGCACCTCAGGGATCAACAGGTGATAATCAGACTTAACAAAAAAATTAACTTTCTTATATGGCCACCAATACAACTTATCTTCCCTAAGAAAAAGAGGGATTCTGACCCCCAACAATAAATGTTGGATATATCACATCCTAGGAGTGAGATCAGGGCGATGGGTACAATAATCCAAAAGATTTTTCCAACTCCTAATACCATTGTTATTGTGAATATAATGACAAACTTTATTCACAAAAAACTATGTAGCAACACTAGCAATACCTCCATAATCACCTTGAGTAACCAGGGCTTTATCATTCGACCAAATGCCTTCCCAAAGTTAATAGAATTACCATTCCCTAGTTTCCATCTAAGCCCATGCTTGAGAAGGCTTCTAGACTTTAGGATTTTGTTCCGGATAATAGATCCCTTGGGAAGCCCTTCCGAATGGAGAAAACTAAAGTGGTCATTTCCATGAAGATACTTGTCTTGCATAATGTCTCCCATCTCTTTATGGTTGTGGATCAAATTCTAATTTATTTTGGATAGGAGGGATTTATTCATATTCCTGGTAGATCTAATGTTAAGACCTCCATGAGATTTGGGAAGACAAACTTTTTCCCAACTAACCAAAGACATTCTTTGTTTGTCTTCCACCCAACTCCATAAGAATTATTTTTGAATTTACTCCAATTTGTCAGCAATAAGCGTAGGCATTTTAAAAAGAGATAGGAAGTAAGTAGGAATAACTTGCAATGAAGCACGTAGAAGCTGAATCATGTGTGGATATTAAAAAATAAGGTGATCATATGGGTTTGTTCTATTTTATACCTGTCTTATTTTCACTAATTTTTAGATCATGCAATGTAGTGCATCAAAAGATATGGATATGCAAAGTTGGGCTCCTAAGCAATTTGACTATGTTTGTCCATACATAGCCAATTTTACAATGAGGTAGAAAGAGCCAAGTGAGCATTTTGATGGTGTTATATCTTGCACATGTGAAGGTGTCAATATAAAATGATCATATGTGTTTGTTCAATTTTGAGCATAAAGGGTTTTTGTTAAATTTGATATCATCTGCTGAAGCATGATAAAAATTATGGATGCTGAAAGTTGGCCTCCTAAGAAGATTTATACATAGTTGGCTCTATGACAGATGATTTTGATTAGGCACTTCAATGGAATTATATATCACACATGTTGTTTCCAAAATCAGCTTGGCTCATTTTTTGAACAACCCCCTACGAAACTTGTCTGTTTCATACTTTGTCTCTCTAAGTCCATTTTTGAGATAGGTTTTTCTCGTTCTCATATTGGCTCAACTGACACTGTTCAAAATTTGTAACATCATATCATTACATTTTCTCCAAAACGTGAAAGTTGTTACAGTCTTGATGTAATTAGGGGACCAAAATTTGGCTTTTTCATAGTTATTGTTTTTCTTTTATTTTCGTACACGGGTGGCAATTTTTGCCATCAGTGCATTTTTCCTTCCAACATGTAGGAAAGGCAAATTTTGCTACCCCTGCATCTGGACGTGAAAGAGTGGAAAATTTTTCTGCCCCTACATTTTTCCTCTTTTACATGTAGGAGTGGCAAATTTTGCTGCCCCTGCATGTCCCTTCATTTTTCCAGTGCAAGGGTTGCAAATTTTGTTGCCCCTACACTGCCTCGATTTTCATACACAACATTTATTACCACACATTCCAAGTGGTTGGGATCATTTTTTTCTCCATTTAATCCATTTTTCACCTTATTTTGATTCATTCCTTCTTCTCCTCCTCTTGCCTTCTGCCTCTGGATGATCCAATGAATGGGTAAAAGTGCATTTTGGCAGATTTGAGCTCGCAGGGCACGTAGTTTTATAGATAGGTCTTGTATTTGGCATTTATTTATTTTCCTTTCATCTCTTTAAGTTTTGTTTTTACTTTTGTTTTTGGTTTTCATTTTTTCCCCTAGGGCCATTAGCCCGCTTCCTCTTCTCCTCCCGCCGATCTCTCTCTCCATTCCCCGTCAGCCTTCTGTCATTTTCCCCATGTTGGGGCAGTGATTTTTGCTGCCCTCCCTTCTTTCCCATGAATTTCTTGGTATTTATTATTAAGGACGACAAACTTGTCACCCCAACCTTGCCCCTACCCACCACCTGCATCGACGATAAATTTTGCCGTCGATACAGGTTCGCACCATTTACCTACATCGGTGGCAAAATTAGCCGCCGACGTAGGTTAAAAGTGCAAGGGTGGAAAAAATTTGCTGACCCTGCACTTTCCTATGAAACATGCACCAGTGGTGATTTTCGCCATCTATGCCCTTTTTCTCTCCCTTGCATGCAAGGGTGACAAAATTCACTGCCTGTGCATGCAAACCATTCCACATGCTAGGGCGGCAAATTTTGCCGCCCTTACTTTTTTTCCCCAATTTCTCTAACTCAAGAATGAATTTCATCCTTTTCATCTTTTCACCTCCTCCCCTTTTTCCTCTCATTTTTTGACCCATTTTCTGACCCAGCCCTGTCAAGTGCCCTTCCTTGGTCATGATCACCCAACGTGTAAATTCCCCAATTTACCTAGTTTTCCCTAATTACACAATCATGATTATCATTGTAGTACCCCCTAAAGTTTCTCGTTTGTTGGCACCCAATAAATCAAGACTAGTTCCAATGACTTAAGCTTCTTTGAAGAAGTCAAAAGCCATGAAGTACCAGTACTAGGGTATTTTTTCGATCACCTCAGTCACTTCTAATGTCGATGACATTAGAGACACAGAGATCGGCCACGTGAATATGGCCGAGTTCATAACCAAAACCAAGGCTATGAACTTGAGCTTCGAGATGAAAAGGATAATCAAAAGCAACATTCATCTAGTTGCCTCTTTCCTAGTAGCGGCACATCACATAGAATTTATCCCCCAGTGTGCCCAGTTCTAAAATAAAGAGACTAAATCAGTGTCAGATGTTAGCGGCAATGTGGTAATTTGGCTAGACCCCAAATTTATTGATAAATTCTTCATGTGCCCTCTTGCTACTGAAGTGATGACAATCAACTTCGTCGAGGCACAGAGAGAGTATGACAAGGATCTCAAGAGGGTGAAGAAGGTAATGAATAACAGGTGGCTCAAGACTCCCTAGATCAATTTATCTAGATGGTCACAAAATTTCTTGAGGAGTGATTTCATTGAAGAAGTTGGTGAGTTGATTACTCTGCTTAGCAGAGTGTGAGGTCTACCATATTCTTCACAATTCCATGAATGGATGTATCCCTTCATCAAGATAATCCTACAAGGGAAGCAAGCCATCTTTTGAGGTGAGTAGATCAGCAATGCTCTTCATGAGCAATTGACCAAGGTATCTACTACTTCAAAATTTTATGACTTTGTACTTGGTGTACATTGCAGCCTCCATGCGAACCTTTCCAGGTTTGACAACTAAAAGAGATAGGAGAACCACCCCAGTCTACTCATATTACCCTTAGTTAACACTATAAGGATCAATCTATCACTTTAGGAGGGTAAATGATGCCTTCTTTGTAGTATTTTTGTGTTTTTTCAAACCTCAGCTCAAACAAAAGAGAGTATCTGATGAAGCCTAGACGGGACTTTGGCTGCATGTTTCTACAATTTTCCTTCTTTTGCTATCTCCGAGTTGGATTTTTCCAAGGTTATCCCTATATGCTCTCTAGATTTCCTTATGATAAGTTGGTCCTAATGGAGATATGTAGACAAATGGTTATCGTACACACTAGACAAATGGAACTGAAAAAGCTAGGTTTCAAGTTCCCAATTGAAATTGGCAGATACTCGATTTTGACTGCAGCCAAAGCAAAGGTCATGGAGATGGAAATGCAACTAGTTACCATGAGATAGTTTAAGAGAGGATAATTTTGACTATAGGGGTGTCAAAGATATGATCAGAAGAAAGACTCAGTTTTATGAGCCTATGATCGAAGACATATGGGTAGACTTGAGAATAGCCAATGAAATCAAGAGGATGGACTACAGTAGGCTGACTCTGGAGCAGATCAAATATCTAGGGCTTACAAATATTTTTTTCTAATTTGGTCAATGATAAAAACATTATCAATAGCAGATACCTGGCTGAGAATGTTGCTAACTCTCCTCTTCTTCCAATTCAGTGGTCCCAAAAAGAATTGACTTCTTTGAGGAAAAGATTCGAACCAATATTGGCTAATGCCAATGATTGGTTAGCAGCCAAAGGGATCACATTGAAGGAGTTCATTACAGGATCAGAGGCTAAATTCCAAGTGGAAATGAGGAAGAAGGTAGAAAATAAGACTAATAATAAGGGTAATGTTCCTTCTCCATCTAGACCTTACAAGCCTAGAATCATCTTTGTGTCCAAGAAATCGAAGGTTGTTGAGGAGCCAAAATTAATGGCTAAGGGAGTTGGAGAATAAAGCTCCCAAGAATAGGTAGCTCAACAAATGGAGATAGATGACAGGCCTTCAAAATAGGAAAGAACTGAGCCTCTACCTTCCCAAGAAGGGGCACAACCACTTACAGGCATTTCTCTTTCACCACCTCAATCTCCTATAGCATCTCCTTCACCTCTTTCTCCTATCAGTGTTCCTTCTTTTGGAGCCACCTCTCCTTCTAGATTCATGTTTGGTGATCCTCAAGGTGATTTTAGAGATGTCCTTCACTCCTTAGATTCCATCCCTAGTCTCTCTTCTCCTTCTTTCAACATAGGAGAAAGCTCTGCCATTGACCAATCAGCAGCTAATACAGTTTCACCGATTACTCCCACTGCACCCATTGTTATCACTAGTAGTACAGACGTTAATCTAGTGACACCAGCTATAGAACCATTGCCATAGTAAGTACTTCTTCTCTTCCCCCTTAGTTGTCAGCTTTCATGCCCAAAAGGAAGAAGCTAGCCATCTCTATAGATGACTTTGATTTTGGTAAGATAGTGCCAGTGAAAGCTAAGGCCCCTAAGAGACCAAGGATCCTTTCAAAATTGGTTGAGAAAAAGGGGCACAAATTTTTAGAGATAGCTAAACCTCCGTAGGACGCAATCCTTGAGGGTTTTGACATGAGCATCTATTCCATTTCTCATGTTTAGCTAGGGAAAGTTACTCACAAAGGTGCGAAGAGTGATCTACAGTTTGCAATGGACATCATGGTCCAAAAATTTGACAGAGATGAAGGATTTAAAGAAATGCACTTTGATATCCATCGACATTATTGCCAAAAAAGATTCCTATATTGAGATCAAGAAATCACTGGTATACAAGATTCAGGTACTCAAGGAGCTGATTAAAGATTTCAACTCTTCTAAGGATGCTAGCGATAAAAGTGATACAGACTTGTTGAACAAAGTGGAAGAATTACCCTGCGACCTCACCTCTAGAGATAATCAATTTCTCTCAGTAAAAGAGATGATTTGAGAATTTAAAGGTATGGTCTAGAGGGATTTTGAAGAGAAAGCCTTCTCAATGATTTCTATGGATAACATCTTGGATGCTCAGTTAACCCTAGATAACCTAAGAAGCAGATTGACTAGTCATGCCAATGTAATCATAGCATTGAAGGATGCTACAATCAAGGCCAGAGTGATCTTCAAGAACACCATTGCACCAGATAGTATAAGAATTCAAGCATCTATTGCCATGTATGATGCTCATCTAAAGAAATTTGGCGGCAAGAGTTGAACCATTTCTCACTTTCTCTCTTTTTCCTCTATTCTCATGCACTTTTGTCATGTAAAAGTGCATGCAATTTTGTAATATGTAATTACATGTAAAAAATCTAGAAAAATATCTCAAAGTCAAAGATGACTCATCTTTGACTAAGAAATTATTGTATTTTAATCTTTTTAAAATTTTGAAAGTTTCTCCCTATATATAGGAGCGACCTCTTTTGTAAATATATCTCTGGATAATTGAGAGCAAAAACTCTACTAAAATTGAGACACTTCTTGAGACTTTGTGCTCAACTTGTAAATCATATTTTATTGAATGAATGAGAAATAGGCTTATTTCAGACTTTGTGTTGAAGTAATTTGTGTTTTTTAAGAAATAGTTCTTATGTCTTTCTTCCTGATAATCTCTTATCTGTTCGATTTAATAAGCAAAGTGTGTGTGTTGACATTATCTGAAGATATTTTTAAAAGATAAAAGAGAGACTTTGAGCTACTTTTATCTTGGTGATCCTTTTATCCATTGTAGTTTTAGGAAAAGACTTTGTGCTTTGTTTCACTCTACGGTTACGCGTATTCTGAATCAGCAAAGGAGACAACGAAAGACTTTGTGCTTACGTAGGTTTCTTTGTAGACTTTGTTACCTACTTCAAGGGATTTTATGATCTATATTGGATACCATTCCTGAAATAAGAGGAATGTTATTAGCCAATGACTAGGATTTCTCTCTCTCATTCCTTGGACATCATCTCTAAAAAAAGAGAGATGGATGTTGTCATACTACCCTGAGTATTATTTTCTACTTACTTATATATACATATAGCATATAAATATTCATAGGGAACCTCCCTTTGATGAGAGGAGAGATTTATCTTGTTTAGATGTGGTAAACCCACACTTTTTATAGCATAAATCTCCTTTTGTTGTGGTTGATATACCCATTTTGTCATCAATTAGTTGACAATAAAATATTCACCCAACAACTTTTTGGCAGCTCTGCTGGGGATACAAATGTGCATTTTGAAGCCTCAAGCTTCAACTTGAATCAGTTTCAGTACTTTTTTTATTTGACACTCTGGCAGATCCACCATACACAAGAGGCTAGAGAGCTTAGGGTATTGTTGATCCTATATTCAAGCTGGTGCAGCAAAATAATTTAGAGATTTCTCCTTCATCATCTCATCTTCAGTCAACTAGGAGCTTCCCTCCTACCAATGCCAGATCTCCCATACCTGGTGAAGCTTCTAGCCTCAATATTGGTAAGGCTTTGTCTTTATTAACCCCACCAAGATTTGTTATCCTGCCATTTAATCATCCTATCATAATGGCTCAAGGTCCAGGGGTAATTCTTTTGGTCCTCTTAATTTGACCCCACCCTTGCATGAACTATCTCGTAGTTCTAGGAAATTTTTTCCTAAGTTTTTTGGTGACGGGAAGGTTCATCTCGATGAGCATATTGCTGCCTTCTCTATAGCATGTAGTGTAATCGATGTAGAATTTGAAGATGTAGCAGTGAGACTTTTTATAGAAACTCTACAAGGCACTTTCGTAGATTGGTTCTACCACCTTCAAGCTCGAACTATAACTGACTAGAATACACTAAAGTCTAAATTTGAAGCTAGATTTAAACCTGCTAAAGATGCACATGCCTTGTTAGCTTAGTTGACACAAATGAAAAATGAATCTCAGGAACCCATGAGGGATTTCATAGCCAAATTCAATAAGTTAAGGAACTAGATTTCAATTGTCGCTTAGCCCACGCCAAAAAATATTAAGTGATTTTTTATCAACTCGCAACTTCTCAAAGTAAGTTTCTTATTAAGGGAGATGGCCCTATGAATCTCGCATTGGCTTAAAATTTGGCTACTGAGATTGAGGATGATCTTATCCTAGTAGGTAAGATAAAAAAAGACTCTAGTAAAAATAGATTCTCTTCATCTGCTGAAAGCTCTTCTACAGGCACTATAGACCCTATGGTGCAAAAATTGACAAATGAACTGATAGCTTTAAAGAGACAAATGGCCCAAGGTATGTCTGTTCCCACTTATTGAGATATGCTGAGAAGAATGTTCTAGAATTAACAATATTAGGGCAATGCTACCCAAAACCAAGGGCAACCAAATCACCTGCCTCCCCCTCCAGGGAAACTGGGTATTGAAGCAGTACCTGTCAATTTAGCAGTCGATTACCTAGAGGTTGAACATGAATTTTCTATCCAACCTGAGTTGGACCAACAAGATGATGCTAATCTCTTCAAATATTAGGAAGAAGAATTAGCTGGCGACTCTAATATTGGTTTTTTGGATTACCAAGATGAAGCTGGAAGTAAAGGAGAAGGGTTGGATGGATCTTATATTATTTTTACTAGATCTCAAAACTAGTCACCTCCACAAGCTGACAAAGAAAAAGTAGAAAAAGAACCTCGATTGGTGGTTTCCATCACTAAACAAGGGACTCCAATTCCTCCTCAATCAAAATATCAAGTAACTCACAAAAAAGTAAGTACCTCTAACCGCCCCATATCTTCCACCTCTATTGCTCAGACTAGTTCCCCACCTACTAAAGACCCAGATGATGGACCCTCTTCCTCTATCTCAATTTTTTTTCAATTATTTGATATAATTGATCACACCAAAAAGACTAAGATCCAAATGACAGAGATTGAGTATTTCAAAGCTAACCCTGAGCAATTTGATAGGTTAAAAGAATATGTGAAAAATAAAGCCGTCCCCATAAGACAAAATTCTTCAAATGCCATTCATGATCCCCTCAAAGATAAATCCACCCAAAATAATCTTGTCATGACTCCTCTTATTGCTCTTGAAAAAATAGAACTTTTTTATGTTTGCCTGCTTATAAATGGTTACAAATTGAGTAATTGCATAATAGACTCTGGAGCCTCGAATAATGTCATGCCCACTAAGGTGGCAGATTCCCTTGGTCTAACTTTGACCAAAACTTTTGGGAGGTGTTTTACTATGAAAAACAAGCAAGTCCCATTCCTTGGTCAGATAAAAGATGCTTAATTTGCTTTCACAGCTTTTCCAGAAAAGAGGATAAAAATGATGGTTCTAGTGGCTGATCTTCTAGCCTCTTATGACATCTTGTTTGGGCAAATTTTTTATAAGAATGTTGGAGGTGAGCTAAGCATGGACTTGTCAGAGGTGAGGATCCCAATTCAAAGTGTTATGAAGAAATTACTTCCTGAAAAAGAGGCAAGATATGTAGTCACCCGATCATCAGCACTAGAGGCTCAAATTTTGTTTGAGTCTTCTAGCATGGGTAACTACTTCCTATCTATGAATGAGATCCATGAGGCATCTAATGAAACTCCTACAGGTGACAACTTAGAAATGTGTTCAGCTGACATAACAGGAGAATTGGCAAAGCAAAATAAATGCATGGAAAAACCTCTTCCCCCAAATGAAGAGGTTTTCAAAGGAAAAGTGGTGTCTAGTGAGGTATGGATCTTAGAATTTGATGACAACTACTCTTCTACTAGTTTAAGAGCTAGAGTTGTGTTGGTATCTCCTCAAAGATATATTGTTCCTTTATCCTACAAGTTGCAGTTTAACAACACCAACAACACAGCTGAGTATGAATCCCTATTACTTGGATTATAGGCTACTAGAGAAAAGGGCATTAAACTACTCCATGCTAATGGGGATGCTGAATTGGTGGTTTTCCAGGTAATAAACCTTTATCAAATCAAGAATGAAAGATTGTACCACTATCGCAATCTTGTTTGGGACCAAATTGAAAATTTTGACGCTTTCAGCATCTCTACCGTTCCCAAAAAATTCAATGACTAGGCGAATGCATTGGCTATTTTTTCTACTCTCTTGGTTCCCCACCTAGATTTTAAAGAAGATAAGTACACTATTGAATTGGTCTTTCAGCCAAGTGTACCTGATAATGCCAGCCATTGGTAAGTATTCAACAATGACGATCAAATCATTGACTTCTTAGAGCAAAGGGATAACTTTGAACAACTGCATTTTGAAGGCAGTGAACTTTGAGAATGTGAAGCAACTTCTGAATCGAATGTGAATACAGGTGAGGATTTCCTGTAGCTTAAAGGGAATAAGATTCATAAAGGCCTGGTTTCCTTAGAGAAATTGTTTGATAACCATGACATGTTCATCAAACAATAGCGAATAGATTCAAACTCCTCCCAAGATTTTGATCAAGTAAACCTAGGAACCAAGGGAGATCCTAAGATGGTAAACATTGGGAAATACTGCACTCCTGAGGAGAGATTCAAGCTTGCTAATCTACTCCACCAATATATAGATGTCTTAGCATATTCTTATGATGACCTGAAATCACTCAGGCCTGATGACATTCACCACGACATTTCTCATAAGGCTAACTCCGTGCCTTACAAGCAAAAGTCCAGACAATATAATCCAAAAATATCAGGTACTATTTTAGCTCAGATACAAAAAAAATGCTTGATGCCCAGATAATTTTCCCAATCCATCACTCCACATGGATTGTCAACATAGTGCCTGTCAGAAAGAAGATTGGTGAAATTCAAATCTACGTGGATTTAAGAAACTTGAATCAGTTATCTTTAAAAGATAACTACCCTCTCCCTATCATGGATCAAGTTCTGCAAATGTTAACAGGTTCAGAGATGTTATCAATGCTAGACGGTTTCTCGAAATACAATCAGGTTGAAGTTGGAAAAGCAGATCAACATAAGACTACCTTCACCACACCTTAGGGCACCTTTGCCTATCGAAGAATGACTTTCGATCTGATAAATGTAGGTGCCACATTTCAAAGAGAGATGGACCTCATTTTTAAGGATTAAATAGGTAAGTTCATTGTAGTATACCTAGATTATTTGATGGTATTTTCAAAGCATCATTCTGACCATGTCCATCATTTACAAAGAATACTGAAACGTTATCGTTAGAATGGTATTTCTCTAAATCCCAAAAAATCTGTCTTTGGGGTGACTGAAGGCAAACTTCTCAGACACATTGTGTTTCAAGAAGGTATTAAAATTGACTCAAAAATAATCAGGTCCATCCAAGAACTTATTCTGCCTACTAGTAAAACTGCGGTTCACTCTTTCTTCGGAAAGGTGAACTTTCTTCGAAGGTTCATCCCTGAGTTCACTGAGAAAACTCACCACATTGTCGATATGATGAAAGGTAATGCTACCTTCAGGTGGACTGTAGAGGGTAAATCAACATTCAAAGACATCAAAGAAGTAATCATTCGCGCACTAATTTTGGTTTGTCTAAACTACACCAAAAACTTCAAAATATATAATTATGCTTCTAAACATACACTCTCGGCTATTTTAGTTCAACAGAACCAAGAAGGTGTGGAATCTCTTGTCTCCTTCATGAGTTGTCCACTTAAGGCTCATGAGTTGAAATATTCCAACATGGAGAAGCATACATATGCAGTGGTTAAAGCGGTCAAACATTTTAGGTTTTATATCTTGAACTCACATACTGAGGTTCTAGTGCCTGATATAACAGAGAAGTCCATTTTGACTCAACAAGAATTTGGTACAAATAGGGGTAATTAGATTGCCAAGATTCAGGAGTTTGATCTAGACACCAAACCTACCAAACTTGTGCGGGGAAATGGTCTTTGTCAGTTGATTGCCAACAACATTCTTGAAGGAGCAAAAAATAAAGAAATAGAGATCGAAGGCATACCCATAGTCCTCTTTGTTGCCACTACTGATGAGTGGTATTCTGACATTGCCCATTTTCTAACTTATGGTGAGTGTCCCACTCATCTCTCCTATAAGGAAAAATAGAATGTTAAACTAAATGTTGTTAGCTATGTTTTATGGGATAATGGTATGTATAAAAGGAACCTGGATGGGGCATTTCTTCATTGTGTTGATAAGGTACAACAAGATAAACTCTTGGAGTCTTTCCATAATTTGGCCTGTGGAGGACATTTTTTTGCACCAGTGATAGTGCACAAGATTTTGCAAACAATGTACTATTGGCCTACACAGTTTCAAGATGCCTAAAAATGGGTGCATAGATGTGAATTATGTCAACAGTTCATTGGAAAGCCTAAACTGGCTGCATTGCCTCTCAAGCCTGTAATAATTGAAGAGACTTTTCAGCAGTGGGGTATTGACTTCATTGGCATAGTTAACCCATCTTCAAGTGCCAGACATGATTATGTCTTCATGGCAACTGATTACTTTACCAAATAGGTGGAGGCCATCCTAACCAAACATGCTACATTTGAAGTGGTGTGCAATTTTCTTAAGGAGAATATCATTTTCCAGTTTGGGTTCCCACTCAAAATTGTAACAAATAATGCAGTCTGTTTCTCTTCACATGAAATTAATCAATTTTATTTTTATTATGAGATTACCCTAATCCACACTTCAGATTATTTTTTATAGAGAAATGGCCAAGCAGAATCAAGCAATAAGAACATGGTCACTATTATCAAGAAATTGGTAGATGATAATCAAAAAACTTAGCACAAGGAACTATTTGATGCTTTATGGGCAGATAGGATTACACCCAAGAGGGCCATAGGTATGTCACCTTTCCAACTTTTGTATGGCTTAAATGTAAAGATACCCATCACTCTAGAACTACCAGCGCTCAAGTTAGCCAAAGTAATCAAAGATTCAACCTTTGAAAGTTTGATCGACAAAAAAATTGTGTCTAATCAAACTGAATGAGTAACAAACCATGGTGGTGGACCAGATTACAGTGCATCAGAATTAGGTGAAGTAAGAGATCAAGTCTTGTTGTGGGATAAGAGGCAAGAACTAAAGGGAATACACGGTAAATTTGACTCTTTATGGAGAGGTATGTTTGCCATTCAACAGCTCTGTGGTGAGAACAACTTCTTGCTGGAGTATCAAGATGGAACACCATTTGCACTACCCCAAAGTGGGCAACATCTGAAGCTTTTCAATCCTTTAAGTTTAGATGGACCCACTTGTATATTTGTATAGTTTTTACGTTTTGTTTATTTTCTTTCATTTTTAGCTTGACTCTGTAGCCCAATGGCTTGGATGAAGGCACTTAGAGACTGGTTTCTACTCCCATTGATCAATTTAATTAACAGAAGTTCCCTAACAAGATCTAGCTATTATTTCCAAAATCAACTCAGCTCATTTTTGGAATAACCCCCTGTGAAACTTGTTCGTTTCGCCCTTTGTCTCTCTAAGTCCATTTTTGAGATGGGTTTTTCTCATTCTCGTATTGGCTTAACTGACACTGTTCAAAAATTTTAACATCACTTCATTACATTTTTCTCAAAATGTGAAAGTTGTTACAGTCTTGATGCGACCAGTGGACCAAAATTTGGCTTTTTCAGATTTAATGTTTTTCTTTTATTTTCGTGCATAGGTGGAAATTTTTGCTATCAGTGCATTTTTCCTTCCAACATGCAGGAGTAGCAAATTTTTTTGCCCCTGCATTTTTCCTCTTTTACATGTAGGAGCAGCAAATTTTGCCGCCCCTACATGTCCCTTCATTTTTCTAGTCCAAGGGCAGCAAATTTTGTCGCCCCTACACTACCTCAATTTTTGCATGCAACATTTATTACCGCGTGCACCGAGTGGTTGGGGTCAATTTTTGCCCTATTTAATCTATTTTTCACCTCATTTTGATTCATTCCTTCCTCTCCTCCTCTTGCCTTCTGCCTCTAGAAGATCTAGTGAACGGGTAAAAGTGTGTTTTGATAGATTTGAGCTCGTGACACGCGTGGTTTTTCAGGTAGGTCTTGTATTTGGCATTTATTTCTTTTATTTTTCTCTCTTTAAATTTTGTTTTCAATTTTGTTTTTGGTTTTCCTTTCTTCCCCTAGGGCTGTCGGCCCACTTCCTCTTCTCCTCTTGCTGATCTCTCTCTCTCCCTTCCCCATCAGCCTTCTTTCATTTTTCCCATGCTGGGGCAGCAATTTTTACTGCCCTCCCTTCTTTCCCATGAATTTCTTAGTCTTGCTTGTTAAGGGTGGCAAACTTTCCACCCTAACCTTGCCCCTACCCACCACCTGCATTAGTGGCAAATTTTGTTGCCGATACAGGTTCGCACCATTTACCTGCATCGGTGACAAAATTCACCACTGACGCAAGTCAAAAGTCCAAGGGCAAAATTTTTTTTTTGTCCCTACACTTTCCTACGAAACATGCACGAGCGGTGATTTTCACCACCAGTGCCCTTTTTCTCCCCCTTGCATGCAAGGGTGGCGAAATTCACCGCCTGTGCATGCAAACCATTCTACATGCTAGGGTGGTGAATTTTGCCACCCTTACTTTTTTCCCCCAATTTATCTAACTCTGGAGAAATTTTCATCTTTTTCATCTTTTCGCTTCCTCCCCTTTTTCCTCTCATTTTTTGACCAGTTTTTTGATCCAACCCTGTCAAGTGCCCTTCCTTGGTCATGATCACCCAACGTGTAAATTCTCTAATTTGCCTAATTTTTCCTAATCACACGATCATGATTATCATTGCAATACCCCCTAAAGTTTCTCGTTCATCGACACCTGCTCAATCAAGACTAGTTCTAATGATTGAAGCTTCTCTGAAAAAGTCAAAGGCCATGAAGTACCAGTACCAAGGCATTTTTTTGATCACCTCAGTCACTTCTAATGTTGACGACATTAGAGACACAAAGATCAGTCACGTGGATATGGCCGAGTTAATAACCAAAACCAAGGTGATGAACCCAAACTCTTGATGAAAAGGATAATCAAAAGCAACATTCATCTAGTTGCCTCTTTCCTAGTAGCGGCACATCACACAGAGTTCATCCTCTAGTGTGCCTAGTTATACAACAAAGAGACTAGATCAGTGTCAGATGTTAGTGGCAACATGGTAATTTGGTTGGAAATCGAATTTATTGATAAAGTCTTCATGTGCCCTCCTGCTACTAAAGTGCTAAGAATTGACTTTGTCGAGGCACATAGAGAGTATGACAAGGATCCCGAGAGGGTGAAGAAGGTAATGAATAATAGGTGGCTCAAGACTCCCCAGACCAATTTATCTATATGGCCATGAAATTTCTCGAGGAATGATTTCATTGAAGAAGTTGGTGACTTGATTACTCTGCTCAGCAGAGTGTGAGGTCTACCATCTTCTTCATAATTCCATGAATGGATATATCCCTTCATCAAGATAATCCTACAAGGAAAGCAAGCCATCTTCTGGGGTGAGCAGATCAGCAATGCTCTTCATGAGCAGTTGACCAAGGTATCTACTACTTCAAATTTCTTTATGACTTCATACTTGGTGTACATTGTAGTCTCCATGCGAACCTTTCCAGGTTTGACAACTGAAAGAGACAGGAGAACCACCCCAGTCTACTCATATTACCCTCAATTAACACTACAAGGATTAATCCATAATTTTAGGAGGGTAAATGACACCTTTTTCACAGTATTTTTATGACTTTTTGACCCTCAGCTCTAATAAAAGAGAGTATCTAATGAAGCTTGGATGGTCATCAATGACTTTCGCTACATGTTTCTAGAATTTCTCTCCTTCTTCTATCTCTGGGTTAGCTTTTTCCAAGGCTATCTCTATATGCTCCCCAGATTTTTTTCTGACATGTCGGTCTTAATGGAGTTGTGTAGACAAATGGTTGTCATACACACTAGGCAAATGGAATTGAAAAAGCTAAGTTTTAGGTTCCTAATTGAAATTGGCAGATACTCGATTTTGACTGTAGCCAAAGCAAAAGTCATGGAGATGAAAATGCAA
This sequence comes from Torreya grandis, assembly GCA_037957365.1. Classification (NCBI taxonomy): domain Eukaryota; kingdom Viridiplantae; phylum Streptophyta; class Pinopsida; order Cupressales; family Taxaceae; genus Torreya; species Torreya grandis. The sequence goes on from JARHVA010002157.1 coordinate 826,861, forward strand.
CTAGTTACCATGAGACAGTTCAAGAGAAGGGACAATTTTGACTACAGGGGTGTCAAATATATGATCAAAAGAAAGACTCAGTTTCATGAGCCTATGATCAAGGACATCTGGGTAGACTTGAGAACAATTGAATAAATTAGGAGGATGGACTACATTAGGCTGACTCTAGAGCAAATCTAATATCTAGGGCTTGAAGATATTCCCTCTAACTTGGTCGATGATAAGAAAATTATCAATAGCAGATACCTAGCTGAAAAGGTTGCTAACTCTCCTCTTCCTCCAATTTAATGGTCCTAAAAAGAATTGACTTCTTTGAGGAAAAGATTTGAACTAATATTGGCTAACACCAATGATTGGTTAGCAGCCAAAGGGATCATGTTGAAGGAGTTTATTATAGGATCAGAGGTCGAATTCCAAGTAGAAATGAGGAAGAAGGCAGAAAATAGGACTAAGAATAAGGGTGATGTTTTTTCTCCGTCTAGGCCTCACAAGCCTAGAATCATATTTGTATCCAAGAAATTGAAGGTTGTTGAGGAGCCAAAATCAATGGCTAAGAGAGTTGGAGAACAAAGCTCCCAAGAACAGGCAGCTCAGTAAATGGAGACAGATGACAAGCCTTCAGATTAATAAAGAACTGAGCCTCTACCTTCCCAAGAAGGGGCACAACCACTTACAGGTATTTCTCCTTCACCACCTCAATCTCATGTAGCATCCACTTTGCCTCTTTCTCCTATTAGTGTTCCTTCTTCTAGAGCTGCCTCTCCTTTGAGATTCATGTTTGGCGATCCTCAAGATGCTTTTGGAGATGTCCTTTGCTCCTCAGGTTCCATCCCTAGTCTCTCTTCTCTTTCTTTCAACATAGGAGAAAGCTTTGCCATTGATTAGTCAATAGCCGATATGGTTTCACCGATTACTCCCACTGCACCCGCTGTTACCACTAGCAGTACAGATATTACCCCAGTGACACCAACTGTAGGAACCATTGCCAAAATAAGTACTTCTTCTCTTCCCCCTTGGTTGTCAGCTTTCACGCCCAAAAGGAAGAAGCTATCCATCTCTGCAAATGAATTTGATTTTGGCAAGATAGTGCCAGTGAAAGATAAGGCCCCTAAAAGACCAAGGATTCTTTCAAAATTGGTTGAGGAAAAGGGGCATAAATTTTTAGAGATAGCTAAACCTCTGCAAGATGCAACCCTTGAGGGTTTTGACATGAGCAGCTATTCCATTTCTCATGTTGAGCTAGGGAAAGTTACCCATGAAGGTATGAAGAGTGATCTACAGTCTGCAATGAACATCATGGTCCAAAAATTTGACAGAGATGAAGGATCTGAAGAAATGCGCCTTGATATCCATCGACGTTATTGCCAGAAAATATTCCTAAGTTGAGATTAAGGATTCACTGGTATACATGATTCAGGTACTCAAGGAGTTGATTTAAGATCTCAAGTCTTCCAAGGATGCTAGCGAGAAAAGTGATACAGGCCTATTGAACAGACTGGAAGAATTACCCTGCAACCTCACCTCTAGAGATAATCAATTTCTCTCAGCAGAAGAGATGATTTGAGAATTTAAAGGTATGGTCCAGATGGATTTCAAAGAGAAAGCCTTCTCAATGACTTATGTGGATAACATCTTGGATACTTAATTAACCCTAGATAACCTAAGAACCAGATTGACTAGTCATGCTAAGGCAATCATAGCATTGAAGGATGCTACAATTAAGGCCAGAGTGATCTTCAAGAACACCATTGGACTAGATAGTATAAGAATTCAGGCATCTATTGCCATGTATGATGCTCATCTAAAGAAATCTGGTAGCAAGAGTTGAACCATTTCTCCTTTTCTCTCTTCTTCCTCTCTTCTCATGCACTTTTGTCATGTAAAAGTGCATGCAATTTTGTAATTTGTAATTACATGTAAAAAATTTGAAAAAATATCTCAAAGTCAAAGATGACTCATCTTTGACTAAGATATTTTTGTATTTTAATCTATTTTAAATTTTGAAAGTTTCTTCCTATATATAAGAGGGACCTCTTTTATAAATATATCTCTGGATAATTGAGAGCAAAAACTCTACTGAAATTGAGACACTTCTTGAGACTTTGTGCTTAACTTGTAAATCATATTTTATCGAATAAATGAGAAACAAGTTTATTTCAGACTTTGTGTTGAAGTAATTTGTGTTATTTAGGAAATAGTTCTTATGTCCTTCCTGATAATCTCTTATCTGTTCGATTTAATAAGCAAAGTGTGTGTGTTGACATTATCTGAAGATGTTTCTAAAAGATAAAAGAGAGACTTTGAGCTAATTTTATCTTGGTGATCCTTTTATCCATTGTAGTTTTAGGCAAAGACTTTGTGCTTGGTTTCACTCTACAGTTATGTGTATTCCGAATCAGCGAAGACAATAGAAGACTTTGTGCTTACGTAGGTTTCTTTATAGACTTTGTTACCTACTTCAGGGGATTTTTTGATCTATGCTGGATACCATTCCTAAAAGAATAAGAATGTTCTTAGCCAATGACTAGGATTTCTCTCTCTCGTTCCTTGGACATCATCTCTGAAAAAGAGAGATGGATGTTGTCATACTACCATGAGTATTATTTTCTGCTTACTTAGATATACATATAACATATAAATATTCATAGGAAACCTCCCCTTGATGAGAGGAGAGATTTATCTCATTTAGATGTGGTAAACCCACACTTTTTGTGGTGTAAATCTCCTTTTGTTGTGGTTGATATACCCATTTTGTCATCAGTTAGTTGACGACAAAATATTCACCCAACAAGACACATGAGGGTTCTAGGAGTAGTGTGTCACATGGTTAGATTCTCGTATGAGAGGAGATCATTTGGTCTAATTTTGATATCCTACATCAAAGTGTAGAGGAAATTATTAAGGATAAAAAATGCCTACTCATGCATATTGATATGGTTCCCATTGTTATTTTTGAAAGTGTTAAAGCTCGAAGAAGATGAATGGTGTATGTTACCTCCAAAGAGTCAGGAAGAAACAAGATGAAGATAGGTGCATGATGTTTAATGACTGAGTGAAGGTATAGGATAATGATCTAATGGTGAGTGGAAATTTTTATAGTTGATCAAATGGTGAGCATTCATTATTAAAGTCCTAGTTGATGTGCAAAAATCAACAGAGTGCATTGAGTCAAAGTTCTAAGATTGCACAAGATGATGTCAGCGTGATTGATGTTTAACACATGGCTTTGGTGGTTTATATGTTAAATCTAGAACAAGATCAATGGTGTGTATTTGATCTGATTAGCGAGTCCATGATATTCGAGCATTGTGTTTGAATGTTAACTATGTCATGTTATAATTACTTTTTATATTTTCAATGTATAATGCATGTTAAAGAAGGATTAGTAAGATAACCATTGGTGTGATAGATTAAAGAATTGGAAAAAAAAATAGTATATTTTTCAATACATGACATGAGGGTACTTACAAGTGAATGTAAATGTAATTCACTATGAGATAAAACATTGAAGGTTTGATAAGGAAACTAAACGTCATGATCTATGTAGAAACTATTTCAAGATGAATATCGATACAAAAGATATGTAATGAATGTTTCATATACTATGCATACTTCTACAACATTTTCTTTTCAAATAATAAATGCATTGGACGTAACAAACTTGAAAACAATATAACAAAGGTTTGGTATAACTTTACATCTTCAGATATAATTATATTTAATAGAAATCAATCTAAACTTATAATTAATGTAACAAATGTAACTGTAATGTAGCAAAAGTCTAGTATAAATGTACTTCTATTGAATATAATTAGTGTATAATATATATTTCAAATCCCAAATGATATACTTCCATTGATGAGAAGAAAACATATCTTCAACTTTAATAATCAACAAGAAAACTAATGTTCCTTCAAAGATGCAATATGAAAAGTACCACTCTTTATAGTGTTGCCTTATAATGCTTACTTTTATTAATTCATGAAATAATAAATATAAATGTCATATAATGAAATGGTATGTTATGTTAGAAGAAGTGACCCACCAAATATTTTTATTCTTATTATGTTATATATTTTGAGGTATTCATTTTTTATTATTACACTACAAACTTCATGGTCATATAGTACGCCTAAAATGATTATAGTATGAGAAAGATTTTTCTCACAAAATGTATAGTGCTACCTGAGTTAATGGTCATAGAGGGTGGACACCTTAAATTCTTCATCGGTATTGTTGACCAAAATGCGGGGTTATTTGTAATTGAGAGGTCCTATAAAATACAATATTTTACCATATTAATCTATTTTGTCACTTTATTTCTCATAATTTTTTTTAAAAAATACTTTAACCCACCAAATATTTATCAAAATATTTTATTATTATTTATAATATAAAGTTCATAATCATATTATAAACCCAAATTAATTAGTTTATGAAAAAATATATATACACAAAATATATAATATTATTTTAAACAATAACTCCATAACAAGTAAACACCTTACGTTCCTCATCAAGAATGTTGAGTAAAATATGTAGTCATTTATAATTAAATAATCTGTAGAATACAATATTTTACCATATTAATATATTATATGGATAATTAAATAAGTATCATGTAAAAAGTGGCATCTTACACTCAATATATGGATAGTTGACATTCAAATACAAAATAGAAACCATCCAACCTGATTCGATAGTTAATTATAAATATACTAGCTATTAAAACTTTATTTATTAAAGTTTAAATTTATTTTTGAGTTTTATATTTATAATTTTAAAGATTGTTTCAAAGAATGGGAAAACTGATTTGAATAATTATTGTTTATAAATTATATGAGATTTGAATGATATTCCATTTTATAATTTGGAAGACTATGAAAATATGCTCTTATAATATTTCAGTTTTCCTATCTTAATTTTTAGTTTGTTTCATCTAAATTAAAAAAAAATGTGTATTTTTATTGTTATTGAAAATATATTATTTTTTAATTTTTTTAAAAAAATACATTACTAAATATTTATATGATGTGAATTTATATATAAACTTGACCCAAAATTGTATAAAATATTTGTACATATTATTTTTTAAGATAAATAAAATTATATATAATTTTTTAAAAATATTATAAAATATTCACAAATAATTTGTCAATATGAAAACACACCATGGCATTTAAAAAACAAACAAAAATATCTAAAAAAATTATATAACAATAACAACAATAATTATAAATAGGCACAAAATTGAACAAATCCATATGATCAAATTCTCCTAAAACTACCACACATGTGAAATATAACTTCATCAATATGCCTACTCGACTTTTCTTACCATATGCAAATTTGGCTAAGTATGGGAAAACATTATCAAACTGCCCAGGAGCCCCATTTCACACTTGTATATTTTTTGTTGTACATAGTCGCATGACCTAAAACTTAGCACATAGAAAATAGAGACTAATGTGATCATAACCATATGACCAACTCCCCTAGACTCATTCACACATGGTAATTATGACATCATCAAACTGCCTACTCAGATTTTTTACCATTGCACCCAAAATATCTAGATAAGAACAATGATGAACCGGGTGAATTCCACTTATGCACACAAGTTATCCAATCATCGTTAACCACTGATAGGACTCATTTCAGATGCTCGATACTTCAAACTCATCCCTAATCATCTCAAACCATGCCAAAAATAAAGATCAACCAAGTCTTTTTTAAGCACACTAAGACAAGCACATTGCACACTTTGTCACTATCACTTAGACTATCAAGGCACTTCATCCACTCACTTGGACACCTCCATGACATTAACATGACATCATTGAAAACTCTCCAACAAATACCCTATATGAAACAATAATATCTTGTGGATTTATCTCTAGTTAGCTTACGACCTAGCAAACTGAGATTTTCAACTAATTAAGGCAATTAACCAAATTCTTGAAATAACCAAAAGACTAAGCAATATTAATTAAAAAAGAAAATAAAATTAAATGCTTAAGTGAAAAATCCATGTGGAATTAAAGAAAATCTAATTTCTAAAATTGAATTTTTAACAAATTTTAAAGAATATGAGGTCATAATGATGTCATCAGCCTCAAAATTAATAATTACAAAATATTAACATAAATGAAATAAAAATAATAAATGTTGAGGAATGCCTCCATAAATATATAATTAAAGATATCATTAATTGTATTTGGATTCCCAACCTTAACCCTAGTTCAACCACACATGAGTTAGAGTTAGTTGAAAAACTATAAATACAAGTGTCATGACCATTCTTCAACAAAGTTTTGTGTGCAAACAAATAATGCCAAATTATTTCTAAGAAGCTTTATTTCCAATATAATCCAAGATCCATTCACCAAAAGAACAAGAGAAGGTGCTACCCACAAAACATTAGCATCATCAAAGTCTATTTGTTCACAATACCGAGCTCAAACCTTCTCTCGCATTGATTGCAAGATGGAGTCATTCTAGGAAGGTAAATGGTGTTTTTGTCTTCCATTAATATATTTGTTTATTATTTCTCACCCTAGTATTTAGGCTTAGAGTGTTAGTTGTCATTGAGTTATTTTGGTTTATCCATTGAAAAGAGAGACTAATCATTGTCTTTGTAATCCTATGTTCCAAAATTTAAAATGGGCTATACTTAAGAGGCTTAAGCGTCTTAAGTAGTATTATAATAGAGTCTCTCTTTACTCAAGTACAACCATACCTTGTATCTAACAATGAAACTATGATCATTATACCTTGATTTATACTTGGCTTATGACTCTTTCAACCTCTCTTGCTTTTGGAGGTGAATTTATCAAATCTTCGTAATGAAATATTCAAATTTGTAGACTTTTTGACCCATTTCCTTTGTATGGTTATTTCAAAATAGCATTAAATGCACATATAGGTAAGTATCTAAAGAAAAACATTTTTTAATAGTTTTCAAATAGAACTTTGTATTATAATGGTTTTGTTCTCCAGGGTTGCTAGTGTGGATCTATGCATCCCCTGATCACTCTAATATGGTGTCAGATTGGTTGAGTTTCTCTATCTACCATTAATTGTAAAGCTTCTTGCCTACATTCAATAGGACAAATTCTATAGATGCATTTTGGAGTTTTGTTTACCTACACCATTGCATTTAAAAGGGCCCAAATGTATAAATTGACTATAAACTTGATGGGCATTTAGAATGCTTTTTTTGGTATTTATTGTTTTATGACAGCCATATCATTCATAGCGATCCATACAACGAGGTCAGTTTTTTAAAAAAACATTTTGCCCCAAGAATAACCTGTTGTTGAAAGTTTTTATAAGGAAATAAAAAAATAAAAAGTATCGAGCAAGGATGTACAAGTCATACAGTGCATGTTGTAGATCTAACACCACCTGCTTTTATTAGTGTTTGGGATTAAGTATTTTGAGTTTATACATGATTTTTAAAAAATTACTAAAATGTCTACAATGTTTTGTGGTTATATTGTCATGATTTATAGTGATCACAATTCGTTGTATAGATTTGTAAGCCAATTTCTCTTTCTTTTATTTTTGTGTTGAACATGGATCTTTTGTCATCATTAAACTTCCCATTGATGTTAATTTCCTACGTCATAGACTCCATCAACTATCACCCTAATTTAGGACAATGAAACTTATTCCATTGCTAGCAAAAGCTCACCATTGACCCTACTACTGCCTCTATCATAAATGTGTTGTCATTTTTTGAGTTGAATCTTGTGTTTGTCTCTTCTTCCATGCTTCCTCAATGACCTTTACTATAGACTAGCTATTCCTTGACACTATTGGCAACACCCAACCATCGACCTTACTAAAAGATTATTTTATTAATATTAATTTCAATTTCCTATTTAAATAAACTTTAAATAAAAAAATTTCCATTTATATTTATAAATGAATTACATGGTAGAGTGTCAAAATAATTTTTATTACAACTCTCCCGTCCACTCCTTTTACGATAGGTTTTTAAAACACACAAATATATTATAATAAAGGGAGGGGTTTGTTTTCATTTTATAAATGGAGTTATTTTTCTATTTTTAAATGGAGGGATTTCGTTTTTTAAGTTTAGCAGTCACCGACATCGACAACAGAAGTGTCGGGCAGGGGCTGGACTGGCAGCCACTGGCCATTGTCCTTTCGCCTGACCCGGAGGCCACCGACCTGGTCTTGGTAAACCAGAGTGGGCGCACCTGCGTCCTTGTGCCTGCCCACGCGCAGTGCCAGCTCGGGAGCCGGGCAGTCCGTGTAACAAATTCAACGTCACAAAGCTTATGTCATCTACAGCCTCCACCCCAAAGCTGATTGAAGTTTTTATTTCTGCTATACGTTTTTCTTTCGGTTCTACCGGCCTAATACATGCCCATTGCCCATGGATTGCAGATGCTGTAAAAACAGTAAGTGCCTCAGGGCTGCGGCTCATACGGAAGGGAGATGTGAACCCTAGCTGGTCGGCAGGGGCGGCCGGATCATTAAAAAACACTGAAGTGACAGATTTAAAGTTTTCAATACGATCAAGTTAGACAGGGCATATGGATTACAGGACAATGGATGACATCACATTCGCGTTTTAGAAAGATGCGTTGGGTTTAATACGATTGTTTGCTCCTTCGTTGGCATTTTCGACAAATCTGTGGAGGTTTTACTTATATCCACTCAATCTTACAAAATCAACGCGGCCGCAGAAAATAGTATATATATAAATCATTGGGAAATGGAGTATTTAAAGATTAAGCACCGAGTCAGTCTGAATTTTATTAAAATAACAGAAATAATTGGAAGCAGAAAGAAATTGTTTGTCATTTTGTGCGGCCCACTGGTGAGGGAGGATGATATCAAATTTCAATCAATAATTTACAAAAACCCAGTTCAATATGACCACCTGCAGCTTTTTTTGGGAATCTCTGGATTGTTTCTCATCGCCGCACAAAGTTAGCATAGAAGCAACACCTTAGTAGGGATAAGGGCTCATAGGATGGCGATGAAATCTAAGCTTGACAGTATCACATAATATATAATCTTTTAACATATTTAATTAAATCTTTTCTATCAAATAATCAAAATCTTTAATTTTAAGTATGTTTTTTTTGTATTCATCATTTTTTTAAATTTCTTTAATATTAAAGAGTTTAATAATCTTTAACATATACAATTAAATATATGTGTGACACATTATTAATAATTCTCAATTTACTTCACTAAATTTTAACTTGTTCAAATTTAAAAGTATCATTACTGACGTTGTTAACATATTATGTACTGGTGACCATTTTTAAATTAGATTGTAGTCAGATTAAATTCATTGTCGTTTTGTGATGTAGGATGTGCATGTAGCTACTGCTTATTTTAGATAATTTTTTATATATTTTATTTTCAAATGGATACAATTAAATACTTGATCGTACTTCTAGAAAAAAATTAAGAGTTATAATGTCTCTTGCCATAATGCCTCTCACAACTACTCAATGGTTGGAACAATTATTTTGCAAACAACAATAAAATTTGTGTGCATTTCTCTATCGTATCTGAGGTTTTGGTGCATCTAAAGTGAGTTCAGTTTATATTTTTGTCTACAATTGTTTGCAAATATGCATGCATTACTCTTTTCCATTGACTTATTTTGGTTAAATTAGTTCCATGGAATTAAAATGTAACTCTTTTTTGTTTGGTAGACTTTCACACCCTTTTTATTTACATACAATGAGAGATTAAAAAATCAAGCTCATTAGATAGAACAGATAAACAAACTATTATCAGTCTGGATCGCACCCTTGATGCAGTGATGTTTTAGACCTGCCTCATCTAGCTGATACAATGGGATCACCTCTAGGTGTGGGCAGCCTAGTTAGTGAGGTGAACCTCTAGGTGTGGGTAGCCTAGTTAGTGAGGTGAACCTTTAGTTTTGGGGCTAGCTCCCCTGATGCATCATCTAGGTTCAGTTGTTAAACCTACTAACTTGTTGATGAAAAGGGATAGAAAATGCATAAAACAAACCTAAACTATGGGAGGTGATGCACCAACATATTATGTCTACTCTATTTGACCTTTCAGTAACAATTGTGAACAAGACAAAGACTAGCGATTAAATCACCCTCTCTTAGAGACTCGTAAACATCAATACTTCACATGGAGGCTATGCTAAGTGGTTGCAACTTGAGGATGGTGAATGAGAGGTCTGTTTTCATGATGTCTACCAATTAGATTATGCTCTAAGCATAATCACCAACACTTTCACATACGATATGACCTGTTTAGACAATCTCCTAGTAACTAGGTGAGAACAAGGACTTGCAAAGGAAGATAAAACTTAACACTTATGCAAATAATTGTTATTTTATCTTAAAAAAATAATTGTTATTTTCAAAAAAAATATAAATATTAAATTTTAATTTTGAAAGTACTTTATATATATATAATATAAAATTTAAATTTCTTTTAAAAATATTAAATAAGATTTAAACCTCTAAATTATGTTAAATAAAATTAAAATATTAATTAAGTAACTATAATATGATTTAAATCGAAAGATATGAAATGAGCATCAATGCTTGAGATCACCTGTAATACCCACAAAGTTCTGCTGCTGGAAATAACATAAATTTATTTTACCTTATATACTACTCTGCTTATATTATTATAAAACATACTCCTATTTAAATTAAGATAAAACAGCCTCCCATCAGAAACATGGGAGACACATCCACTACCAAATGCCTCACAAACTCCACTTACTCTGACAAGCCCAGCGCTGTTCCACCAGCCCAGCGCTGTTGAATAATATCTTCAATTCCTGTAATTTCTTCTCAAGTTTGTGAGTCTCTTTATCTTCATTTCCGTCTACCCACTCGATTGTCTCCTCCACCCCCCTTTCAAGATCTCCTATTTGCTTCATCTCCATCTTCCCCCTTAACATCTCTTCCCTAACTCTCATCTTGTAGGCATAGTCTTCCACTGCTCTGCGGGCAGCAACGTTTTTCTTAAATTCCTTGTCTTCAAAACTGAATCGCTCTGCATCAACCAACATTCTCTCCATCTCTTCTTTGCTCAATCCACCAACATCTTCTCTGTTTATTATGATTTCATTCTTTATGCCTGTTGTCTTGTGCTCCGCTGAAACTTTCAAAATTCCACTCCCATCTATCTCAAAACATACTTTGACTAACACCCCTCCTTTGGGAGCAGCTGGAATTCCAGACAAAAGAAACTTACCAAGAAAATAATTGTCTTCATTATTGGCTCTTTCACCTTGATAACAGCAAAAGAGAAGACGTTTTTGATTGTCAGATGTTGTGGTATAGTATTGCTCCTTTAAGGTTGGAATGGGAGTATTTTTGGGTACCACAACTGACATGAGATCACTTTTAATACCCACTCCGAGGCTTAAGGGGGTGACATCTATTACTGTTAGATCGGTTCGTTGGCCAATGAGTACTGCAACCTGCACAGCAACTCCATATGCAACAGCCTCATCAGGATTGATCGTGTTGCAGAGCACCTTTCCATTGAAGAATTCTTCCTGAATCATCTCCTGCACCTTTGGAATGCGAGTAGAGCCTCCCACCAATATAACGTTGTCAACTTCCTCCTTCACCTTTGCATCAGCCAGACACTTCTCAACTGCTTTCATGCACTTCTCAAACAGTTCCATATTCAGCAGTTAGAATTTGCTTCTAGTTATTTTCACATGAAAATCTTGTCCTTGGCAAAGACAATCAATTTCTATTTCTGTCTCCAGAGCATAAGAGAGACTTCGTTTTGCCCTTTCGCATGCACTGCGAATCCTGCGAAGGGCCCTAGCATCACTTGTGATATCCTTTTGATGTTTGGCTTCAAATTGCTTTGCACAATAATCAACTAAATTGCTGTCAAAATCTTCACCTCCTAAATGAGTATCCCCATCCACTGCTAGCACTTCAAATATACCATTTTTTATTGAAATAAGAGAGATGTCAAAGGTGCCACCCACAAGATCAAAAACTAAAACTTTTTTTCCTTTCGCAGAGGAATAAGTCTTTGTGTCTAACCCATATGCTATAGCCGCGGCATCTCTAGTAGCTTTCCTCTGTGTATCATTGAAATATGCAGGTACAGTGATCACTGCATTTCTGACTTCAGTGTTTAGATATGTTTCAGAAATTTCTTTCATTTTGTACAGCACCATTGAAGAAATTTCCTTAGGGGAAAAATTCCTTTTGAAACCCTTGTACTCTACTTCAACCAAAGGCTTATTATTCTTTCCACAAACTACCGGAAACGGCCAAAAAACCAGGTCTCTCTGCACTGACTCATCGCTGAAACATTTCCCCAGCAACCTTTTGATATCAAATATGGTATTGTGTGGGTTGAGAGTAAACTGGTTCTTTGCAGCATCACCAATTAATCTCTTCCTGGGAGTGAAAGAGACCATAGATGGAGTGGTCTTATTTCCTTCATCGTTTACAATGATGTCAACTCGTTCTTTCTGGTATGCAGCAACACAACTATAACAAGTTCCAAGATCGATGCCTATGGCCTTGTTATCTTTGCCCATGATGCTGGATTTAAATATTGAAAAACAAAAATACTGTCTGCAAATTTTAGGATGTTGCAATCATTAAGTTTTAAATAGTTTTGAAATCACATGCAATAGATAATGGGCAAATGCATGCAATGTAAATAGTTTTGTACTTGCAATCACTGCAATGAAGTTCCTTTATAAGATGGCACATAAACCCTATCACTAATAGTAGAGATACATCACTAATAGTACAGATACAGTTGTAATCAGGCCAACATCTCCAATTATAAGATGGCACATAAACCCTTAATTAAGTAATTAAGAAATGGAACAAGCTTAAAATATATTCATTCTAAATTTTGACCATTGTACTTTTATAATTAATGCTTCCCATTTCAACTTAAAGAATGTTAAAATTAGTCTCATCCCATCCCCTATCGGCATATCGAACATTCTCTAACATAAAGCTGCATTTTGATAGACGGATACAAACCAAAATTGGCATACACATCTCAAATTTTCAATGTGCCATCAGCTGGTGGAGCACCTAAGATATATAACAAGAATCAAAGACAACATCAAGCTAAATGTCAACAAATAATGCAAATAAGAAACAAAAAAATGTATCTTTAACATAGCTAATGCATAAAATCACAAAGCTCAAAGATTCTCAGTACACCTGCTACCTTTAACATAGCTACCCGCATCTTTGAGATTTCTCTCCAATCCATAGCTAGCTAGGTTCTATGAGCCAACAACGTAAAATACAAAAATCAAAGACTGCTAAGATGAGTACCCAGAAATGATATTTTAATATTGATGCGACTAATTATCTTTTGTTGATTGCAAAGTGTTGTTCTAATGCTATTTAATGAATGGGAAACCAGAGAATTCAACACTGAACAACCACTTGCCTATGTTCTTTTGATGCTCTTCAAAGATGCAAAAAGGCTATGCAACTGGCATAAAGATAACTCAGTCAGTTTCATATAGGAAAGTCATGGTTCTCAAAAACAATTGATAACAAATCTTTTGTTTTTAAGCTCTTGTATTAATAAGAACAATATTGGTAGATTTTTTTTTCTTTTTTTTTTCAGGGAGAAGAGGGGAAGGGAGGGCGGCGGAAGGGTGGGTAATTGATTGATTAGTTTAATTATCACAAAGCTAATAATTGGGCAACCATCATCATTACAAACATTGATCCTAATATTAAATTAATTAATTTTATGCAGGATACATGGATAGATGTTTGGTTCTATCTAGCTTATTTAACTCTCATTTGCAATTTAAGAAAGCATTACATAACCGTTAAAAATTGTTAATGTAAAGAATAATTGATAAAATAACAATATGAAAATATTTGACTAAAATTTTATTTAACAATTATATATAATATAAAAAAATACTATAAACAACTATACTCATCTGTTGAACAAAATATGGATATTAGCATAGGGATTATAATTCCCCACCTTAACAAGATTGGATGCTTGTTGGCTATAAATGGTATAGATATGGCAGTTGAGGTGAAAAAAAATATGTTTAAAAAAGTTAGAAACAATTTAACTCGTCATTTCGTGGATATTTTATTTTGGTTCTCAATATATTAATATGATTATTATTTATTCACAGTTAAAAAAAGTACATCTTATTGAATACTTATTTTCAATTTCAATTTAAAAGGTTCTAATTAAATGGATATAGATGTTGTTAGGGCATCCACCAAAATACAATTCTCTGGAGATATTCATATATGAGAACAGATTTAAAATGCCATAATTTTATATCAATTATTCTTTTCAAACCTAATCCTACCAGGTCCATCCTTGAAACCTTGAGGTCTTTCAAAATAAAATTATTGTGGTGGCCAGAAAGAAATGACAGAAAAATAGCCATAGTAATAGTGATCACCATTTTGCAATGGAGCGCCTTTAGCTAGCTTGAAGCCTTGAAATCAGGGAGAAGTTCTAAATGAGAAAATGTATTGAGATTCAACATTTAATTTGAATAAAGTGGTATCAAAATTGACACTAAAGAGTGTTTTTTTTGAGAGACCACTAACACTATTGCAATGGAGTGCCTCCAGCTAACTTGAAGCCTTGCGATCAGGAAAACATTTAAAAGGGGAAAAAGTAATGAGATTCAACATTAAGTCTAAGTGAAATGATATCAAAATTGATACTACAGAAATATTTTCTTAGAAACCCTTAACACTATTGCCTTTCCAGAGAATGGATAAAATCTGCTTTAGAATAAATAGTAAAGAACCTTAAAAAAATAGAACTAAAGGGGGAAAAAAAAGGGAAACGATTGAAAACTTTGAGCATGGAAAAGCAGAAACATGAAAATATTAAGTTAGGTTTGTGTTTGTGTTTTTGTAAACTCCCTGGAAAAGCAAAAACACCTATATTTATTTAGCAACATCATAATAGGAAAGAGGAATGGTAGAAAAAGAAAAGAAAAATTGAAACCCTAATAAAATTTCCCTCCTTAAATGAATATGAAATTCTCAATTTCAACTTTTGACACGAGACAACAAATTGGGAAGACAAAATGACTGCTGCAAAATCACCTCGATAGAAATATTGTAAACACAAGAAATCTATTTTCAAAAAACCAAATAATACTCTTATAATTCATTAGAAAAAAAAACTCATTGCCGTAAAGATAGAATTTGTTTGTGTACCTTCATAATATATATTTGAAAGCAGCAACACCAACACAGACTTCCTCTTTCTTCTTTGTCCATTAAAATGAACTACTAAAGATATATAGATGATAGACTAGTTGTAGGAGGTATGCCAGTGAGAACGGTGACAAGTAAAGCTATTGTACAGTGAGATCCAATAGAGAAAATTCCTTCACTATAAGCCAAAAATATAGTGATTTGAGGTCCTACTCTAGGACTATGTAGGTAGCTCTCGATACTTGTTGAGGTTAGCTCAGTTAGCCTTTCCAACCATGCTCTCATTATTTTGTGAGCAACATAAGCCATGATCTCACTATTTTATGAGCAACCTAAGCCACACTCTCATCATTTTGTGAGCAACCTAATTAATGCTCTTTCCTTTTTACGAGCTTCAATCATTTAGTGTCTTGTCATTCTCGATCGAGTTCAGATACTACAAAATTTCTAAAAATATTTGTAAAACCATTATAAAAAACCAAAAACATTAACCACTTCTTTTCCTTAAGGATTTTGGGAACCCTTACTAAGTTACAAGCAAATCACTTGTCACTTAGTTTCCCCATTCTTTTTATCCTTTTTTCCCATGTACTTGTCTTTTTACAAGATCATTCCTATTCTTCTATCACGTCCATTCTATTTGTTTTCATTTGTTATCATTTTCTTCTCATTTTTTGGGAGAAATACATTCAACCTAAAGTTTTTTTTGGATATATCATCCATGGAACTATGTAGGCAATGTCTACTTTCCTAGTGCATATCATGACAATCAGCCACCCCCTTCCTTTTCTTCTATTCCCCCCATCATGTTTATTTTCTAAGTTGTTGTCTATTTTCTAAGGGCAATGTTTGTTGTGTTGTTTCTACTAACATTAAGACTCATTGTTATTTATTTCTTTGCTAGTTTATTTGTTGTTTGTGTGCCTATTTGTTTTCTTTCAAAACTTTTGTCTTGATTCAATCTATGTGTATTCATTGGGTGATTCCTTGCATGCACCTATACTTGAGTCCATCCATATTCATCTGCTAGCATTGACATCATGGTTTCTATCATTGGTGCATTTTTTTCCTTTGAGTGTCGGATATTGGGAGTCAATCCTTACACATATTTCTACTAGGACCTCATGATGTTATATCATAATGCCTATCATCACATGCTATAATAAAAATCATCTTTAGTAAGTATATTCAAAACTGGTAGCATCAACATCTCCTTGGCACCAACATCCCAATCATATCCCAAATAAATTAATTAGAAAATGAATGAATTTCAAACTTTGTTAGTTTAGATGAGCATCTCCCTACCAATAGGTTGTTCCAATTCATCATTATCCTCTATATTAGGTTATCATCATCATGTCTTCAATTATCAGCCAAATCAATCATGTTTGTCATAATCAGGGTATAATGATTATAACCACCTATGGACAAATCATTGTACACCATCCCACCTACATTTCTCAATGATTATAACTACCTTTGGGAAAATCATTATGTTTTGGTCAACTTTACTTTCCTTTTGCCCAAATAGGGGAATGTTGTTATCTTTTTTGTCTATCGTAATTGGAATAACTCCATCTTCTCAATTTAAAAAACATAGCTGCGAAGAATGTAAAGAATGTACGTGATATAATTACTAATTGAAAAGAATGTAAATCATTTTTCAACGAATTGTAAATATAAGTAGCTACTACGTGTCAACTTTTCCATTTTCAAACTTCAAACCACATTGGACAAAATTCACGGAGATATAATTACTAAAGATTGAGCGGAAGAGATGGGGTAATTTTTGCTTTTGATAAAGTGGGGTTCTTAAAGTGGAAGAGTGTAAATCATATTTACACATTATATTATTTTTTATTAATAAGGTTTGAAATAATAATATTATGATGATTTTAATAGAGATAATGATAGAAAATGAAGTTTGTATTTTATGATATAATAACGTGTTGTTTGAGAGGAGATATTTTGTTTCATAGTGAGTATGTGAATTGGTGAATTGCTGGGAATAGGTGAGGCCATACAAAACATGAAAACCTTTAAATATTTGAAGGTCCACTAAGAAATAATGGTAAAGGACAAAAAACTTTGAAATAATGATAGCAATGGGTGAAGGACAAGAAGTTTTTTTGCTTTGCTAGGGTTTGTTAGGATTTGCTTAAATGTCTTGCATCAAGAGCCATAGTCCTTTCAATGTTGAACCTCCCTGCCATACCACGTCCTCAAGGGATAATATCATTAATTAGGCTTTAATAGTTTTGCCCTCTCGATGAGTTATTTATTGGCCTCCCCACTTTCCCATTCGAATGTGGAAGCCGTGAAGGTTGAAGGAGGAGCACTCAACAATGGCCCCACCAAACTAACGTCTGAGAAAATTTGTCCCTAAAGTTTAGCACGAGGTAAGGATTCTCCTCCTAATGTTCTTATTTTTCAATCCGCTTTTGATTTTTCTTGCCAATGTCTAGAACAATTATGCCTCATAGGCTACTTTGTTGGTTGCATTCCTTCTGAAAGCATGCTTAAATCTTGGGTTCAATCCACCTGGATGGCCCATGGCATTAAGCTTGAAAGTGTCCAGAGCATGACCAAAGGCTTCTTTCTATTAAAATTTACCATCCCCACCCATGGAAGTGTCATATTAAACAAGTCATCCACCTAGTATGTCTAAAACTCCCTTCTAGTGTTATCCCCTTAGAACAGAGACTTTGCTGTCTCAGAGCAAACTACTCTGAAAGTCCTTGTCTAGGTTGAGTTCCCATGTTTACTCCTACCTTATTGGCCATTCTTGGACCAAATAGTTGACTTCATAAGCCAAATTATCACTCTTGAATTTGAGAGATTCTACTCATCCTAACCATAAAGGAGGGTCTATGTGGAAGTTGATCTTTCTAAGGACCTTAAGGAATCTATCAAAATAAAAGTCAGGGATTCCTAGTACTCTCAAAGAATCTTGTATATCAGCATGACTAACACATGCTTATGATGCCAGGCCGCATACCACAAGATTAAGGACTGCCCATTGTACATCCCCTATAATAGGGCCCCTACCAAGACAATGGCTACATCTCCAAAGAATACCAAGAAGATGGATGGAAAATTGTTGGGGGGAAGAAGAATAATCGCAACAAGGGACCTAATCAGACAAGTAATGGGAATATTAACAAGCCTTCCTATAATCTTATGCCTCAAGTGCTTAAACCCTCAGCACTACCAAACAAAGAAGTGCCTCATAGCATGATCCCTATCAAGGAATTAATGGCTACGAAAGTAGCACCATCTTAGCCTCATTTTAAAAGGACACCTAGGGTGGAATTTTTTTTTTCCAATTCTCAAGTTTCATCATACGTCTCTGTAGACTTTATGGCTTTCCCATCACACTTCACTCAGACTAGCACTAGTAAGAGCTTGTGCATCCGCTCCCGAAACTCCCCAATTCAATCTCGAAGACCCATTCATCATGATGTTTTTGAGGATTCAAAGTATGCAATAGAATTTTCCCAACAACCATATTTTTATGGCCAATTTAGAGCATTTATTGAAGAATAGATATGAAGCCCTTAAAGGGATAGATGTAAAGGATATATCTCTTGACACCCATAATCTATGAATTATTTCTCATGGAATGTTCATGGTCTGACAGACTCAATCTGTAAGTATGTGGTTCAAGATTTCAAAAGCAAGTTTGTAGATTTGGAAATTCTTCAGCTTTAGGAAGTGAAGGTGGTGGGTTTCCTTCTCACGACTGCTATCAAAGTTATCTACCTTGAAAGTTTAATGATTTACAGTGAACATGAGGCAGACCATGGTGGGATTAGGACATTTATTACAACTAAATGATAGCCTCATTTTGTGACATCCAAAAAGGACCCTTCCCATCATGTCATATGGGCCCTCTTCAATATTGAAAAATAGCAAAAAATCAATACTATAAAGATAAGAGTATTTTCTTGTGTACTTTCAGAATAAATATTTGAAAGAAGCAAAAATAACTTAAACTTCTTATCTATCCATTTAAAAAAATGAATAATAGAAGAGAATTGATGATGATAAATAGATGACAAACTACTTATAAGAGGTATGCATGTGAGAATGGTAAAAAATAAATTTATTGTATGGTGGGCATTCCTCAATTTAAAATACTTAACTGCAAAGATACAACGTCATAGATGAGTGAAAAGAATGTAAAGTTGTTTTCAATGAATTGAAAATATAAGTAGGTACTACATGTCAGTTTTTCCCTTTTTAAACTTCAAACAATATATGATAAATTCATAAATATATAATTACTAAAGATTGAGGTTACATCAAAAGGGATAGGGTAATTTTTGTTTTTAATAAAGTGGGCTTTAATAAAGTGAAAGAGTGTAAATTGGGAGTCATACTTCATTTGAAATACATGGACAATTAAGTATATTGTATCATCTTTTGTGAATAAGGTTTTAAACAATAATATTATCATAATTCTACCTAGTAGAGATGATGATGGAAAATGAGGTTGTGTGTTTCTTGATGTAGTAATGTGTTGTTTGAGAGGAGATGTTTTATTTCACAATGAGTACAAATATTAGTGAATTGTTGGGAATAGGTGAGGCCATAAAAAACATGAAAATTTTTAAATATTTGAAGGTCCACTAAGCAGTGAAGGTAAAGGACAAAAGGACAATGAAAAGTTATTTTAAATAATGGACTTGAACAAACCCATACAGATACATTTACAAACATCTATATCATGTCATTATTATAATATGTGATTGTTGGTGTGTAGGTTTTATAGTAAGCAGTCCCCCTTAGAGCATATTATTGTTTTGGAAAGATCTATCTATCCCAAGGTGGTTATCCCTGAGGCATTTCTCCTTGGCAACAACTTTATTTTGCTTCATTTCTACGCTGTAGTTGACTATGACTTTTTCTAAAAAAATGGGTTATGATTTTGCTTCATTTTTTAACTCTTTGGTACTCATTCTTCAATCTAGGTATTGTGGTTTTTTCTCTAATTCCTCTCTAGCTACATCTACATAACCTCCCTTTAGTGTTGCGAGATGCAGGTCTTATCAAGTAGATGATTGCCAAAATTGGCAAGTTCATAAAAATAGATGATGATCCATCTTTGATCCATGAAAAAATTATGCGATTCTGTACTATGATGCATATCACCAAACCTTTGTCTCACTTAGTCAAAGTGTTATCAACACATGGTTCCTAGATTCAGGCTTGCAATTTTTAGGCTTATCATTTTGGTGATTTAGTGAACTAATTTGGGTGTCTCTAGTCTAATTGTTCAGTAATGTGTTCCTCAGGTTATAGGCAATCTCAATTTATTTCTCCAAAAAAAATTATAGTTTTTGGTTTGAAAATTCCCACAATTGGTACTATCTATAATATTCCCTTTTTAATCAATTCATGATGATGGACACTGAACGCCCATGATCATAATTCCCATCGGCTAAGGAAAATAATTGTTAACTATCTAGGAGCTTAATTATGGAAAATCTATGACAATGATTTAGTGGGGGAGTTACTAATTAATGATTTTGGAAAGAGTCTAATTTGATGCAAACTATGATTGTAATTAGCAGGTCTATCTTGGATGGTGAATATGAAAAGTTTATATTACCCATGCTTGGAGATAGAATATGGAAACTTTCTATACCCATGTCAGATTTAGGATGTAAATTTTCTATTTGTTGGCCTTTTTGAAACATTGGGATTTGTGCCCCAACTTTTATTTAAGATAGGCAACCTCATTAGTTGGGATTTTTTGCCAAATTAATAATTTATTTATGCTTGTTGTACTTGTGCTTCAACTATAGGATTCAAGGATGAAATTCCTTTGGTACTTGGAGATCATAGGATGAAACCTATTTGATTTATTGATGGTAATCTCACACAAATATTTCATTGTAGCTTCATAGGTTTGCATATTTTTGTATTCAGTGTGATGTGTATGTTTACATGTTTTGGAGTGTGTAGATTTGGCAGATTCTAGTGTGATGATTCCATATTTATTTCAATTATTTATTATT
Source organism: Torreya grandis (assembly GCA_037957365.1). Lineage (NCBI taxonomy): Eukaryota > Viridiplantae > Streptophyta > Pinopsida > Cupressales > Taxaceae > Torreya > Torreya grandis. The sequence goes on from JARHVA010002157.1 coordinate 848,102, forward strand.
ATTATTTTTACTATAAAATAGCCTTTTTTTTAAAATTTAATCAGATTTATCATTAATATAAAATTGAGTTCATAATCTGTCATTTCTATGACTTTTGATGAAATCAGCGAAAGTGAAATTGTTAGTTTTATATGCAGATTTGTGTTTGTGATTAAATATATAAATTCTTATATATAAAAACATGAGTCCATACACTACTAATAATTTTTGTTATTTATCAATATTTTAAGTTAAATTAAGCTTCCCATTACATTTATGTTAAAATTGTCATTCTCGGGATCAATCGGTGTAGGGAAAATTCAGGGATTTTTTAAGTTGAATTAAAATACATCTTTAGTTTAAAAATTATTTGAAAATAATTTTGGGAGGTTTATTATAGTGGTATTATATCCTTAATCTGCTAGCCTGTATGGTGAATATTTTTGTTTAGGATTCCTACCAAAAGAGAAATCCGGTACCAGAGGAGAGAGCAAGAATAATTGCATAAAGCACATGATACAGATAAGAAGGAAGACATGGAAGAAGACTAAGGAAAGATTAAATGGATAGAGGGAGAGAAATATGAATTATTCTTTGGGACTCTAACTAAACTTAATCAAGGACATGATAACCTAGCAAATTTCTTGGCACAATTATTGCAATCTCAAAGTTTTAAAAATCTACAGCCCATAAAAGTATAGCAAGGATAAGGGAGTAAATATACAAATAACTGATATGTGATCAACGACATACCCAAGACATATATGCCTATGTTTTTATCAAAACAATAAAATGAACTTGAGGCCCCTCCCACTAAGGATATTGAATTTTGTTTGAAGAATACCAAGGTAAATATAAAACTTTTAAAAATACAATTACATTTATAAATTACATATAAATCCTTGGAAAAAGAATGCCTGGAAGAAGAAACCCCAATGTGAGTACAAATGATGATAAAATTGGGTTGCAATAGAAGGTAAATAAATTAAATTTTCCTACCTTTGATGGCAATAATAAGATATTTTCTCATGATTAGCTACAAAAATTATAGACTTACTTTACTCTCCTCCCTATGGAGTAGAAAGATGCCATAGAGTTTGCCACATTGTGTTTAGAAGGCATTGCATATGATTGGTAACACCATGGTCTGGTCACGCAAGGGCATAGCCTTGTTAAACTTTTGATGATTTTATCCAAAGGATTCTAGACCACTTTGATTAAAAAGATGAGGATGAATATTTCAGTGCGCTTGCAGGGATCTAACAACAAAACTCAGTGAAATCATATGTTTTAGAGTTCCAACATGTTTCAGTGATGGTACTAGATGTATTTGAAAGGATAATTAATTTTTCTGTTGTTGAAGGTTTATTAAAACCCCTCAAAAGTATTGTTAAGGATTTTACACCATCTTCACTCTAAGAAGATATTAAAAGAACTTTAAAACTTGAGCCATCTATCTTAAAAATCAAATATTTATCCCAACCCAAGGCACTCAACTTTGGTCAGCATAAGGAGAATTTAAATAAATGGAAATCATATCCATACTCCTTAAAATTCACACCATAACCACCTACGAGAAATAAGGTAGATGATCAATCTAGGAGTGAACTCAAAATGAAGAAGTTATGTTTTTCTTGCAAGGATCCATGGGAACTAGGACATAGATATCTTAGTAAGGGCCAAGTTCACTATATTGAGGTAGTATTTAAAGATGATACATATTCTAAATAACTTGACTCATCCCCACTCATGAAGGAGCATGAACTTGAGAATTTGAAAGATGAAGATTCAGGCACATTTGCAACTCTCTCAGGAGCACCTAGATATCTATAACCACCGAAAAGTGGCGTTTCGATGGTAAGAGTATTACTTGATACAACCTATTCCTAGCTTAGCCTTAGACCCTTTATCATAATTTTTTAGCCATTAAAAAGACCACATAGAGCTCCAGTCAACTCAAACACAATCCCAAAACTTTATTCCTAGATCCTAACCCTTCATGCCCAACAACCTTCCAATTAGACACTAGTGCCACATTAAGGACACTAGTGTCACATTAGGGACACTAGAGCCACATGGTGATAGTTTCCCCAACTTGAAGATAGTGTCCCTTGACCTAAATCTCTTGAACATATATATTTTCAAATGTATACCCCTCCTAAGGTTGGCCTAAGCACATTTTATTATCTACATAAGTTACAGATCATTATAAATATAAGACTATTAGACCTCTATCCACTACATAGAAAATAGATGCAAAAAACCTATTCAAATAAGAAATAAGTTGATCAAAATCAAGGTTATTAATCCCTATTCTTCCCTACTTCTATTTACTACCATCTACAACTGACTTAAGCCCATATTTCAAAGATTTTCAATCACAAGCACAATCAAAGAGTTCAATACTACTATCATTATAGAATGAACTTGCACCTATACCAAGTAGTAGGTGGGATAACTACATCGGGCTTGATCCCTCCTCAGAGTATTGGCATGTAAGCAACTCTCTTCACAACAGAGTGTTGAGGATGTCCAACCTCTCTTACTATCAAACATACATTTTCAGCTCATGCCATACTTGAAAAGAGGATTAGGGTTTGCATATTAAATCATTTATTCCAAGCACAATATAGAATTATAGATTTTATGTATGTAAGAACAAAACCCATAAATATAGGTGTAGGTACTCCCAAAAAATAGGGACAACCCTGTAAAGAGGACATTAACACCATTTTGAGGACACTTGAGCCACATGGTGCTATTTTATAGGTGGGGTGCTACTATTTAGGGAAGAATATTAATTAGGGAACATGTTGAAAACACTCAGACTTATCCACAACCCAATTTTTAGCACTTAGATTCTTCCATGATAGTTATTTTCTAGATAAGTCTCTATTTGCACATATTTATTACTATTTTCAAAAATTCAAAACAAGTCAAAATTCTATAACAAATCAATGGTTATTTATTGCATATTATTTCATTGATTTAAACAACTCATCCCTTTAATCTAACTTAATATTTACACTAATAAAACCCTAAAAGGTTAAATCATTTGGTGAACCTGACTTACTTTGAATATTTCTTAAAACCCTAGTTTGCCTTTTTCAAATTTTTGTGTACTAAATTAAGATTTCAAAACTTATATTTGTTTTATTTTTTTGGTACAACCTATCTCATTAAAACAAAATTCACATTAGGGTTTCATTTATTTAAATACAATTTAAATTTTTCCAAAGCAACCCTAGTTCAACAAAACCCTAACCCTAGACACACTTAGGGTTTGTATTCTTTTTCTATTATACTCAGATTTTACTTCCAAATCATCACATTTGCTTGCATATTTATTTTTTGGAATATTTCTTAAATTAAAAGTCTTAAAAGGTTAAAAATATATAAAACTTGTTTTCTTACCTTTCCAACTACAATGTAAAATTTATAAACATATTTGATGAAATAGATAAGCAATAATTATAAGATTTTGTGTCAAAGCATACGGATATACAAGATGAATTCATCACTATTCTTTAGTAATAACTCCAAAAAAATAAACAATGGTCAATCTTCAACTTCCCCAATTAATAATGTTGTTATACCAACAATGGGGCTAACTCAACCAAATCAGCTAGTGTAACCTAAGATTATAATTCAACAACCTTTAGTGATAGCTACACCTATTATGGTTAGTACCTCCACTCCAGATGTATAATCCCTTATGTATGATATTTATACTCATCATTCTAAGGTGTTACATCTAGAGAATGGATCCAATAGGCCATCACATGCTTTAGATTCTAACATTCTCTTACATACACCTTTGGCATATCACATAGAGACAATTCCCTTGCCATCTGATTTTATGGCACCTAAGCTTACATTATATGAAGGCAAGGGTGACCTAGAGAATCATCTTATAGATTTTTGCGTAGCATGCTTAGACTATGTGTCCAAAGATTAGCTTATCACAAAGTTATTTTCGTGCAGTTTAAAGGATTATGCTGTACAATGGTTTTATGATATGGGTACAAATGTAGAATAATGGGGGACAAAAGGGAGATTATAAAGTGACACTTTTTTCTTAAAATAAAAATATTTTAACTTGGATATAATGTTAGAGATTCTTCAAAAAATAATTTGACAATGACATAATAATATGAATTATGGCATTTTGAATGTAGTTTCTAAATATATAATTTTTTTCAATATAGGGATTAGCGTTTAGGGTTCAATTTTTATTGTTATGGCTTAGGGATTAAGATTTGGGGCATATAATTATATTTTATGTTATTTTTTTGAGATTTATGGTTTATGGCTCAAGGGACCAAGGGTTTAAATTTTAGGGTTTAGGGTTTGGTATTTGGGGTTAGGGTTTTGGGTTTCTCATTTCACACTTAAGGTTTAGGGTTTAGGATGTAAGGTTCAAGGTTTTGATCTTGGGATTTTGGCTGAGGGTTTGGAAATTAGTATTTAGTATTTATGTTTTGGGATTTAGTGTTTGGGGATTAGGGATTAGGGTTTAGGATTTGAAGTTTATTTTTTAGGGTATAGAGTTTATAGTTTAGGGTTTGGGGTTTGGGGTTAAGAGTTTAGGGTCTATAAATTTAGCTTTATTGTTTAAGGTTTTAGGTTTTGGGTTCAAGTTTAGAATTTTTGCATTAGGAGTTAATGTTTATGGTTTATGACTTGTGGTTTATAATTTTAGTCTTGGTGTTAAGAGTTTAGATATTAAGTGTAATGGTTTAGGGTTTAGATTTTGAGTTTAGGATTTAAGATTTAGAGTTTAGGGCTTATGTTTTAGCATTTAGGGTTAGAGGCTAAAGGTTTAGGGCTTAATTTTGGGGTTCTAGGTTTATGGTTTAGGGTCTAGATATTAGGGTTTGGGGTATATGGCCTAGGTTTTCAATTTAGGGTTTATTATCCAAGGTTTGGCGTTTACATCTTATGATTTAGGTTTTTAGGTTTGGTGTCAACTTTTAGTGTTTAGGGTTTATATTTTAATAGATTGGGGCTTAGAGTTTAGGATTTGGGATTTAGGTTTTAAGGTTTAGGATTCAAGGTTTAGTGTTTAGTGTTTGGGTTTAGTGTCCATGGTTTAGGGTTTATTTTTTAGGATTTGAGGTGAAGGGTTTAAGGTTCAAGGTTTATATTTTAGTGTTTGGGGTTAGTTATTAGGGTTCTATCATTTAGGTTTTAAGGTTTAGGGTTTATGGTTTTAGGATTTAGGGTTTATGGTTTTGAGGTTGAAGTTTTATGGTTATGGGTTTGTGGTTTAGGGTTCAAATTTTAATTTTTAGGGTTATTGCTTAGGGTTTCAATATTAGAATTTAAGGCTAAGAGTTTAGGGGTAAAGGTTTAGGGTTTAGGGTTTCAAGTTTAGTGTTTAGTGTTTAACGTTATTTATTTTTAATTTTTTTGTAGGTTTTAGTGTTTAAAATTAAGGGTATAAGCTTAAGGGTTTATGGTTTAGTATTTAGGATTTAATATTTTAGGCTTATGGTTTGGGGTTTAGCATCTAGGGTATAAATTATAGGGTTTAATGTTTTAAATTTCTATGTTTAGGTTTTACATTTTAGGGTTTATGAATTATTGTTTTGGGTTTAGGGATAATGTCTTAGGGTTAAGGGTTCAAGGTTTATGACTTAGGGTTTAGGGTTTAGGTATATTATTTAGTGTTAATGGTTCAATGTTTATGGCTTAAGATTTGGGGTTTAGGGTTTATGATTAAATTTTTAGGGTTTAAGGTTTAGTGTTTAGGGTTAATGGTTTAGGTGTAAATGGATTAGACAAGGGTGATTAGCTACATTCATGTCCAATATGAGTAATTGTATCATGACCATAGGAAGATGTTATGTATGAGTGACCACATAGATATATATAATACTATGTATGTGGTAGATGTAATGTATGAATTATTGTATCATTACTATATATATGATATAGGTTGTATGTTATATGATATTCATTTATGCATATTTATAGGCCTAAGGAAAGACCCATTAATTAAACTTCATTTTCTAAGTTGAGAACAAGGTTGTTAAGAATATTCCAAGGTAAAAACAACAACCTCCAAGTATGGTACATCAATAAAAACTTGATGAAATTCAAACCTAAAAAAAAAGGAATTGAAGGTCAGAACAAGCTTAAAAAGTGAAGAACTTCATGACTATAAGCAAACTTGATAGTCTACCAATATAGAATAGGGGTATACATAGACAAAAAAATCATTTTATTGTGAATAAAATGTGTGTTGTTACTTAATTTTTTGTATTCACAAAGTTATTTCATGTGTGAATTAAATATAACTTATTTTCAAGATAATTTATACTTGATCCAAGGTTCATGTCATTAAAACCTTCTAAAGCCTATTTTTTGTGTATCTATAGTCACTTGCCATCTCTTGTATCATGTAGAAAAAGTTGCATGAGTTGTTTATAATATTGGATATGTTGAGAAAGGTATTCAAGACTCTATTATAAGTTTTAGCTCTTGAAAATGGTCTTTAAGTTTTATGAATAATTAGTTTGAAGGGATCGAGCTATATGTGCACAGTCAAACCTTAAAATAGGGTTTTTTAATACAAAAAAACCATAACATGAATTTGAATTGGTGTAATATACTCAAAATCATAGGTAATTTGTTTATAGAAGGTTTATAAGGTATTCCAATAGTTATCATGATCAAACTCACCTTGTTCTTACAAATTTAGAGGATAATTTTTTGATCTACTTATAGATAGTCATAGGATAGCTTAGTCAAGAGAAACTTCTAGTGTTTTAGTTTGTTGATTGAGTCTAAATATGTTAAGAAGGTACAATGTTATTATGTAAACACTATAGAATAATTATTTAAAGTTATTCAAATCATTTATCAATTAAGCCAATTCAATATCCTTCCAAGTAGGTAGATTAGGCCATCCAGACCTAAAGAGCAGAGTTGCCATTGAAATCTAATTCTTAAGAAACCAATACAGGAAATTGGTTTCTCATCCTTAGATATAGTCTCAAAACATATTAATAAATATTTATAATAATCCTTTGATAATATTATATTAATAACACCTTTTCAATACCAAACACGCCTATACACAGTACTGTAATAGTTCTTAGGACTTAGTAAACTTTTTGGGCACTTTGGTGATCTAATAGTATTTTGAGCTTGTGTAAATACACTTATGAGTCTTGTATCATTGTATTGAGATTTTAAATGAGTATTTGAAGTGAATGAGTCCATAAAATAAGGCATTTGTAGACCTCTTTGTATCAAATACTTAGAGGTAAAATTTGGCCTAATAGGCCTATAAAGGGTAGAGTTGTTATCATCTGAGTTTTCAATTAAACTTCTTCATGTAATAAGAATATCGAGTCTTGAAACAATTTATTAAACCATAATAGTCTATTTAAAAAAGAGAGGATGTACAATTGAGTGCTTTATGAGTCAAATAAGGGTTTTGATTGAAGGTAGATTACCATCTTGGGATTAAGTACCCTATTTTAAGTCATTGAAAGTGTCTTTTGATCTGAATATATAGAATAACAAGTCAAGATATAATATTAAATAATAATTTCATTATTGCTTCAATACCAATACTCAGAAGACATTTTGTGATAGACCAATCGATAGTTTATGGTGAGGAAGAGACCTAATTGTAAGTAAGTTTCTAGAAGATCTTGAAGTGGACTAGGTCGAATAATTTGAGCACTATCATGGACACCAGTCAGGAATAGTAAATATCAAGATATGGATTTTGTATTTAGGTAGGAAATAATCATGGAGATCAAGATATGGCTCAGTTATTCAATGAGGTGGGGCATATTAAAGTAGATAAAGGAGGTAGGGAATACTCAAGTAGGTAAATTAGGCTTATAATCCTTGATGGTATAGATCTATTACATATGTAACATGATTTGAAAACTTGTTTCTCATTCTATCTTATGATCCTAAAATTATGACAACTAAGTATTGACTCTAATGGATTTCAAAAAACTAACTTCTAAATGGTAACTCCAACAGCTTTGTAATCAATTTTAGAAGATGTAGAGTGGCCCTAATTTGTTATATTTAGTAAAATAAATTTAAAGTATAAGAATATAAAATTTTATCTTATACTTATTAAATTTATTTTACTAAATATATCCTTTCACACACAAAAAAAAACTAAAACACAACAAAAAAAAACAATCTCAGACTGCACATAGAAACAAAAATACAACCCAAAAAACATGCATGTCCTTAAATGTAAAAACTGCATAAAATTAAAAAAAGTGTCTTTAAAAGGGTGTATTCCCTTTCAACATTTCAAAGGCATTACACCCTTTGTAAATGGTATATTACCTTCCATTTTTTCAAAATGGTGTATTCCCTTTTCTCAAAAGGGTATACGCCCTTTAGGTTTAAGACTGACCCTTATGAGATCCACACAAAAGGGTGTATGCCCTTTACAATTTTATTTATTTTTTCATTATGTCACCTTTTTTATCCCCAAATTTTGTGTATCCACCCATTTAACAAATAAATCTATCACAAAATTAAATCATTTGCCTGAAATGTTCTTAGCACATTTACATATCAACAACAGTGATAAGATATCAAATGCACAAGTGGCATAATTAAAACAAAAGTCAAACTTGCTTATCACAAATTATGTCTTATGATACAAGACTATATTATCCAAATTGACTTACCCCATGGTAGATATAGAGATTTAGGACATATCTAAACAAATTATCTTACCAACATTACATGAAGCTATCTTATTCAAGAAGTTTCCTACATTTACCAATTTGTGCCACATAGTTAAGGAAAGAGAATTTAAGCTTCTATCAATGGGAAAAATTAAGTATACCAATGGATCAGAATCAACTATTAAGAGTTTAAACAAGCCTCCATACAAGGTAAGGGACATTGAGAAAAAGAGTGATCAAAATGCAACAGTCAACATAACTTCAAAGCCATCTCCTAGATTGGTTTTATATGTTCCTCAATGTTGAATCTTCTCTAACCTTCTAGAGTCACCAGTATGGGTTTTACAATATATCTTAGAATGTAATGTCATATCTCTCCATCCCATTAAATAGGTTGATATGACACAACCTATTCTAAATAACTATGATTCTAATGCATTATGCGAGTATCACAGGGCACTAGGCCACACAATAAATAAATGCATAAGCCTAAAGCACAAGATACAAGATCTGATTGAGGTTAATATTATTGATGTGGGTACACCCATAGAGGCACACAAATTAAAAAAAAAATAGAATATAAGTCACTAAATATATTATTATATCCATTCCCAAATCACATAATTAATGAGGCAAGGGGCACATTAGGTGTTCACTATACATATCAAGCACATCCACCACTAGATTCATATCATATAATTACAAAGGAGGAACATATATTGCATAAAATTATTAGAATGTAACATACTAAACTATTGCATATACCACTCATTACATTCATAAATCATGGGATTAATGATGATGATATAGATCTACATGCACTCTTTATACGAGCATACATAGATCATTATCCTATCTAGAGTGTTATGGTTGATAACGGGTTAAACATTAGTATGTGAACTATGACACTTTTACAACATTTGGGGTACACATAGTAGGACATATTCCCCATAGATACAATCATTAGTGGTTTTAATGGTCATGCTCAGATCTCCATCAGCAAGATTGTGCTTCCATGACAAGTTAGACCAACACACATAGCCACTCAATTCCTAGTAGTACCTAGTACAAGTGTATTTAATATATTATGGGGTAGGCAATGGTTATAGTAGTTCCATGTCATCCCATCTATAGTACATAGATGCTTGAATTATCAAACATCATCCACCACCATCCCCTAGAAATTGGATTTGATCAAATTATGTTGACACCTATGAATTGGGAAACATTTATCAATTAATAAAAATGGTGCATTGGTGGTTGGATCAATGAATAATGTACAAATGGCTGATTTTGATAGTTATATATTTATTACTTCACATGCTAACAATTTTTTAGCATAATATGCCCTATAAATATCTTGATATGATGCCCATCTATCAAGTTGATTAGTTATCAAGTCAAATTGACCCAATATTTATTATTGGCTAGATAGGTGTGGTGGGTGTTGGTGGATATGACATCCCTCATTCTCCTAATTACTCATTTAATTTCGATTTTATTTTCCATAATTTGTGAAACTAGATCCTCCTCATTACCTAGGGGATCTTGTGGAATTATAAGAAGGTTAGGTAGAGGAATATAAAGGTTAGGAAGACTAGTGAAGGGTTACTCAGAGGATTCAGAGGGTTAGGTGGAAGCTTAAATAGAGGATTAGGAGGCTCATGGGTAGGGTTACGCACATGATTAATAGGGTTAGGTGGAGGGTTGGAAGGATATTTATGGTCTCTTGTAGTGGATTAGTATGTTTCAAACAAATAATTTACAATTATATAATGTAAAAAACACAAATTTGGTAAAATACAAAGTTAATAGGTGAATTTTTATCACTTAGCTCATCTACATGGAGGCATTGTGAATTTCAGGACATGTCAAGCTTTCTAATGGACATATGGCAAGTTTTGAGGTATTTAGAGGTGAAGCATGATCAAATAATAATACTTAGGAGTTGGAAAATGTGAAATGACAACAATTGGCCATGGTTTTTTTCTAAAAAATACACAGGTAACACATACACATGATTATTATGTGTATATATAAGCATAACATTTATATGTTACCCAATAATGTGTACATGTTATCAGATAATGTGTATACATTATGGATCAACAATTTCCTAGCCATAATATAAATAATGCATATGCATTATGTGAATAAATCGTATGCATTATATGACATGTCCATGAAATTACTCCCCAACTCTGTGCACATACCCATTTTTTAGTATTTTTTGCATGTTTGAAATATTTTAAAAGTCTAATCAGGGATGTCCTCATCATCAAAAGGTGTAGAACAGCCTATAAATTTTCTCAAGCTTTATTTATATCACTGCACTACCACAACTTTAATTTTTATGTTTAATGGTTTCCTTGAAGATAATGTTGGAGGTAAATAATCATGGTAATTTTTATTTTTGTACTGATATTAATAAAATTAACACATATGTTTGTAGCATCTACTGTAGCATTCCAATCAGGTATCCTATTTTGTCCAAGATTTAGTTTCAAATTTGAATCATGTTATAATATTCATATGGCTGAAGTTTTCACAAATGAGCCACATGAGATAGGTAACTAGATGTATCTTCAATATTCTGGAATGAATGAAGAGTATATTATGTTAGAGAGTTGTCACGTTGATGTCATGATGGTGTTATAGAGGTTTCCTAGTGAGTGGATGAAGTGACTTGATAGTCCACGTGACAATGAGAAAGTGTACAATGTGCTTGTACTTGTTCTTATATGAAAAAGTGGGTAATATGCTTGAAGGATAAATGGTTAATCTTCAGTATTGGCATGGTTGGAGAGGGTCAGGGATGAGTATGGTGATTGGAGAATGTGAAATAGGTCCCTAATATGTTATCCATGCTTGGAGATCTTGTGTGCATAATTTCAATTCATTTGGTTAATCACAACTTTCATTTAGACACTTTGGGTCCAATGGTAGAAATTTTGAGTTGGCAGTTTGATGATGTCACCATTACCACATGTGAATGAATCAAGGGGAGATGTTTATATGGTTGTAATTAGAATAGTCCCTAGTTGATATGTAACATATCTAACATCATGCGTCAAACCATAGTCAAAGATAAGAGGGTGAAAAGCTAGTTTCTAACACAGAATTCACTGTTTTCCCATACTTTGCCAAATTTGTAATATGGCCAGAAAGCGCTGAGTAAGCAATTTAATGATAGAATATCTCTCACGTGTGAATGTTTCAAGATAAGGTGATCATATGGGTTTGTTTAGTTTTATACCTAGTTTATTTTTGCTAATTTTTATATCATGCAATGTAGCACGTCAAAATATATGCATATGTAAAGTTGGGCTTCCAGGAAGTTTGACTTTGTTTTTCCAAACTTAGCCAATTTCACAATGAGGCAGAAAGAGCCAAGTTGGAATTTTTATGGTGTTTTATTTTGTATGTGTGATGGTGTCAAGATAAATTGATCGTATGGGTTTTTTTATTTTTGAGCATAAATGATTTGCACTAAATTTGAGATCATCCACTAAATCGCGACAAAAGATATAGATGCTCAAAGTTGGCCTCTCAAGTATATTTGGACATATTTAGCTTTTTGATAGAAGTTTTTGAGAAGGAACTTTAATGTAATTATATCTCACATGTGTGAGGTTTCTAATAAAAGTTTATCACATGGTTTGATTCTCTTATGAGACGAGATCATTTGGTCTAATTTTGAGATCCTGCATCGAAGTGTAAAAGAAGTTATTAAAGATCAAAAATGGCTACTTAGGCATATTGATAGCATTCCCATAGTCATTTTTGAAAGTGTTCAAGCTCGATCAAGATCAATGATGCATGTTTCCTCCAAAGAGTTAGGAAGTAACAAGGTGATGATAGGTGTATGATGTTTTACAACTTATCAAAGGTACAAGACAATGATCCAATGGTGAGTGGGTGTTCATACAATTGATCAAACGGTGAGCATTGAGTGTTAAATTCCTGATTAATCCATAGATATTGATGGACTACATTGAGTCAATGTTCCTAGATTGAATGAGATGAGGTCAACATGATAGATGTTTAATTTTTGGATTTGGCAGTCTATATGTTAAAGCTAAAAAAAGATCGATGGTGTGTATTCGTTTTGAGCGACGAGTCCATGAGATTCAAGCATTGTGTTTGAAGGTTAACTATCACCGTTTGAATTTAAATATTTAAATTTAATATATGAAAAACCATAGATATATATTTCATCCATATCTTTTGATAGACATCCAATTTGATGGTGTTTTAAAAAGAAAATATGAATAGGACTCCATTTATATCTAATGAACCTGATTTGAAGATGTGAAAGTAAGTACAGTAAAAGATGTCGAGACTAGAATTTGACTATGTTTGTGCTTAATCTGCAAGTGATCTAAGAAGGATATTTGAGCTTATATTGATATTAATTCAATGTTTCATGGTAAATTGGCTAGTGGGGAGTTTTATAGACTCCGTGAGGGTGCTCTATGTATAATTTGGAGGTGTGATCAATCTATCTTGAGTATGAACAATGATTAAGAAGTTGATTATGTGATCATTCATGGTGACTGTGTATATAAGGTCAGTTTTTGAGTTGTTTGAGCATACACAAAGGTGATCTAAGCTAATTGTGTTTATTTGAGGATGTTGAAGGGGATATAAGGAGTGGGCCCATGTATTTGAAAGTGGTCAAGTGTTCTTGTTTTGCTTGAGGGAGTGATAATAGAGTGAATGGTTTCACATGAGATCTATAAGGGCTACAACGGCCTTATTAAAAGGTGTAGTTCCTTAAGGGTGACCTATAAATGCTATAGCAAACCTATGAAGATATTTTAAACCATGTATTCATGTGAGAGATGACTTAAGGGCTAAGGAATGCCTAATAGCTGACCAAGATGATGGTTATCAACATTACTCTATAAATAGTGAAATCAAAGATGGTGATTTCTAGACTTTGAATGAGAGAAAAATGAGTGATTAGAGACAGGATTGTGTGTTTGTTCTAGGGAGCGAAGAATGGGTAGATTACCTTGAGGATGATTTGAAGAGTAGATCCATTTAAAGAAAGTTTATATGACCTGTTGGTAATGATTCTATTGGAAGAATAGTGTATTTATTGTTTGAGTATGAGTGAAGATGAAGTGTGATAAGCAGAGGTCCATCATTAGGTGTTGTTGATATTAGTTTAAAGGTAGATTTTCTCATAGGTGTTGTTTGGTAGCCCATCATCTAAGGTAGTTGTAGCCTCCTTGTAAGGTGATACTTGATAAAAGGTCTAGTTGTTGTAGCTCAGCTACACAAGTGTGACATCACTTTGTGGGATTAGAATCTCACTAAACAGGGATTGTAGTTCTTTGATAATTGGTAGATGGTCTAAATTAGATCTTGTTATTATAGGATAATAGTCCAATTACACGTTCTAGTATATTTTTCCCCCCGAGAGGGTTTCCCAAATCTATCATGTGTTATGTTATTGATCTTGCATTTTCTCTCTTTCTCATTGATGTTAATGTTATGTATGCTTCATGATAGATTATGGTAATTGATTAAGTGTTTGCAAAGATCAAATTTTAAGTTAGATTATTTGGGCTCACTAATTCACCCCCCCTCCCCCCCCGCCCTCTCAGTGATTGTACCTCTAACAATTGGCATCAGAGTGAGGTCTTTTGGTAAAGGCTTGATAGCTTAAAGGTGATCCAAGGTACAATGGATAGTAAAAATGTGTAAGGTGGTTTATCTACTAAGTAAAAATTAATGTTCAATGGATCCAATTATACATTTTGGAGAGCTATGATAAAGACCTACATTATGTCCCTAGTATTTGATGTATGGAAATCTATTTTGGATGGTTATGTTGCTCATGATATTCCTCCATCTAGTGTTGTAGATAAGAATCTATTTGAGAACAAATATAAGGCAAGGAATGCCATCACTTGTGGTCTTACATAAACTGAGTTCACCAAAGTAATTCATTGCACATCTACCAAGGAAATATGGTATAAATTTAAGACTATTTTTGAAGGAGATTCAAACGTTAAGATTACTAAATTTTAGACTCACAGAAGGTGATTTTAAAGTCTCAAGATGAATGAAGAAGATACTTTGTCATCCTTTCTATAGAGAGTTGATGATATTTTGAATATCATCAGAGGTCTTGGAGAGAATCTTAAAGAGACTACTATTGTTCAAAAGTTATTAATGTCTCTTCCCCCAAGTTTGATCTAAAATTATCTATTATAGAAGAGAGTCATGATCTTACTCAATTGAAGATGGATCAATTTCATGGCACCCTTACTACTTATGAAATGAGAAAGAATGATCATATACCACCAAAAAAGGAAGCAACTTTCAAGACAAAGATGAAGCCTAAGAATAAGTTACAAGGTTATAAATCCAAAGAGGATAACATATTTGATATTGATGATGATGAATTAATTGCTTTGATTACTAATAAATTGAACATTGACTTAGGGAAGTATAAGGGTAAACTACTCTTCAAATGTTTCAACTATGGAGAGATAGGACATTTTGCTTGGAAGTGACCTCATGATCATGAGAAGAAAAATGATGAAGAGCATGGTGAAGACTAAGATGATGACATGAAGACATATAGAAAGAAAGGATTCAAAAATATAACAACAAGAAGAGGTCCTTCAAGAACAAAAAAAGTCTTTCCACCAAAGAAGATTGTAGCTCCTTAGATGAGAGTGAAGACAATGACTCAAAATATGATGATGAAGATGATGGTCATGATGAAGATGAAGTCTTGTTCATGGTGAAGGAAGGAATTTTCTCACATCAAAAGGAGTCTACTTGGAATAATTCAGATGATGATGAAGATGAGGTGGACTGTGAGACTATTTTGATGAATGCTCTTGAAGAACTGAAGATTGAGAAGAATATCAAAAAGGAGATGAAATATAATCTCAAGAACTATGAGGAATAATTTAGTGTGTATGAGACAAGATTGAAATAATATGCCAAGGGTCATAAGGATATGATAACGCATCTTACTTTTCAATTAGAAATTCTATCTACAAGGCTAAAAGAAAAAGAAGATGAATGTTAAAGGCCTATTTCTAAAAATAAATCTTTTAAATATGAGCTAGAAATGACAACTATTAAGGTGAAGACATTTGTAAGATTTGAAAAGAGCTCATGTGATCTAGACAACATTCTGAGTCGTCAAAATCATGATAGTGATAGAAGTGGTCTTGGATATGAAGAATAACACAAATCAGTAATTCAAGACAAGATGAAGACTAATGTGAACCAAGATAATCATACTATGAAGACAAATAATTAGAAAAGGAATGAAGGTGTTAGTAGAGTAAAGAAAAATTAGATTAGATAGCCAAATTCCATGAGGTATGCAAAATTCAATGGTTACTATTATACAAGTAATCAATTTAGTCATAAGGATAGAGAGTGAAAGAGACTTAATATAGATGAATCTGTATGGGACTATGATAGGGGTCATCATTGAAAAGGTGTGAAAAGAATTAAGTGATTTAATTGTCTTGATGTGGGACACTTTGTAAATCATTATCCACATAAGATTAGATAAGGTGAGTCCTCTTCAAAAAGGGAAAGTTACTTTATTTGTCATGACATATGACACATTATAGATTTCTATCCAAATAAGGTAGTGCAAGATATGTTTATTTCAAAAGTTATGGTGTGATGCAATTATGAACAAAGACGTCACATTGCTAAGTTCGACAAGCAAAGGCTTACAAGAAAGAATAGATTTAATCAAGCTCGTAGAGTTCAAGGGAAAAGGCATGTTAACACATGGAATCCAAAGGTGAAAAGTATGAGTCATGATAAGACTGAAGATCACATTAATCTATTTGTTATGGTGGAGAATGCTTCAAAAGTTGAAGAGTGACAAGGGCTTTTATTGTCTGCTTATGTTAAGAATGAAGAGATTATGCTCAAGGAGAATACTAAGGTACTAGTTGAGGCTAGTTCTAAGGCAATTATGGATCCAAGTGAACATCCTACTGATGTTGAACAAATTCCTAGTAATGAGGATTCAAGTTGTAAGGAAATTTGTTCATATGTAAAGGTATGCCATGAATCTATGTTGTCTACATTTATTAATAATCCAACCATAGTAGAAAAGGAGAATGTTATATTAGTTGGGGAAGTTGTTTCTCCTAAGCCAAAGAAGAAGAAGAAGAAGAAGAAGAAGAAGAAGAAGAAGAAGAATTATAATTATTAGGTGACTAAGGAGGAGGATGAATATGAGAATTTGTTTTTGTTTTAGAAAATTGAGGTATAGAGGGTGTCTCTATCTATGATTCTTAAGAGATTCCTTTCAAATGGAGAATCAAGTGTTGTTTTAGTGTTTTTTAACTAGAACAGTCTATAGGGTCAGATTAAACATTCTTAGATGATAAAGAAGGATTTTTTATTTATAAAGATGATATTTTTGCATAAAAAGGTTTGTTGACCTTATTCTAGCATGCTCTAGGTATTTTTATGATCTGAAGGTATGTTGAAGTCAATTTAGAGATTTATGTTAGCTCTTGGGTCTCCTGGTTTGTGCTTAAGAGTCTATAAGTCCCAAAATGAGTAATAGGAAGTTAAGATTTCCAATAGTGTGGAAACTCAAAACTTGGTCCAAAAGTGTGTAATGGTTCTCTTCAGGTACACAAGAAGTTTCATAGGTGGACATTGATTGGAAGATGATGTGTTGACTTTGTTTGTTTTGAGATTTTAGGGTTTTAGGCTTTGATATAAAAGTGGTCTACATTAAAATTTGAGGTCTGAGGCTTCTTAATTTGTTTAGTGGGCCAAATGGGTGGTCAAATCAAGATTCACATAAATTTAAGTTTTATGGTTCTCAATTTAGTCAATGTTTTGTCAATATGGAGGGCTAATTGGATAGAAGGTTTATGAAGGAAGTATGTTATAGAGGATGATATTGGTGATGAAAATTGGTGTGCTTGAGAGGGTATACGAGAGAGATCTAGATATAGAGTTTCATCACCTAAAGATATGTTTGCTAAAAATTGTGGGCTCTACGAAGTTTAGGTAGTGATATAAGGAGGCTAAATAGGCCTAGTTTGAAGAAGATTGTTTTTTTTCTCAATCTCTCCAAAGGAGCAAGGTATGAGTATCTGAAGGTATGTTTTCAATTTGGTTCATTACATGTTTCCTATTTTGTATAGTGTAGATGCAGATTTGTTGGTCATGGAAGTGTCTTGAGAAAGAAGGTTAGTAAGTCTGCATGGTGGTTCTTCATGGTGTGTAGAGATCTGAAGATGCTCAGAAGGTGAAATTGCTTAGAGATATTAGGGAGAGTCCCTCTCAAATTTTTATTGGTGAATTACATCATATTTAGGTTATTGTTTGTGTTCTTTCTTCATTGGTTGTAGTTCTTCATTGAAAAGAGTGTTGTCATGGAGCAAGAGGAGGTTGTTAAAATAACCAAAAGTAGGATCAAAGTAAGGGGAAGTTTGTATCATATTTATAATATGGTCCTTCCCTATTTGATAGTCTTTTTAGGTCCTCAGGATCAGTGTGTGCCCACTTTATCATTACCAAGATCAGACAATAGAAGACTCAATGCTTACCTGATATCTTTACCATGATAATCATCTCCTTTATATAGACATATATCTAACCCATGGATGGGTAACCTCTTAATCTCAATGTAGGCCAACCATTACCTAATGTACTAATTCCATAAGTTACTCCATTATCCTAATATATTGTACCCATATAACTAACTAAGGGGATGTGTGTCACATGTCGACATCTCCATCAACCTATATACATTAATATATCATATCCCTAGGTACATAGCATTAATTCCCTCCTTGATATGTTTCATCCCTGAAACATAAGAAGAAACCAAATAATAAGTGTGCTTCAAATCATTGCACACTTGTCTCCAATTTTAATCATCTAGCCATCCATATGTGATCTTGGCAGGTGATAGCTCTCCAAGTTTGTTTCCAAATTCCATTGTGCTCCTCTAATTTCATTCATGATCATAATTATACTGCTTTGGTGTCAAATCATAATTATTCCTCTTTTTATTCTTTGTACCATATTCTGCTGTGTTACTCTGATTCCAACCATGACCATAGTAGGTATTCTTTCATGCATAATCATAGTGATTTCCCCATTCATTCCACGTGCCATAGTATTTTTTCTTTGGATTACATGTATATCAAGAATGATTGGAAATTTTATTTCTTGTATAGACAAAATGATTGTTGTTATGACACTTCCTCACTTGGTTCCATGATTGTTTCCTCTCATGACGATATAGGTGTCTATATACCTCAACTTTTTCCAATATTTTGACCTTATCCAACTTTGCTTCTACTTCTTCCACATTTTCCTTCTTTGTCTCTATATCATTTGAATCTTCGTCATGCTCTTCATCCTCTGTTTCAATCTCATCCTCATGATCTACTTGGATTGTTATTGGTGGCTTTTTCACAATGATATCTTGTAAACTAATCTTCTTTTTCCTATACCAAAACTTTATGAACTTTTTTCGAAAATTAATATTCATTGTTCCCAAAGTCTCTAACCATGGTTATCCAAGAAATATATCCACATCATCCATATCCAAACCATAAAAATCTGAATGCAAAACACATTTTTCCATAATGAGCTTCAAATATTCAAACATTGAAATATTATTACCATCTACTTGAGCCTCCTTTATATTATTTGCTTGAACATGTAGATGCTTGGCCACATTCGTGTTAATAAATTTATACTTTCTGGTAGGGTTTATGGACACAACCACCTTCTTCTTTTAAATGCATCCATGAAATTGAAAAATTGACTCAGATTTCTTTGGATCCAAATTATTTGAACCCTTCTCTTATTCTTATTCTTCTTCTTCTTCTTCTTCTTCTTCTTCTTCTTCTTCTTCTTCTTATTCTTTATCATTATTATTTTCTTCCTCTTCTACACCCTCTTTTTCTTTTATATCTCATCGATCTAGGAAGATTTGTTCCATTACTTCCCATGAAGAATACTTTTGCACAAAGCTCAATTGATTAAACCACCAATGTTGTGAAATCCCAGACAAAGAAAGAGATAATTATGTTTTCCATAAAAAAAAATTAGTATTATTCTCCTTAAAAATGAGCCCTCATTCTCTAGCATCAACATCATCTTCCCCTGAAAATTTTTGCAACTTCATGATCCACAAAAAAAATTAGGGTTCATGAAACACTAAAATGTCAATAACACATACAAAACTAATTCAAAAAGTCGAAAATTTTTACTTTAGCTTTCTATTGTTATATTTGAACCTCAATCAAAATTTTGTGAAAAACTATCATAAATTTTGACCTATAGATTGAATATAAAAAAACCATAAAATCACAACAAATCACTAAAACAAACTCCAAAAATTCTAAAATTTTTATTGTGCTTCTCTTATATTCTCTTACATCTCCAATCAAAATTTCAAATAAAAATTCCCTATATTTCAAAAGATATAATGAAATTGGTATAAACCCTAAAATAGCAATAAATCCCTCAAAACTAATAAAAAATATCATTTTTTTTAATGTGACTTATTTAAGATATTATCCATATCTAGAAAAAATTGTGAAAAAATTCACAACCAATTAAAATATATTGATGATTCATAAAAACTAGGGTTTCACTCCACACAAATTACCCAAATTGAAGCTTTGATACCACTTGATATGATCTTTATATGATTCAAATATTTAATATATGCATAAATACCCTTAAGGTAGGGCAAAACCATATAATACTCCTTTAGGAAGGAATAACTCCATAATGTCTCTTTGAGGGGACAACCTCCAATATCCTCTTATAGAAGAAGACTCAATGCTTACCTAATATCTTTACCATGATAATCATCTCCTTTATATAGACATCTATCTAAGCCATGGATGGGTAACCTCCTAATCCCAATGTAGGCTGACCATTATCTAATGTAATAATTCCACAAGTTACTCCATTATCCTAATATATTGTACACATATAACTAAGGGGATGTGTGCCACATGTCGGCATCTCCATCAACCTATATATATTAATATATCATACCCCTAGGTACATAGTAGTGTGTGCCCACATGGTCATTGTGTCAAAGGGCGAGAATTTTATTATTGGGGATAAATTTCCTATTATATGGGTGTTTTTAAGAGAGAGAAGATGATCTATATTTTGATATATTGATGGGTGTTAACATCAATGACAATGGGGGAGATTATTAAAGATTTTTCATGATGATGTCATGATGGTATCATGGAGATGTATTGATGGGTGGATAAAGTGCCTTGATAGTCTAAATGATAATGACAAAGTGTGCAGTTTGCTTGTGCCTATGCTTTTTCTTGTATGACAAAGAGTGCAATATGCTTGTTCTTGTAAGCTTGAAGGATGGTTTGTTGATCTTTAGTGTTGACATGATTATAGAGGTTCAAGGATGAGTATGGTTATCGGATCATGTGCAATAGGTCCTTGAGATGTTATCTAATCTTGGAGATCTTGTGTACATAATTTGAACTCATCTGGTTGATCATATCTTTCATCTAGACACCTTGGGTCTAGTGGTAGAAAATTTGAGTTAGCAATTTGATGATGTTACCATTTCCACATGTGAATGAGTCAGGGGGATCCGGTTATATGGTTGTGATCACAGTAGTCCTTAGTTGATATACACTAGATATAAAGTCATGCATCGAATCATAGTCAAATATATGACGGTGTAAAGTTGGCTTCTAAGATAGAATTTACTGTTTTCCCATAGCCAAATTTACAATATGGCTAGAAAAAGCTGAGTAAGCAGTTTGATGATGGAATATCTCACACATGTGGATATTTCATGAGAAGGTTATCATATGGGTTTGTTCAATTTTGGAATTAATTTATTTTCACTAATTTTTAGATCATGCGATGTAGCACATCCAAATATATGCATATGTAAAGTTAGGCTCCTAGGCAATTTGACTATGTTTTTCCATACTTAGCTAATTTTACAATGAGGTAGAAGGAGCTAAGTGAGGATTTTTATGGTGTTATATCTTGCACATGTGAAGGTGTCAAGATAAAATGATCATATGGGTTTGTTCAGTTTTGAGCATAGCTAGTTTATGCTAAATTTGAGATCATCCATTGAATCACGATAAAAGTTATGGATGCTAAATTTTGGCCTCCTAAGTAGATTTGGACATAGTTGGCTCTATGAAAGATGATTTTGAGCAGGCACTTTAATGGAATTATATCTAACACACATGAGGGTTCCAAGAGTAGTGTGTCATATGGTTAGATTCTCCTATGAGAAGAGATCATCTAGTCCAATTTTGATATCCTGCATCAAAGTGTAGAGGAAATTATTAAGGATAAAAAATGGCTACTCAGACATATTGACAAGGTCCTCATTGTCATTTTTGAAAGTGTTAAAGCTCGAGCAAGATCAACAGTGTACGTTACCTCTAAAGAGCAATGAAGAAACAAGATGAAGACAGGTGCATGATGTTTAATGACTGAGTAAAGGTAGAGGATAAAGATCTAATGGTGAGTGGGCATTTTTAAAACTGATCAAATGTTGAGGATTTATCATTAAATTCCTAGGTGATCTATAAAAATCAATAGAGTGCATTGAGTCAAAGTTTCTAGATTGCACAAGATGAGGTCAACGTGATAGATGTTTAACATTTGGTTTTGGTGGTCTATATGTTAAATCTAGAAAAAGATCGATGGTGTGTATTTGATCTGAGTAGAAAGTCCAAGAGATTTGGGCATTGTGTTTGAAGGTTAACTATGATAGTTTGAATTTAAATATTTGAATTTCATATATGAAAAAATAGAGATATATATTTCATCTATATCTTTTGATAGAATTCAAATTTACTAGTGATGTAAAAAGTAAAGATGAAGAAGACTCCATTGTGCATCTAATGAACCTCATTTGAAGATTTGAAAGTGAGCACAACCAAGGATATTGAGCCTATAGGTTGATTGTGTGTTCATGCTTATTCTGCAAGTGACCCAAGAAAGACATTCGAGCTTGTATTAATGTTGTTTTGATGTTTCATGGTGAATGGGCTATTGGGGAGTTTTATAGACTCCATGAGGGTACTCTATGTAGATTTTATAATGTGAAGAATCTATCTTGAGTATGAACAATTCTTAATAGGTTGATTGTGTGTTCATTCATGGTGACTGTGTGTATCAGGTCAGTGTTTGAGTTGTTTGAACATACGTAAATGTGAGCTAAGCTAACTGTTATCATTTTAAGATGTCTAAGGGGACATAAGGAGTGGACCCATGTATTTAAAGTTGTTCTTGTATTCTTATTTTTCTTGAGGAAGTGCTAAAGCAGTGAATGGGTTCACATGAGATCTATAAGGGTTACAAGGGCCTTATTAAAATGTGTAGTTCCTTAAGGGTAACCCATAGATGTTATGTCCAAACTATGAAGATTTTTTTCAACCATGTCTTCATATGAGAGATGCCTTAAGGGCTAAGGCATGCCTAATGGCTGACCAAGATGATGGTTATCAAGATTGCTCTATAAATAGTGAAATCAAAGATGGTGATTTCTTGGCTTTAAATAAGAGAAAAAGGACAGATTAGAGAGAGGCTTGTATGTGTGTTTTATGGAGGGAAGAAGGGGTAGCATTCCCTGAGGATGATTGAAGAGAATATCAGTTTGAGGACTAATTGTATGACCTATTGTTCATGATTTTATTGGCATAATAGTGGGCTTTCTATTTGAGTGTGAGTGAAGGTGAAGTGTGATAAGTAGAGGTCTATCATCAAGTGTTGTTGACATCATTTTAAAGTTGTATTTGTTTATAGGTGTTGTTTTGGTAGCTCAACATCTAAGGTGGTTATAGCCTCCTTACAAGGTGATACTTGATTAAAAGGTCTGGTTGTTATTGTAGCTCAGCTAGATAGGTGTGGCAGCACCTTATGGGATTTGAGTCTCACTAAATAGGTATTATAGTTCCTTGATCATTTATATATGGTCTAAATTAGATCTTGTTATTATAGGATAGAAGTACAATTTCAAGCTCTAGTGGGTTTTCTCCCCCCAAGAGGGTTTCTCACGTATGTCATGTGTTATGTCATTGATCTTGCATTGTCTCTCTTGCTCATTGATATTAATGTTGTGTATGCTTCATGATTTCTTATGGTAACTGATTAAGTATTTGAAAAGATCATAATTTAAGTTGGATTATTTGGGCTCACTAATTCAGCCACCCCATCCCACCCCACCGCCCCCCCTCCTCTTAGTGATTGTACCTCTAACATATTAGTTAATTTTTAGAATGTCTTAATTATATGAGAAAAGAGGTACCACAAGTTATATCCTACTTGTTATCAAACTGGATATTGTGGAAATACAGCCCATCAATATTAGTAGTAATAGATAAATCCTCAAGTTTTGGTCACTTTGAGAGATAGTTCTTTTCTAAAAGATGGGAGGGATTTTATGTTTTTCTCATTTAAGACACAATATGTATGCATCCTTCATTATTATATTTTTGAATTTGGTTCTTTCATGTATCACATTGATTGGTGTAATAGCCACTAATATGATGATATTTGCATATGGTACTGTGTCTTACTATTGCATGATCGGTGTCAGGTAAAAGGTAAAAAAACATTTTATTCTAAAGTAACATAAATAACATGTTATTTGGAGTATATTGATGTGTCATGATATGTAAAATTTGTCGTGAAGCCTTTTGAGAATATTCCACATTGCTCACATGATGAATTTGAACCTTGTAAGGTTGACTCAATGTTTTCAGCCACGAGTTATATATGGGGTAACAAGCATTTACAGTTTAGTCTACTATATTTTTTGCCTTTATCTAGATTCAATTATATATTTTATATAAGTGGTTTTATCTCATATATGTTGGGACATGTAGGTTCAAATAGGTCATGTGATATGTGATCAACTGGATCAAATTTTATGTTTACATTTTCTCATCTATCATGTCATAAGTTGTATCATCATCATTATCATAGTAATCTGAAACATGGCCATCTTCTTACTTAGTATTTAATAATAAATAAGCTCAAATGTTGGGAACTCTTTTAGTTTTACTAGATATTTTGGTGATGGTTCTCTATCTTTTTGCATATCTAAGTGTAACTCATAGTTTAGTGCATTATTTGTATCTAGATATAATGGATCCATTATAATTGACTGACCAATTTCATACACGTGTATATAATTAAGAGGGAAGGTTTGTTTAGGTGGTATCACTATAGGGATGGCTTGATTTTTAAAATGTATCATTTTACAAAATTTTAACGGTTCATCATTAGCAAGCATAGATAATAAGGTCCCATCATGTATTAATTTTATACATAAATGAAGTATAGATGTGACAGCTTCCATTAAATGTATTCAAGATCTACCCAAAAGTAAATTATAATGTAAGGATTGAGACATGAACTAAAAAAAATTTGAAATCTTTTTTGGTCTTAATGTCACATCCAATATGATTTGACCAACTAGAAGGCTATGTGAATTGTCAAACCCTTTAATGTGCATATTTTTTCTTAAGAATATTAGTGGTAATACCTGTGATGGTTAAGAATTTCATCTACAAATGTTTGGCCCAATTTATTATTATAAGTGCACTATTGATACCTTTATTATGCATGGTCACTTATATGAATAAAGGAAAATTTTGGTCAATAATATATTTGGGTGGTAAATTTGTTGGATCAAAGGTGATGATCTTGTTAATTTTTTTTAGATCTTTTATAATATCTACAAAATAATAAGGGTCAATATTACTTGCAACTTGTGTCTCACGTAATGACCCAAATAGGATATCCTTATAAAAACTAGATTGCTTTATGAGCTCAAGGATAAATTTTTTCACATGTTTATTTATTAATTGGTCAATAATGTCATATCCCTTAGACATTATTATAAGATTACGTTTATTAGAAACCTATCAAATGTTATTAGGTGGGGCAATAGGTTTAACAATCCTACCTTTTTTAGTAGTAACAAAATGGATTGTGGAGTCCAATATAATCCATGAGTGAACAACAGGTGTGGTATGGTAGTTTTCATTCAAATAAGACTTAGGTAGAATAAAGGGTTGAGAACATGCATGTTAGCATTTATATATTATCTATGTAACATTACAAAATGAATTTTAAAGAGAGATCAAGTGTTGTTTTTGGTTTAAAACCCTATCATGATTATAATGAATTTGATTAATAGTTATGACAAGGAAACTAATGTATCAAACCATAGTAATTATAAGGTATTGGACCATGAAATAATTTACACAAATATCCATAGTAAACATGATTTTCATATTATATCAATTAGGGATCAATAATAGAAAAATTAGAAAACCCTAATTTACCTAAGGTTTGGTGTTCAACTATGGGGTTCACCAAATGTTTAACCCTAAAAGTAAAAAGTTCTAGGTAAGCTTGGGTTACCTAAAGGATCATTAAAGGGTTATTTATAAATGATAATGCATGAGGGTGATAATCAAATCTACAATAGGCTAATTAGGATCTAAAATCATATATAAACATATATCAAATTTATTATGGTGAGAATAGGCTAGAAATAGAAATTAAAACAAAGTTCTATATGGAAATGACAAAAAAGTAATAAACTTAGTTATTTTTTATGCTCAAACAATGATGGATATTGAACATGTAAAAATTAAGATGAAATATGACTTTAGATTAGTTGCATGATTCTAAATTAAGTGCCTCTAGATCTCTTGACAATAATAATAGCTTGGAATGGTTATATTGACACTACTATCTTTATTTGACACAAGTGTCCTATATGGAATACTTAGTGAAAAAGGATGCAACCACCTCAATGCTTATATATTTGACGTTACCTTTACTCTGGTGCATTTATATTTGGGTCATGGACTATCACTCTTCATGCATTTGTAAAACCATAGTTCTTACTCTTCATGGTGACCTTGGAAAAAAATGGGTTAGTCAGGACATGTTATCAAGCTAACACCAAATACCCCTATATCAGTGAGCATTACCTACATAGCTAATACTCTGAAGAGGGCATCATACTGATGTAGTTGTATCCCATATGGAGGCTTGTGTGTGAATCATGTGATATGTGCAAAGTACACTAGTGACCTAGGTTGTAACTTGGTACATTAAGGATTCTGGACCACTTTGTGTACAAAGATGAGGATGAATATTTCAATGCACTTGTAGGGATCTGACAAAAAAACTCAGTGGAATCATATGTTTTAAAGTTTCAACATGTTTCAGTGATGGTACTAGATGTATTTGAAAGGATAATTAGTTTTCTTTTTGTTGAAGGTTTGTTTGAACCCCTCAAAATTATTTTTAAGGCTTTTACACCATCTTCACTCTAAGAAGCTATTAAAAGAGCTTTAACACTGGAGCCATCTATTTTAAAAATAAAATATTTATCTTGACCCAAGGCATCCAACTTTGGTCAACATAATGAGAATTTACATAAATTTAAATCAAATCCATACTCCCAAAAATTCACACCATAACCACCTATGAGAAATAAGGTAGATGATAAATCTATGAATGAACTCAAAATGAAGAAGTTGTGTTTTTTCTTGCAAGGATCCATGGGAACCAAGACATAGATGCCTTGGTAAGGGCTAAGTTCACTATATTAAGGTAGTCTTCAAAGATGATACATATTCTGATGAACTTGACTCATCCCCACTTATGAAGGAGCATGAACCTAAGAATTTGAAAGACGAAGATTCATGCACATTTGTAGCTCTTTCAAGAGCACCTAGGTATCTGTAATCACATAAAAGTGGTATTTGGATGATAAGAGTGTCGCTTGATAAAACCTATTCTTAGCTTAGCCCTAGACCCTTTATCACATTTTTTTATCCATTGTACAGACCACAGACATCTCCAGTCAACTCAAACACAATCCCAAAACTTTGTTCCCAAATCCTAACTCTTCATGCCCAAAAACTACCAGTTAGACACTAGTGCCACATTAAGGACACTAGAGCCACATGGAGATAGTGTCCCCAACTTGACAATAATGTCCCTTTCCCTAACTCTCTTGAACCTATATGTTTTCAAATGTGTACCCCTCCTAAGGTTGGCCTAACCACATTTTATTATCTACATAAGTTATAAATCATTATAAATACAAGACCATTAGACCTCTATCCATTAGATGGAAAATAGATGCAAAAAACCTATTCAAATAATAAATAAGTTGAGAAAACTCAAGATTATTAATCCTTATTCTTCCCTACTTCTATTTACTACCATCTACAATTGCTTTAAGCCCATATTTTAAAGATATACAATCCCAAGCACACTCAAAGAATTTAATATCACTATCATTCTACCATGAACTTGCACTTGTACCAAGCACTAGGTGGGAAAACTACATCGGGCTTGATCCCTTCTCAAATTATTGGTATGTAGGCAACTCTCTTCACAATAGAGTGTTGAGGGTGTCCATCCTATCTCACTATCGAGCACACATTTTTAGCTCATGCCATACTTGAAAGGAGGATTATGGTTTGCATATTAAATCATCTATTCCAAGCATAATATAGAGTTATAGATTTTATGTACACAAGAACAAAACCTAAAAGTATAGGTGTAGGTGCTCCCAAAAAATAGGAACAACCCTGTAAAGAGGACATTATCACCATTTTGGGGACACTTGAGCTACGTGGTGCTACATTCTAAGTAGAGTTCTTCTATTTAGGGAAGAATCTTACTTAGAGAACCTATTGACGACACTCAGACTTGTACACAACCCAATTTTTATCACTTAGATCATCCACGATAGTTATTTTCTAGATAAGTCTCTATTTGCACATATTTATTACTATTTTGAGAAATTCAAAACAAGTCAAATTCTATAAAAAAAATAGTGGTTATTTATAACATATTATTTCACCAATTTAAATAACTCATCCCTTTAATCTAAATTAACATTTACACTAATAAAACCCTAAAAGTTTAAATCATTTGGTGAACCTGACTTACTTCGAATATTGCTTAAAACCTTAGTTTGCCTTTTTCAAATTTTTGTACACTAAATTAGGATATCAAAACTTATATTTTTTATATTTTTTTGGTACAACCTATCTCATTAAACCAAATTTCACATTAGGGTTTCATTTATTTAAATACAATTTTATTTTTTCCAAAGCAACCCTAGTTCAAAAAAACCCGAACCCTAGACACACTTAGTGTTTGTATTCTTTTTCTATTTACACTCAGATTTCAGTTCCAAATCATCATATTTGATTTCATATTTATTTTTTGTAATATTTCTTAAATTAACATTCTTAAAAGGTTCAAATCATAGAAAACTTGTTTTCTTATCTTTCCAACTACAATGTAGAATTTATAAACATATTTGATGATACTGATAAGCAATAATTACAAGATTTTGTGTCAAAACATACATATATACAAGATGACTTCATCACTATTCTTCAGGAATAACTCCAAAAAAATATAAAATGGTCAATCTTCAACTCCCCCAATTAATAATGTTGTTATACCTATAATGGGGCTAACTCAACCAAATCAGCTAGTGTAACCTAAGATTGTAATTCAACAACCTTCAGTGATAGCTACACCTATTGTGGTTAATACCTCCACTCTAGATGTATAATACCTTATGTATGAGATTTATACTCATCAGTCTAAGGTGTTACATCTAGAGAAGGAATCCAATAGGCCATCACATGCCTTAGATTCTAACATTCTCTTACATACACCTTTGACACATCACATAGAGACAATTCCCTTGCCATCCAATTTTATGGCACTGAAGATTACATTATATGAAGGCAAGGGTGACCCAGAGCATCATCTTATAACTTTTTATGTAGCATGATTATACGATGTGTCTAAATATTGGCTTATCACAAAGTTATTTCCATGCAGTTTAAAGGATTATGCCCTACAATGGTTTTATGATATGGGTACAAATGTAGTATAATGGGGGATAAAATGTGGATTATAAAGTGACACTTTTTTATTAAAATAACAATATTTTAACTTGGAGATAATGTTAGAGATAATTCAAAAAATAATTTGGCAATGACATAATAACACATGAGTTATGGCATTTTGAATGTAGTTTCTAAATATATAATTTTTTTCAATACCTAGATGATAAAAGTGTGTGAAATAGATGTATTTATGACAATACATTGGTCATTTTTTGTGAAAATATAAGGAGATTGCATGTATACGAACACACTTTTTTAGTAAAGGAATGAATTCCTATATGAAACTTCATATATGGATAGGTGAAATATTGAATATTTTTGAGAATATTTTTTATTATTTTTTTATTATATATATATATATATATATATATATATATATATATATATATAGAGGTGATAAATCAAGATTATAGTTCATGGTTAGAGGTTTAAGATTTAGAAATTTATGGTTTAAGGTTGATGGTTGATGGTTTAAGATTCATAGTTTAGGGTTTAGGGTATAGGGATTAGCGTTTAGGGTTCAAGTCTTAGTGTTATGACTTAGGGATTAAGATTTGGGGCATATAATTATATTTTATGTTTAAAGGTTTGGGATTTATGGTTTATAGCTCAAGGGACGAGGGTTTATCTTTTAGGGTTTAGGATTTGGTGTTTGGGGTTAGGTTTTTGGGTTTCTCATTTCACACTTAAGGT
Organism: Torreya grandis; assembly: GCA_037957365.1. Taxonomy (NCBI): domain Eukaryota; kingdom Viridiplantae; phylum Streptophyta; class Pinopsida; order Cupressales; family Taxaceae; genus Torreya; species Torreya grandis. The sequence goes on from JARHVA010002157.1 coordinate 878,433, forward strand.
TTAGGGTTTAGGATATAAGGTTCAGGGTTTTGATCTTGGAATTTTGGTTGAGGGTTTAGGGTTTGGAACTTAGTGTTTAGTATTTAGGGTTTGGGATTTAGTGTTTGGGGATTAGGGTTTAGGATTTGGGGTTTATTTTTTAATAAATAGAGTTTAAATTTTTTTGTTTTAGGATTAGGGTTTGTGGTTTGGGGTTAGGGTTTTAGGGTCTAGGGATTTAGGTTTAGTGTTTAGTGTTTGGGTTTAGTGACAATGGTTTAGGGTTAATTTTTTAGTGTTTGGGGTGAAGGGTTTAAGGTTTATATTTTAGTGTTTTGGGTTAGTTGTTTGGGTTTTGGCATTTAAGTTTTAAGGTTTAGGGTTTAGGGTTTTAGGAATTGGGTTTTATGGTTTTGACTTTGAAGTTTTATGGTTCAACTTTCAATATTTAGGGTTATTGCTTAGGGTTTCAATATTAGAGTTTAAGGTTAAGAGTTTAGGGGTAAAGGTTTAGGGTTTGGGTTTAAGTGTTTAGTGTTTAACATTCTTGATTTTTAATTTTTTTTAGGTTTTAATGTTTAAACTTAGGGATATAAGGTTAATGGTTTATAGTTTAGTGTTTAGGATTTAATATTTTAGGTTTATGGTTTGGGGTTTAGGGTCTAGGGTATAAATTATATGGTTTAATGTTTTAAGTTTCTATCTTTAGGTTTTACATTTTAGGGTTTATGAATTATTGTTTTGAGTTTATGGATAAGACCTAAAGAGCAGAGTTGCCATTGAAGTTTAATTCTTAAGAAATCAATACAGGAAATTGGTTTCTCATCCTTAGATATAGTATCCAAACATATTAATAAATATTTATAATAATCCTTTGATGATATTAGATTAATAATGCCTTTTCAATACCAAACATGCCTATACACAATATTGTAATAGTTCTTAGGACTTAGTCAAGTTTTTTGGTACTTTAGTGATCTAATAGTATTTTGAGCTTGTGTAAAGACACCTATGAGTCTTGTACCATTGTATTGATATTTTCATTGAGTTTTTGAAGTGAATTAGTCCATAAAATAATTTATTTTTAGACCTCTTTGTATCAAATCCTTGGAGGTAAAATTTGGCCTAATAGGCCTATAAAGGGTAGAGTTGTTAGATTCTGAGTTTTGAGTTGAATTTCTTCATGCACTAAGAATATAAAGTCTTGAAACAATCTATGAAGCCCTCATAATCTTATTTAAATAAGTGAGGATGTATAATTGAGTGATTTATGAGTCAAAGAAGGATTTTTATTGAAGGTAGATTACCGTCTTGGGATTGAGTACCCTATTTTAAGTCATTGAAAGTGTCTTTTGATCTGAATACAGAGAATAACAAGTCAAGACATAATAATAAATAATAATTTAATTATTATTTCAATACCATTACTTAGAAGACTTTTTTTATAGACCAATAGATAGTTTATGGTGGGGAAGAGACCTAATTGTAAGTAAGTTTCTAGAAGATCTTGAAGTGGACTAGGTTGAATAAGTTGAGCACTTACTTTGACACCAGTAGGGAATAGTAAAGATCAAGATATGGATTGTGTATTTAGGTATGAAATACTCATGGAGATCAAGATATGGATTAGTTATTCAATCAGGTAGGGCATACTCAAGTAGATAAAGTAGGTAGGGAATACTCAAGTAGGTAAATTAGGCTTGTAATCCTCGATGGTATAGATGTATTACATATGTAACATGATTTGAAAACTTGTTTATAATTCTATCTTATGATCCTAAAATTATGAAAACTAAGTATTGACTCAAATGGATTTTAAAAAAATAACTTCTAAATGGTAACTCCTACAGCTTTGTAATCAATTTCAGAAGATGTAGAGTGGCCCTAATTTGTTATATTTAGTAAAATAAATTTAAAGTATAAGAATATAAAATTTTATCTTATAGTTATCAAATTTATTTTACTAAATATATCCTTTAACACACAAACAAAAAAACAAAAACACAACAAAAAAAACATGCATGTCTTTAAATGTAAAAACAAGTAGTAAAAACTACATAATTTTTTTAAAAGTATTTAAAAGGGTGCATGCCCTTTCAACATTTCAAAGGGCATATAGCCTTTGTAAATGGCATATTCAATTCCATTTTAAAAAAAGGGTGTATTCCATTTTCTCAAAAGGGTATACCCCCTTTAGGGTTAGGACTATCCCTTACGAGATCTACACAAAAGGGTGTACGCCCTTTACAAAAAATATATATGTTTTTCATTGTGTCACATTTTTTGTCTTCCAACTTTGTGTATCCACCCATTTACTAAATAAATCTATCACAACATTAAATCATTTGACCGACATGTTCTTAACACATTTATATATTAATAATAGTGACAACATACAAATGCACAAGTGGCACAATTAAAACAAAAGTCAAACTTGTCTATCACAAATTATGTCTTATGATACAAGACTATATTATCCAAATTGACTGTCCTCATGGTATATATAGATATTTAGGAAATATCTAAAAAATTTATCATACCAACATTACACAAAGCTATCTTAATCAAGAAGTTTTCTACATTTACCGATTTGTACTACATAGTTAAGGAAAGAGAATTTAAGCTTCTATCAATGGGAAAAATTAAGTATACCAATGGATCAGAATCAACTATTAAGAGTTTAAACAAGCCTCCATACAAGGTAAGGGCCATTGAGAAAAAGAGTGATCAAAATGCCACATTCAACATAACTTCAAAGCCATCTCCTAGATTGGTTTTATCTATTCCTCAATGTTGAATCTCCCTAACCTTCTAGAGTCACCAGTATGGGTTTTACAATATATCTTAGAATGTAATGTCATATCTCTCCATCCAATTAAATAGGTTGATATGACACAACCTATTCTAAATAACTACGATTCTAATGTATTATGCGAGTATCATAGGGCACTAAGCCACACAACAAACAAATACATAAGCCTAAAGCACAAGATACAAGATCTGATTGAGGTTAATATAATTGATGTGGGCACACCCATAAAGGCATAGAAATCAAAAAATATAGAATATAATTCACTAAATATATTCTTAGATCCATTCCCAAATCACACAATTAATGAGGCAAGGGGAACATTAGGTGTTCACTATACATATTAGCCACATCCACCACTTGATTCATATCATATAATTACAAAGGAGGCACATCTATTGCATAAAATTATTAGAATGTAACATACTAAAATGTCACATAAACCACTCATTAAATTCATAGATCATGGGATTATTTATGATGATATAGATCTACATGCACTCTTTATCTGAGCATACATAGATCATTATCCTATGCAGAGTGTTATGGTTGATAACAGGTTAAACATTAGTATGTGAAGTATGACACTTTTACAAAATCTGGGGTACACATAGCAGGACATATTCCTCATAGATACAGTCATTAGTAGTTTTAATGGTCATGCTTAGAGCTCCAACAGGGAGATTGTGCTTCCATCATAAGTTGGACCAACACACATAGCCACTCAATTCCTAGTAGTACCTAGTGCAAGTGTATTTGATATATTATTGGGTAGGCCATGGTTATAGTAGTTCCATTTCATCCCATCTATAGTACATAGATGCTTGAATTATCAAACAGCATCCACCACCATCCCCTAGAAATTGGATTTGATCAAATTATGTTGATAACTATCTATTGGGTAACATTTATCAGTTACTAAAAATGGCAATGAATAATGTACAAATGGCCATTTTGATATTTATTTATTTTTGACTTCACATGCTAATTTTTTCTAGCATAATATGCCCTATAAATATCCTGATATGATGCCCATCTATCAAGTTCACTGGTTTTCAAGTCAAATTGACCCAATATTGACTCTGGGTTATTGGCTAGATAGATGTGGTTTGTGTTAGTGGATATGACATCCCTCATTCTCCTGATTAGTTGCTCAATTTTAATTTTATTTTCAATAATGTGTGAAACTAGATCCTCCTCATTGCCTAGGGGATCTTAAGGAATTATAGGAGGGTTAGGTGCAGGAATATAAAGGTTAGGAAGATTGGTGAAGGGTTACTCAGAGGATTCAGAGGGTTAGGTCGAGGTTTAGATAGAGGATTAGGAGGCTCAGGGGTAGGGTTAGCCACATGATTAATAGGGTTAGGTAGAGGGTTAGAAGGATAGTTCTGGTCTCTTGTATTGGATTAGTATTTTTCAAACAAATAATTTATAATTAGACAATGTAAAAAACACAAATTTGGTAAAATACAAAGTTATTAGGTGAATTTTTTATTTCTTAGCTCATCTACATGAAGGCAATGTGAATTTTAGGACATGTCAAGCTTTCTAATGGACATATGGCAAGTTTTGAAGTCTTTAGAGGTGAAACATGATCAAATAATAATACTTAGGAGTTGGAAAATGTGAAATGACAACAATTGGCCATGGTTTTTTTTGACAAATACACAGGTAACACATGCACATGATTATTATGTGTATATATAAGCAAAACATGTATATGTTACCCCATAATGTGTACATGTTATCACATAATATGTATGCATTATGGCTCAACAATTTCATAGCCATAATGTAAATAATGCATATGCATTATGTGAATAACTCGTATCCATTATATGATATGTCCATGAAATTACCCCCCAACTCAGTGCACATACCCATTTTTTAGTATTTTTTACATGTTTGAAATATTTTAAAACTCTAATCAAGGATGTCCTCATCATCAAAAAGTGTAGAATAGCCTATAATTTTCTCAAGCTTTGTTTATATCACTGCACTAACACAACTTTAATTTTTATGTTTAATGGTTTACTTGAAGATAATGTTGGAGGTGAATAATCATGGTTGTCATGCCATATGTAAGTTTTTGTATTGATATTAATAAAATTAACACATACATTTTTAGTATCTAGCATAGCATTCTAATCAGGTATCCTATTTTGTCCAAACTTTACTTTCAAATTTGATTCCTAGTCTCATATCCATATGGTCAAAGTTTTCACAAGTGAGCCACATGAGATAGGTAACTAGATGTATATTCAATATTATGGAATGAATGAAGGGTATATTATGTTAGAGAGTTTTCATGTTGATGTCATGATGGTGTCATGGAGGTGTCCTGTTGAGTGAATGAAGTGACTTGATAGTATAAGTGACAATGACAAAGTGTGCAATGTGCTTGTGCTTGTTCTTATATAAAAAAGTGTCTAATATGCTTGTTCTTGTATGCTTGAAGGATGAATGGTTAATCTTCAGTGTTGACATGGTTAGAGAGGTTCAAGAATGAGTATGGTGATTGGAGTATATGCAAGAGGTCCCTAAGATTTTATCCATGCTTGGAGAGATTGTGTGCATAATTAGAATTCATTTGGTTGATCACAACTTTCATCTAGACACTTTGGGTCCAGTGGTAAAAAATCTAAGTTGGTAGTTTGATGATGTCACCATTACCACATGTGAATGAGCTAAGGGGAGATGTTTATATGGTTGTGATCAAAATAGTCCTGAGTTGATATGTATTATATCTCATATCATGCATCGAAGCACAGTCAAAGATATGAGGGTGAAAATTTGGATTTTAAGACATAATTCACTGTTTTCCCCAAATTTACAATATGGATAGAAACTGAGTAAGCAATTTAATGATAGCATATCTCACATGTGTGGATGTTTCAAGATAAGGTGATCATATGGGTTTGTTTAGTTTTAGACCTAGTTTATTTTTTTTAATTTTTATATCATATAATGTATCATGTCAAAATATATGCATATGTAAAGTTGGGCTCCCAGGGAATTTGACTGTGTTTTTCAAAACTTAGCCAATTTTACAATGAGGTAGAAAGAGCCAAGTGAGCATTTTGATGGTGTTATATCTTGCATGTGTAAAGGTGTCAAGATAAACTGATCATATGGGTTTGTTTAGTTTTGAGCATAAATGATTTGCACTAAATTTGAGATCATCCACTGAAGTGCAACAAAAGTTATAGATGCTCAAAGTTATCATCTCAAGCAGATTTGGACATATTTGGCTTTGTGATAGAAGTTTTTGAGAAGGAAATTTAATGGAATTATATCTCACATACTTGAGGGTTATAAGAGTAGTGTATCACATGGTTTGATTCTCTTATGAGAGGAGATCATCTGGTCCATTTTTGAGATCCTGCATCAAAGTGCAAAAGAAGTTATTAAGGATCAAAAATGGCTACTCAAGAATATTGATAGCATTCCCATAGTCATTTTTGAAAGCGTTAAAGCTCAATCAAGATCAACGATGCATGTTGCCTCACAAGAGTTAGGAATTATCAAGATGAGGATAGGTGCATGGTGTTTAACAACTTAGCAAAGGTATACGATAATGATCTAATGGTGAGTGGGTGTTCATACAGTTGATTGAATGATGTGAATTGAGCATTAAAGTCCTAATTAATCCATATAAATTGATGGAGTGCATTGAGTCAATGTTCCTAGATTGAATGAGATGAGATCAACATGATAGATGTTTAATGTTGGGAATTAGCATTCTATACATTAAAGCTTGGACAAGATTGATGGTGTGTATTCGATATGAGCAGTGAGTCCATGAGATTCAAGCATTGTCTTTGAAGGTTAACTATGACTATTTGAATTTAAATATTTGAAATTAATATAGGAAAAACTAGAGATCTATATTTCATCCATATCTTTTGATAGACATCCAATTTGATGGTGTTGTAAAAAGAAAAGATGATGAAGACTCCATGGTATATCTAATGAACTTGATTTGAAGATATGGAAGTAAGTATAGTCAAACATATTAAGACTATAATTTTATTGTGCGTTTGTGCTTGATTTTCAAGTGATCTGAGAAGAATATTTGAGCCTATATTGATATTAATTCGATGTTTCAAGGTAAATTGGCTATTGGGGAGTTTTCTAGAATCCATGAGGGTGCTCTATGTAGATTTTAAAGGTGTGATAAATCTATCTTGAGTATGAACAATGATTAAGAAGTTGACTGTGGGTGCATTCATGGTGACTACGTACATAACATTAGTGTTTGAGTCATTTGAGCATATACAAAGGTGAGTTAAACTAATTGTGATTATTTGAGGATGTTGGAGGGGATATAAGGAGTGTCGACCCATGTATTTAAAAGTGGTCAAGTGTTATTTTTTTACTTGAGGGAGTCATAATGGAGTGAATGGGTTCACATGAGATCTATAAGGGCTACAAGGGCATTATTAAAAGGTGTAGTTCTTTAAGGGTGACCCATAAATGCTATAGCAAACCTATGAAGATTATTTTGAACCATGTCTTTATGTGAGAGATACCTTAAGGGTTAGGGCATGCCTAATAGCCAACCAAGATGATGGTTATCAACATTACTCTATAAATAGTGAATCAAAGATGGTGATTTCTAGACTTTGAATGAGAGAAAAATGAGCAATTAGAGAGAGGATTGTGTGTTTTTTTTGTGGAGAGAAGAAGCGGTAGATCACTTTGAGGATGATTGGAAGAGTAGATCAGTTTGAAAAAAGTTTATATGACCTATTGGTCATGATTCTATTGGCAAAATTGTGAATTTATTATTTCAGTATGAGTGAAGATGAAGTGTGATAAGCAGAGGTCCATCATCAGGTGTTGTTGACATTAGTTCAAAGGTGTATTTGTTCATAGGTGTTATTTTATAGCTCATCATCTAAGGTAGTTGTACCCTCTTTGTAATGTGATTCTTGATAAAAGGTCTTATTGTTGTTTTAGCTCAGCTAGATAGGTGTGATAGCACCTTGTAAGATTGGAATCTCACTAAATAAGGATTGCAATTACTTGATAATTTATCGATGGTCTAAATTAGATTTTGTTATTATAGGATAATATTCAAATTACACATTCCAGTAGATATTTCCCCCAAGAGGGTTTCCTAAATCTATCATGTGTTATGTTATTGATCTTTCATTATCTCTCTTGCTTATTGATGTTAATGTTTTGTATGTTTCATGATTGATTATGGTAACTGATTAAGTGTTTGCAAAGATCATAATTTAATTTGGATCATTTGAGCTCACTGATTCACCCCCACCCCTCTTAGTGAGTGTACCTCTAACAATTGGTGTTAGAGTGAGGTCTTTTGGTAAAGGCTTGATAGCTTAAATGTGATCCAAGGTATAATGAATAGTCATAATGTGCAAGGTGGTTTATCTACTAAGCAAACACTAATGTTTAATGGATCCAATTATACATTTTGGAGTGCTACGATGAAGACCTACATTATAACCCTAGGATTTGATGTATAAAAATCTATTTTTAATGATTATGTTGTTCATTTTATTCCTCCATCTAGTTTTACAGACAAGAAGCTATTTGAGAACAACTATAAGGAAAGGAATGTCATCACTTGTGTTCTTATAGAAACTGAGTTCACCAAAGTAATTTATTGCACATCTACCAAGGAAATATGGGATAAATTTAAACTATTTTTGAAGGAGATTCAATGGCTAAGCTTACTAAATTGTAGACTCACAAAAGGCAATTTTAATGTCTCAAGATGATGAAGAATATAATCCGGTATCCTTTGTCTAGAGAGTTGATGATATTTTAAATATCATCAGAGGTCTTAGAGAGAATATTGAAGAGATTACTATTGTTCAAAAGGTGTTAAGGTCTCTTTCCCCAAAGTTTGATCCAAAAGTATCTGCTATAGAAGAGAGTCATGATCTTACTCAATTGAAGATGGATCAATTTCATGGTACCCTTACTGCTTATGAGATGATAAATAATGACGATATATCACCAAAAAAGGAAGAAAATTTTAAGACAAAGATGAATCCTAAGAAGTTACAAGGTTATAAATATAAAGAGGGTGACATATCCAACATTGATGATGATGAATTAATTAATTTGATTACTAATAAATAAAACATTGACTCAGGGAAGTATAAGGGTAAACTACCCTTAAATGTTTTTGACAATAAGGCAGTAAACAAGGGGTTGAACCGTTACAAAGCATAAAAAAGAAACCCTAGAGGCATCAACACCAATGTGCCTCAAAATAGAAACAACAAAGAATTTTAAACCAGTATAAATAGCACAGATAGTAAAACAAGCCTAAAGACAGTATGTATGAGGAAATAGAGAAAAAACAACATAAAGGAAACTAGACCTAAGGAGAAATATTCTCCCATATTTTAGCTAAAGACTCCATAAATTCATCTAGCTTATTGACATTCTCATCTCTATCCTCCATAGCTATAGACTCAAGATCATATAACATAGGAAGATTATGTAACATAGTACGCCTGAGTATAGTGGAAATTAAGTGTTTCAATTTCTTTACATGACCCCTCAGGGCATCAATGTCATTCCTATAATCAGCACCTTCCTCTATCCCATCCATAGCTTCCTCCACAAAAATCCTTCTCCCTTCATCAGTATTAACCTCAGAATCACCAACAACACCATCAAAAACATTGGTCTATTTTTTCCTATTCTTACCCTCTGCATCTTTGAATATCTCCTAGATTTCAATAACCTTGGCCTCATCCCCCTAGGTAGATTCTTCAAAATTACTCTCTAAATAATCAATAAGTTTGGCTTTTGGTGTAGGTTTTCCAGCAATCCTCCCTAGCCTCCTAACACTAGATGACAAACCCTTCTTATCCTTGGTAGATAGATTAGTTTTACTACCAGGTCCCACAAGAGTACTGCTAAGATTTTTAGGGGTCCCCACAGCATCTCACAGAGTTTCCTCTTCCCCCTCCCTTAGTTTCATTTTCCTACTCTTCACACTAATTTTAAAGACTAGAGTGTGGGTAGCAGTCCCCATGGTAGTCTCCTCATTAGAGAGAGAAAGGGAAACCCCTTTCATCTTATGAGAAGCAGGGGAAGGGCAAGGCTCTTCAGATATAGTAGTATCATAATGTTTGGTAGAAATTTCACCGCTATGAGACTAGATAGGCTTAGATAGCTCCATGTTAAGGTGGAAATTATATAATTAGAGAATAAAACCCTGGTGTAGGGGAATGGGTTTCTTGGAGGGTTTCTTAGTCGACTTAGCTTTAACTCTAAAAACTGAATGCTCAAAGGAAGACAACAAATAGAATGGGAAGCTAATATGATAATTGTAGAACTTGGTAAACCTCCCCTCCAGAGTGAAGTATTTCTTGAGGAGGAAACACATATCATCCCATGGCTTTGGTAGCTTTCCCTTTCAAATCGTCCTTGGTAAGGAACTAATTCTTCACCTTCCCCAAGGAATAACTTATGGTTAGAATGTTCCACCATTTTCACTTTCCTTTGCATCTTGGTCCCCTTAGTCAATAGGCCAGTTACCAAAGCAATGACTTTCTCTGAAACCTCAAACCCAATTCTCCCAATAGTGACTATGTGGTTATACCAAGTCTATGTGAATTATTGAGATAGATTTTCATCGTAGCCATTAATCCATTCCAAAAAAAGGGCTAATACCACCTTCCTTATAGTAATGCTAGACCATAGCATTATCCTTAAACTGGCAATAGTAAATTAGCTCCATTCTAATCTTATCTCCTCCCATTATAGCCTTCTAAACAAAGACACGGACCCCCCAAAACTAGAGATTCAAATAGTTATTGTTAAAGGAGAGATTAATTGTTATGATAAAAAGTCTGCACGTAATATCATTAATAAGATCCACCTTTCAAAGGACCAATTGAAGCCTACAATTCTCATGCTCAAACATGATAACAAGGACATCTCTATAATTAGAAGATAAACAACTCGCCTTAACATAAGGGAGTAATAAAGTAGAGATGACATTTAGTAATTGAAGTACAAAAAACATGTACTTTGAGATACACATCAACATCTTCCAACAAAACCAGTGGAATAAACTATCTTTCCTAAGATAATTTGTCATCATTGACACATCATATCTTTTTGAATTAAATCCCTTATGTATAAAGGGATGTTATTAATTTGGTGCCAACAACGCCAATTACAAAATTATTCACCAAATTCCAAAAGAGCATCCACAACCCCTTTTCCCTCTCTCTATATATGATAGATATCAATCCTAGGGATCCACGATAGAAAGATCTATATGTCCACTATAATGTCTTTCAGTTTCCAACCACAATTCAACACGTTAGTAACAACATCAATAATAAGTGTGGAATCCCCCTGAATGTGCAATTGCCTAATATTAAGTGAAATAGTCAATTTCATCCCCCATAAAAGAGCAGAGGCTTCAACATTATTATTGATTTGAAGGCCTATCCCACCAGCATAGACAACAACCATGCACCCCTTGTCATCCTTGATAATCCCACCACAACTAGCCTTACCATCCACCTTAGATGCCCCATAAAAATATATTTTGAGCCAATTAAGCTTCAGGGGGATCCATCTAGTATTCAATCTCTACAACTATTTGTAATTATTATGAGTCAAGATTTGGTTTAGAATTCTCCAATTAATCACAATTTGCTCTTGTTCATGAGAAAGAGGTTTTTCCATAGTTTTGATGTGAGAATTAGTCACACTTTCCATGAGGCTCTTATAAAAGGAATGAAGAACATGAGAAGCATCCCTAGCAGCATCCCTAAAAAAAAATTTATTACGTTCTCTCCATATAGTCCAACCAAGGCAGATTTTCATTCCAAAGCTCAACCAACCATAGATGAGAGAAGGAAAGACACCAGTTGGCAATGACTTCCCTAATATCATAATTACAAACCCATTAAATGCCAAAATTACTTAAAATAATATTCCAAATTTCCCTAGAAAAATCATAGTGGAGAATTAAATGTAAGCCAGTTTCCTCCTTCTCAAAGCACAAAAAGCACCTATTGACCAAGGTGAATCCCCTCCTCTATAATTTATCTTGAGTTAGGATTTTGTTATGAATAGTAACCCACCAAAACATATTAATTTAAGGGATAATTTTATGGATCCAAACTTTCCCCCTAATATCATTGTTATGCACCTCAAGGATCAACAAGTGGTAAGCAGATTAATAGAAAAACTACCTTTCTTATCTGGCCACCAATACAGATCATCTTCCCTAGGAAAAAGAGGCATTTTGACCCCCAACAACAAATGTTGGATAAATCGCATCCAAGGAGTGAGACCAAGGCAATGGGTACAACAATCCAAAATATTTTTCCAACTCCTAATACCATTGTTATTGTGAATATAATGCCAAATTTTATTCCCAAAAAACTATGTAGCAATGCTAGCAATACCTCCATAATCACCTTGAGTAACCAGGTCCTTATCATTCAACCAAATGTCTTCCCAAAAGTTAATAGAATTACCATTCCCTAGTTTCCATCTAATTCCATGCTTTAGAAGGCTTCTAGACTTTAGCATTTTGTTCCAGATAACAGATCCCTTGGGAAGCCCTTTCGGATGGAGAAAACTAAAGTGGTCATTTCTATGAAGATACTTGGCTTGCATAATGTCTCCCCACTCTGTATAGTTGTGGATCAAATTCCAATTTATTTTGGATAGGAGGGATTTATTCATGTTCCTGGTAGATCTAATGGTAAGACCTCCATGAGATTTGGGAAGATAAACTTTATCCCAACTAACCAAAGACATTCTTTGTTTGTCTTCCACCCTAGTCCATAATAATTTTTTTTTAATCTATTTAAATTTGTCAGCAATAAACATATGCATTTTAAAAAGAGATAGGAAGTAAGTAGGAATACCTTACAATGAATCACGCAGAAGCTAAAGCACATGTGGATATTGCAAAAGAAGGTAATCATATGGGTTTGTTCAGTTTTAGACCTAGCTTATTTTAACTAATTTTTAGATCATGTAATGTAGCGCATCAAAATATATGCATATGCAAAGTTAGGCTCCTAGGCAATTTGACTATGTTTTTCCATACTTAGCCAATTTTACAATGAGGTAGAAAGAGCCAAGTGAGCGTTTTGATGGTGTTATATCTTGCACATGTGAAGGTGTCAATATAAAATGATCATATGGGTTTGTTCAATTTTGAGCATAGATGATTTGTGATAAATTTGATATCATCTGCTCAAGCATGATAAAAGTTATGGATGCTAAAAGTTGGCCTCCTAAGAAGATTTGGACATAGTTGGCTCTGTGACAGATGATTTTGAGGAGGCACTTTAATGGCATTATATCTCACACATATGAGGGTTCCAGGAGTAGTGTGTCACATGGTTAGATTCTCCTATGAGAGGATATCATCTGGTCCAATTTTTATATCTTACATCAAATTGTAGAGGAAATTATTAAGGATAAAAAATGGCTACTCAGGCATATTGACATGGTTCCCATTGTCATTTTTGAAAGTTTTAAATCTCGAAGAAGATCAATGTTATGTTACCTCCAAAGAGTTAAGAAGAAACAAGATGAAGATAGGTGCACGATGTTTAATGACTGAGTGAAGGTATAGGATAATGATCTAATGGTGACTGGGAAGTTTTATAGTTTATCAAATGGTGAGCATTTATCATTAAACTCCTAGTTGATCTACAAAAATCAACAGAGTGCATTGAGTCAAAGTTCCAAGATTGCACAAGATGAAGTCAACCTGATTGATGTTTAACATTTAGCTTTGGTGGCCTATACATTAAATCTATAACAAGATCAATGGTGTAGATTTGATCTGAGTAGCGAGTCCATGATATTCAACCATTGTGTTTGAATCTTAACTATGACTGTTTGAAATTAAATATTTGAATTTAACATACAAAAACTTAGAGGTATGTATTTCATCCATATCTTTTGATAGAAGTCAAATTTACTAGTGATGTAAAAATTAAAGATGAAGAGGACTCCATTGTGCATATAATGAACCTAATTTGAGGACATGGAAGTGAGCACAATGAAGGATATTAAGACTATAAGTTGACTATGTGATCATGCTTATTCTGCAAGTGACCCAAGAAAGATATTCGAGATTGTATTGATGTTGTTTTGATGTTTCATGGTGAATTGGCTATTGGGGAGTTTTATAGACTCTATGAGGGTACTCTATGTATATTTTATAGGTGTGAACAATTTATCTTGAGTATGAACAATTCTTAATAAGTTGACTGTGTGTTCGTTCATAGTGACTTTGTGTACCAAGTCAATGTTTGAGTTGTTTGAGTAGATGTAAATATGAGCTCAGATAATTATTATCATTTAAAGATGTTGAAGGGGCATAAGGAGTGAACCCATGTCTTTAAAGTTGTTCTTTTATTCTTATTTTTCTTGAGGGAGTGCTAAAGCATTGAATAGATTCACATGAGATCTATAAGGGTTACAAGGGCTTTATTAAAAGGTGTAGTTCCTTAAGGGTGACCCATAGATGTTATGTCCAACCTATGAAGATTATTCTAAACCATGTTTTCATGTGAGAGATGCCTTAAGGGCTAAGGCATGCCTAATGGCTGAACAATATGATGGTTATAACGATTGCTCTATAAATAGTGAAATCAAAGATGGTGATTTCATGACTTTGATTAAAAGAAAAAGGAGAGATTAGAGAGAGGATTCTGTGTGCGTTTTATGGACCAAAAAAGGGGTAGATTTCCCTAAGGATGATTGAAGAAAATATCAGATCGAGGACTAATTATATGACCTATTGGTCATGATTTTATTAGTAAAATTATGGGCTTTCTACTTGAGTGTGAGTGAAGGTGAAGTGTGATAAGTAGAAGTCCATCATCAAGTGTTGTTGACATCAAGTTCAAATTGCATTTTTTCATAGGTGTTTTTGTTGTAGCTCAGCATCTAAGGTGGTTTTAGCCTCCTTCCAAGGTGATACTTGATAAAAGGTCCGGTTGTTATTGTACCTCAACTAGATAGGTGTGGTAGCACCTTGTGGGATTGGAGTCTCACTAAATAGTGATTATAGTTCCTTGATCATTTATATATGGTGTAAATTAGATCTTGTTATTATAGGATAGGAGTACAATTTTAGGCTCTAGTGGGTTTTCTCCCCCAAGAGGGTTTCCCATCTTGCATTGTCTCTCTTGCTCATTGATGTTAATGTTGTGTATGCTTCATGATTAGTTATGGTAACTGATTAAGTGTTTGAAAAGATCATAATTTAAGTTGGATTATCTGGGCTCACTGATTTACCCACCCCAGCCCACCCTTGCCCACCTCCTCTTAGTGATTGTACCTCTAACATATTAGTTAATTTTTAGAATTTCTTAATTATATGAGAAAAGTGGTACCACAAGTTATATCCTACTTGTTATCAAACTAGATATGGTTGAAATACAACCCGTTCTTTTCTAAAAGATGGGAGGGATTTTATGTTTTTCTCATTTAAGACACAATATGTATGCATCCTTCATTCTTATATTTTTGAATTTGGTTCTTTCATGTTTCACATTGATTGGTGTAATAGCCACTAATATAATGATATTTGTATATGGTATTATGTCTTATGTGGGTAGAAGTCTATTTCATTATCTGTGTCAGGTAAAAGGTAAAAAAACATTTTCTGTTCAAAAAACATAAATAACATGTTATCTGGAGTATATTGATGTGTCATGATATGTAAAAGTTGTTTTGAAGCCTTTTGAGAATATTCCACATTGCTCACATGATGAATTTGAACCTTGTAAGGTTGACTCAATGTTTTCAGCCAAGAGGTATATATGGGTTAACAAGCATTTACATTTTAGTCAACTATTTTTTTTGCCTTTATCTAGATTCAGTTAGATATTTTATACAAGTGGTTTTATCTCATATATGTTGGGACATGTAGGTTCAAATAGGTCATGTGATCAAGTGGATCAAATTTTATGTTTACATTTTCTCATCTATCATGTCATAAGTGGCATCATCATCATTATCATAGTAATCTAAAACATGGCCATCTTCTTGCTCAGTATTTACCAATGAAAAACCTTAACTATTGGGAACTCTTTTAGTTTTACTGGATATTTTGGTGATGGTTATCTATCCTTATGCATATCTAGGTGTAACTCATAATTTAGTACATTATTTGCATCTAGATATAATGGATCCATTATAATTGACTAAACAATTTCATACACATGTATATAATTAAAAGGGAAGGTTTGTTTAGGTGGTACCACTGTAGTGATGCCTTGAGTTTTAGAATGTATCATTTTACAAAATTTTAAAGGTTCATCATCAGCAGGCACAGATAATAAGGTCCCATTATGTATTAATTTTATACATCGATGAAGTATATATGTGACAAAATTCCATTAAATGTATTCAAGATCTACCCAAAAGTAAATTATAATGTAAGGATTAAGACATGACCTAAAAAACATTTGAAATCATTTTTAGTCCTCATGTCACATCCAATGTGATTTGACCAACTAGAATGCTATATGAATTGTCAAACCCTTTAATGTGCATAATTATTTTTTGAAGAATATTAGTGGTAATACCCATGATGGTTAAAATTTTCATGCAAAAAATGTTTGGCCCAATCTATTATTATTAGCACAATGTTGATACCTTTATTTTGCATGGTCACTTATATGAATAAAGGCAAATTTTAGTCAATAATATATTTGGGTGGTGAATTTGTTGGATCAAAAGTGATGATCTTGTTATTTTTCTTGAGATCTTTCATAATATCTACAAAATAAGAAGGCTCAATTTTACTTCGAACTTGTGTCTCATGCAATGACGCAAATAGGATATCGTTATAAACACTAGATTGTTTTATGACCTCAAGGATAAATTTTTTTACATGTTTATTTATTAACTGCTCTATAATGTCATATCCCTTAGACTTTATTACAAGATTAGGTTTAGGAGGCACCTATTGTATCTTATTAGGTGGGGGAATAGGTTTAACAATCCTACCTTTTTGAGTAGTAACAAAATGGATTGTGGAATCCATTATAATCCATGGGTGAATAATGGATGTTGTATGGTAGTTTTCATTTAAGTAATACTTAGGTAGAACAAAGTGTTGAGAACATGCACGTTAGCATCTATATATTATCTATGTAACATTACAAAATGAATTTTAAAGAGAGATCAAGTGTTGTTTTTGGTTTAAAACCCTATCATGATTATCACAAATTAGATTAATAGTTTTGACAAGGAAACTAATGTATAAAACCATAGTATTTATAAGGTATTGGACCATGAAATAATTTATACAAATATCCATAGTAAACATGATTGTCATATTATAGCAATCAGGGATCAACAATAGAAAAATTGGAAAACCCTAATTTACCTAGGGTTTGGAGCTCAAATATGGGGTTCACCAAATGTTTAACCCTAAAAGGAAAAAGGTCTAGGTAATCTTGGGTTACCTAGAGGATCATTAAAGGGTTATATAGAAATTATGATGCATGAGGGTGATAATCAAATCTACAATACACTAATTAGGAGCTAAACTCATATATAAATATACATCAAATTTCTAATGGTGAGAATAGGCTAGATATAGAAAGTAAAACAAATTTGTATATGGAAATGATAAAAAAGTAATAAACTTAGTTATTTTTTATGCTAAAATAATGATGGATATAGAACATGTAGAAAGTGGGATGAAAGATGACTTTGGAATAGTTACATGATTCTAAATTAAGTGCCTCTAGATCTCTTTGCACTAATATTAGCTTGGAACGGTTATATTGACACTACTATCTTTGTTTGACACAAGTGTCCTATATGGAATACTTACTAAGAAAGGAATTGACCACCTCGATGATTCTATATTTGAGTTTACTTTCACTCTAGTGCATTCAGATTTGGGTCATGGACTGTCACTCCTCAAGAATTTGTAAAACTGTATTCTTAATCTTCATGGTGACCTTGAGGAAAAATGGATTAGTAGGGACATGCTATCAAGCTAACACCAAATACCCCTATATCAGTGAGCATTACCTACATAGCTAATACTCTGAAGAGGGCATCATACTCATGTAGTTTTTCCCTATATGGTGGCTTGTATGTGAATCATGCAATATGTGCAAAGTAAGTACACCAGTGACCTAGGTTGTAACTTGGTACATTAAGATCTTGGGATACTCTTTTAGTACTTCATACCTATGTATGTGTTATCCCTATGAATGATATGAGAATAGTAATAAATAGGAAATCATTTTATCAATTGAATTCTTTGTAAAATGATTTGATAAGTTTCCTTAGGTATTTTCCTATGTATTGTTATGTCTTTCAAAGAGAGTAATCAATGAGGGTTGATATTATATTTATATTAATCGCGTTGGAGAACTAACTAACCTTAAAACACTTATGCTAACCATTAGGATATGGTTTATTTGAAAATTAAATGACTTTAGGGTATTAGACACTTGTGTGAGGTCAGAACACTAGCATCAACACTATTGTCTATCTTGGACATTAGTGTCCAAGAAGAAGAAAAGTAGATATAGGTTCAAAACCTAAAGATATGGAAGATGAGTGAATTTTAAGCATTATAACAAAGATAGATGACTTAGATCATCAACTTAAGACTAGTCAGACTAAGAGATAGGCTAAAGGGCATAAGATAGAGTTAATACGAGACTTGTAGAAGCAACAAAAGGTCTAAATATGAGATGAACAACCAAGATTTGAGTTTTCTAAGTCTACAAGACTAAGGTGCTATATGATCCATGAATATTATTTACAAATTATTAAAACATTAATATTTTCCTATGTGCATAAAAATGGATAAATGAGATTTGAAGCCTATGAGACTATTATAGTGTGTAGAGTAGTATTCCAACTATTTTACTTTGTGGAGTAGTATGTCAAACCTATTTTACTATGTAGAGTATTATTTCAAACTAATATTACTACATTGAGCAGTATGTCAAACTATTTTATTATGTGGAGAAATATGTCAAACTTATTATTAATATGTGGAACGATATACTAAACTATTCTATTGCATGGAATGACATGCTTAATTTTTTATAATTTTTGGGATTATCTCTGTTATGTTTATTTTCTATATCTAGCACCTTAGTGGAATGGAATCATCATTCTCAATGGATGGGAAGAGTGCAAGGGATTTGAAATGTTTTGTGGTTCAAGGAAAAAGTCTCCAATAATGCTCTCCCTATTCTGATCTCTTCAGGTCTTCAACAAAAATGATGTACTACTAAACTCTAGAAGATTCTATATGCATTGTATTTCCATGTACATGGTACATTGCTATATAATATTTTAATTTTGAACTATAAAATTTAGAATTGAATAGTCATCCTTATTTATACTTTCTGAATATGTTTAATTTCAAAATAATTGGGTCATGAATGTTAAATTAATGTAATATTCAAGTAAATTTCATAATCAAAGAATTATTAAATGCTTTGTGAATACATATTTGATGAATTATCGATATATGTCTATAGACTTGATCCAAATGATGTTGGTTAGATTAATTTGAACTAATTTTAATTACTTCAATGTAAAGTATGAACATAAGATGCATGCAAAAGATGTACTTCAATCAAGGGTGTAATTAAGAGACCATTGAATGATGTAAACCCATTACCTAGTTTGTATATTTTGAAGTATGGTTTATGAATATTTAGATTCATTATTGCATGAGTGGATCATTGTTTATTGTTATACCATAATACATACCATGTAAAAGTGCACTTGAATTAAAATGTATGAAAAATAGCTAGAAGGTGTTAAACTTTGTTGTTATGGCATGTTATAATTAATTTTTATATTTTCAATGTATAATGCATGTTAAAGACGGATTAGTAAGATAACCATTGGTGTGATAGATTAAAGAATTGAAAAATAAATAGTATATTTTCTGATACGTGACATGAGGGTTCTTACAAGCGAATGCAAATGTGGTTCACTATGAAATTAAGCATTGAAGGTTTGATAAGGAAACTAAACGTCATGATCTATGTAGAAACTATTTCAAGATGAGTATCTATACAAAAGATATATGATGAATGTTTCATATACTATGCATACTTATACAACATTTTGTTTTCAAATAGTAAATGCATTGGATGTAACAAACTTGAAAATAATATAACAAAGGTGTGGTATAACTTTACATCTATCATATATAATTATATTTAATAGAAATCAATCTAAACTTATAATTAATGTAACAAACGTAATTATAATGTAGCAAAAGTCTAGTATAAATGTACTTCTATTGAATATAATTAGTGTATAATATATATTTCCAATCCCAAATGATATACTTCCATTGATGAGAAGAAAACATATCTTCAACTTTAATAATCAACAAGAAAACTAATGTTCCTTCAAAGATGCATCACGAAAAGTACCACTCTTTATAGTGTTGCCTTGTAATGCTTACTTTTATTAATTCATGAAATAATAAATCTAAATGTCATATAATGAAATGGTATGTTATGTTAGAAGAAGTGACCCACCAGATATTTTTATTCTTATTATGTTATATATTTTGAGGTATTCATTTTTTATTATTATACTACAAACTTCATGGTCATATAGTACACCTAAAATGATTATAGTATGAGAAGGATTTTTCTCACAAAATGTATAGTGCTACCTGAGTTAATGGTCATAGAGGGCAGACACCTTAAATTCCTCGTCGATATTATTGAGAAAAATGTGGGGTTATTTATAATTGAAAGGTTCTATAAAATACAATATTTTACCATTTTAATCTATTTTGTCACTTTATTTCCCATAACTTTTTTTTAAAAATATTTTAACCCACCACATATTTATTAAAATATTTTATTATTATTTATAATATAAAATTCATAATCATATTATAAACCCAAATTAATTAATATATGAAAATATATATATATACACAAAATATATAATATTATTTTAAACAATAACTCCATAACAAATAAACACCTTAAATTCCTCATTAAGAATTTGGAGTAAAATATGTAGTCATTTATAATTAAATAATCCATAGAATACAATATTTTACCATATTAATATATTATATGGATAATTAAATAAGTCTCATGTAAAAAGTGGACATTTTACACTTAATATATGGATGGCTGGCATTCACATACAAAATAGAAACCATCCAACCTGATTCAATAGTTAATTATAAATACACTAGCTATTAAAACATTATTTATTAAAGTTTAAATTTATTTTTTATTTTTATATTTATAATTTTAAAGATTGTTTCAAAGAATGGGAAACTAATTTGAATAATTATTGTTTATAAATTAAATGAGATTTGAATGATATTCCATTTTATAATTTGGAAGACTAAAAAAATATGCTCTTACAATATTTCAGTTTTCCTATTTTAATTTGTAGTTTGTTTCATCTTAATTTTTTTCTAAAAAATGTTTATTTTTATTGTTATTAAAAAAAAATTATTATTTAATATTTTAAAAAAAATACATTACTAAAACTTTATATGATATAAATTTATATATAAATTTGACCCAAAATTGTATAAAATATTTATACATATTATTTTTTAAGATGAATAAAATTATATATATCAACCACCCCAACCCCAACCCCAAAATAAGTGGCATTGGAAAAATACTCAAACCTAAAGCAACTAGCATTAGTTTCAATAGTATCCATAGAAACAAAAAAATCAAAACTATTAATGGAACTCACCCTCTAACTAGTGGTACTAGTCATGCCAAGTGATCTAGCCTTGACTCAGCCAAAATACTACCTTTCAACAACTTCCAAAAACTCACCTATAATAACAACCAAAATTAATTTCAACAAATCCAACTCTAACTCCACCAACATCCCCATAATTTCTTTCCCAACCTATACCTAATCCTAAAAATAGGTTAGTTTAGTCGACATACAATAATGATGTGATAATTTAATGCACTTATTCAATTGAAGTTGACAATATTTAACTTAATTTACAAAATATTATCACAAATAACAATCCAACCATAAAATTAAGTATCTTTAATATATCACCAAAAAACTAAATATCCTCAAGCATCCTATAGTAATTGTTCATATGCAAATATTACTTAAAAAATTAGAAAAAAAAGTGTAGTCATTTTATCTTATGGGACAATCCAATGTGAGAAATTTTGGATCTAATTATGGAAATAAGGATCCATCCTACTAATAAAAAGTTAATAGTAGATTTAATGTGTATATGTAGAGGTGCCTAAAAAAACTTAAAATTATACTCAAATAACAAAAGAAACTATAGGTGTAATGGATAAAATTAAAAATGTTGTAGGTTGAAACTTAGATATATTAATTATAAGTGGACTTTTAACATCTTGTATTTTGGAGGTGCTCAAATTAGATGACTTTTATTGGATAAAAGTACAAATGTTATAGGTTGAAACTTACCTATGGTAATTGAAACTGAACTTATAAAATTTTGGATTTTAGAGGTGATAAAATAAAATGACTTTTATTGCTATTTATTTTTGTAAACATTTATTCTTGAGTGGCTAGAAAACTTATTTTCAACTCAAGCTCATTTTATGTAGTTTTGACTAGTAAACAAACTATTTTTTTGACCCAAATCCATTCAAGGTTGGTCTAATTAGTGGGTTGGTCATAGTTTTCATCTTGCATACAACTAATTTCCATATCCATTCAAGGTTGGTCTTTCATTATTTTCTAAATGAATTATTATTTGGAGAGAGGTTTATTATAAAAATTTAGAAGGTATCCATTAACCATAAAATAAACTCTGACAAGAATAATTATTCATAGCTTGACTACTCCATTATTAAACATACATTCTATCTCATAAGGGCCTAATGATCTAGTTTAATTTTTCCTTTATGGTCCTTGTATTTAGAGTCAAATATAAATCCTAATCACCTAGATGAAACTTACTTATTTTAAATAAATTGTCATGTAATTTGATCCTTTGCTGCTAAATTATTGTTGTGTCATGTAGAGCTTATCTTCTTAGCTCATCAATATAGTTAAGGTGCATGATTTTTTTATTTTTATGCTTCCATTAAATCCATGTGAATTTATAGGGTATTCCTTATATTTTTGAGTTGAAAATATATAGGAAGAACAAAATTTCTACCATAAATTAAATCATTGGATGTGAACCCCATGGTTGTCTTCCATATGGTCCTATAAGACCATATAACCTTCAAAAGATGTTTTACCTAGTCGTAATGGTGTATAACTAATATTTTGGTAAGGATGTTGTTTAACTGCTTATAAGTGACTTCTAATTGTCCATTGGATTTTGGATGATATGTAGTGGACTTCTTCTACCTGAATTCATATTATTATACAAGGGTTGCAATTAAATTAAACATGAGTTTTGGACCTCAATCAAGACTATCTCTTTTAGAACTCCATATATTATGAATATTTATTCAAAAAGTAATTATGATACATTTTCATCTCATGCATGAGTCAAACCTATAACCTCTATTCATTTGGTGAGGTATTTGATGCATAACAAAATGTACTCCTTGTATTGAAATCAATCAAGTTAAGAAATCAATCCCACAATTTTTAAAGGGCTCCACAACCAATTGTGACTAAATCAAAAACTCATCCAAGCATGTGTGTTTCCACATATGCTGGTATCTATCACATTGATGAGTATAAAAAATATCGTCTCTATATAGAGTGGGTCAATATTAACTAGTGGTAAGGATATTGTAGGTTGTTCTCTTTAATATAAAATTTATCCTATAGGGACATACACAAAGGATATCATATGCTTCATCCTCTCACACACATATTTCCATAATCAAATCATGGGCAATGTGAAAGAGGTATCTATAAATCCATGAATATGGGATGTTATTGGCTACCAAGCTATGCTTATCCTTTGGTGAAAAATGTGTAGGAATTTGACCTACTACCAAATAGTTACAAATATCTAAAATCTAATAAGCATTAATATTTAAAGAAAAGAGATGTTCTTGAGGAAAAGATTCATCTACTAGTGGATTATTTTCATCATATTGTAATCTAGATAGAAAATATCTAACTACATTATCTTTACCAATTCTATACATGATGGTAATACCAAAATCCTATAATAATAATAACCATCTAAATATCCTTCTGGTTACTATTGGTTTGTTCAATAAGTATTTAATAGCAAAATGATTAATATGAATAAATAAGTATAGCTAGTGATGCAAAGTCAAAATTTGTTTATATCATACACTACTATGAGTAATTCCTTCTCTATAACTATATAATTCCATTTTGCATTCTATATATTCTTACTAATGAAATAGATAGCATAGTTCAGTGGCCCATTCTTTTTCCCAAGGACGGAGTAAGCATAAGTACCCCAAGGACATGTAAATTTTGTTTTACATTATTCTTATAGGTAAATTATGATCTAATTGTATCCATTGAAACCATCAAGGAAAGAGAAATATTTTTTTCTAAAGAGGGTTTCAAATACCCAATCAATGAATGGGAAATGAAGGTGATCTTTCCTTATGTTAGTGTTTAATTCCCTATATTCCAAAAAGATGCAGTGTTTTCCATTCTTATTGAGACAATACCAATTGGAGAGACCCATTGCCTATCATAGATTGGGTATATGAAGCATACATACAAGAGTTTTTGTAATTTAGTTTTTAAATATTTTTGAGAAATAGGGTTTACCCTTTATGGAGGTTACCTAATGGGTTTATACTCTTATTTAATGTATATGTAGTGACTGTGGATATCCATGTGCGTTCATCTAAATTAGATAGTCTCATACAAATGTTATTTTATGATTTTTATCATGATGACTAATTGGTTCTACTATTGGGTATCTATATTATATTTTATATTGAGGGGTCTTCTAGATAATATGTCCACTTATTTTGATAGGGCTACCATATATTTAATGTTCCTTATAAGAGTCACAACATAGAAAGTGTGTGGTATAAGGTGATGGAAAATATTAATATCCTCCATTATTTCTAAGGAGTATTATACTAGAAATATATTAGTAATGGGATAATGTGTGCATTTGAGGAGGTTACTGGTGTGTTGTCCTCTTATATTTGTGTTTTTTATGACATTGAAAGTGATTGTGTCTTCCTCTTGTGTTTTTAAGAAAAGGATACATTTAATGGTGATTAGGGTTTGTAAGGGGACTTGGTCATCATCATCAACTTATACCCATGGATATTTCTCCACTTATGATAAAAATTGGGAAGGTGGATGTAAAAGCAATTTATTCATGGTGTTTTGATTGGAAATGATCATGTTCCCTGACTTGAAACTAATGAATACATCAATTATAGCCATCCAAGGTCTACCTAATATTATAGGGTGTTTTTTTATGTTTTATTTAGGTTATAATATCATTAAATTAGTGTGATAATCTAATGAGTATATCATGATAATAAGGTCCTCTATGACTCCTTTAGGTTTTACAGTTGAATATTATGCCATCTATACACCAATAGGTGTTTGAAAAAATCATATAAGTCAAAGTTACCTCATAGTTTATTTGGTTATGACATTAATGCCTGATCCTAAATCAAATAAGTTATTTTTAATAATAGTTCCATTAATGTAAACATAAAAAATCTATTTACCTAGGTCAAAGCATTTATTTGGGATGATGTTATCCAACATGATGTCTACAAGTTGCTTAACCACATGGATAGTCTTGGGATACTTTTATTTCTGAACATAATTCCTAAGGAAAAGTTATTGGATGGAATTATTATAAATGGTAAAATACTTAATTTATTAAAATAAATGAATTTTGACATGAACATTATTCAAATGGAATATGAAGTCCAATTTTGATTGTGGATATTATTTTTGATGATTGAGTCTGTCTAGAAAAGGAGAATTATTTGGTGTTATGTGTTTTGTGGATGTTTTAAGTTTAAGAATAGGATTATTATTGGATGCTTGAGGATATTTAGTTTTTTGGTGATATATTAAAGATACTTAATTTTATGGTTGCATTGTTATTTGTGATAATATTTTGTAAATTAAGTTAAATATTGTCAACTTCAATTGAATAAGTGCATTAAATTATCACATCATTATTGTATGTCGACTAAACTAACCTATTTTTAGGATTAGGTATAGGTTGGGAAAGAAATTATGGGGATGTTGGTGGAGTTAGAGTTGGATTTGTTGAAATTAATTTTGGTTGTTGTTATAGGTGAGTTTTTGGAAGTTGTTGAAAGGTAGTATTTTGGTTGAGTCAAGGCTAGATCACTTGGCATGACTAGTACCACTAGTTAGAGGGTGAGTTCCATTAATAGTTTTGATTTTTTTTGTTTCTATGGATACTATTGAAACTAATGCTAGTTGCTTTAGGTTTGAGGATTTTTCCAATGCCACTTATTTTTCAAACTGCCCTTGAGAATGAGTGTCAGTGGTTTGAGTCTCATCATAACAAACATTAAACATTTTCAAAACTTAAAGTTGTGTACTCAAAGACTTGAGAATGTGCAGACATTTTTATAAATTGACTAAGAACATTTAGAATGCATTCAAGCTTAAATTACCCACAAAGTTCATAAATTAATACAATAACAAAACTTAAATTTATTCAATCGTAAAACATGACACAAATTAGCCACAAAGTTCTGCTGCTGGAAAAAAGAGTCTACTCTCTTAATTTTTCCTTACATACCATTCTGCTTATATTATCATAAAATATACTCCTATTTCAAACATCCTCACATCCGTAAAGAAGACACAAACATTGGAGACGCATCCACCACAAAATGCCTCACAGACTCGATTTATTTTGACAAGCCCAGCGCTCTTCCTCTTGCTCTTACCTTTCCCCGCCCTCTGCCTCTTCCTCTTCCTCTTCCTCGTCCACGAAGTGGTTCAACAGCACTGCATAGTATTTTCAAATCCTCTAATTTCTCCTCAAGATTGCGAGTCTCTTCATTTTCATTTTCGTCTACCCACTCGATTGCCTCCTTCATTTTG
The DNA here is from genome assembly GCA_037957365.1 of Torreya grandis. NCBI lineage: Eukaryota > Viridiplantae > Streptophyta > Pinopsida > Cupressales > Taxaceae > Torreya > Torreya grandis. Next base: position 905,233 of record JARHVA010002157.1, read on the forward strand.
CTTCATGTCCATCCTGCCCCTTAACATCTCTTCATTAAAGGGGTCCAGATATGGCAGTAGAGGTGGGAAAAATATGTTTAAAAAAGTTAAAAACAACCAAACTCGTCATTTCCTGGATATTTCTCAATATATTAATATTATTATTGTCATTTATTCACTTTTCAAAAAAGTGCATCTTATTGAATACTTATTTTCAATTCCAATTTAAAAGGTTCTAACTAAATAGATCTAGATGTTAGTATGGCATATTGTCAGACCATCCACCAGAATACAATTCTCTGGAGATATTCATATATAAAAACAAATTTAAAATACCATAATTTTATAGCAATTATTGTTTTCAAACGTATCCCTGCCAAACCTAATCCTGCCAAGTCCATCCTTGAAACCTTAGGGTTTTTCAAAATAAAATTATTGTGGTGTTCTTAAAGAAATGACAGAAAAACAGCTATAGTAATAGTGATTACCATTTTGCAATGGAACGCCTCTAGCTAGCTTGAAGCCTTGAAATCAGGGAAAAGTTCTAAATGAGAAATTGTATTGAGATTCAACATTTACTCTGAATGAAATGGTATCAAAATTGACATTAAAGAGTGATATTTTTCAGAGACCACTAACATTATTGCAATGGAGCACCTCCAGCTAACTTGAAGCCTTGAGATCAGGGAGATGTTTAAAATGGGGAAAAGTATTGAGATTCAACATTAAATCTTAGTGAAATGGTATCAAAATTGATATTACAGATATTTTCTTAGAAACCCGTAACACTACTGTCTTTCCAGAGAATGGATAAAATCTGCTTTAGAATAAATGGTAAAGAACATTAAAAAAACAGAAAGAAAGCGAGGGAAAAAGGTAAGTGAGACTATTGAAAACTTTGAGCGTGGCTTATTAAGTTAGGTTTGTTGTAAACTACCTGGAAAAGCAAAAACACATATATTTATTTAGCAGCGCCATAATAGGAAAGAGGAATGGTAGAAAAAAGAAAAGAAAAAATGAAACACCAGTAAAATTCTCAATTTCAACTTTTGACACGAGAGAACAAATTCGGAAGACAAAATGACTGCTGCAAAATCACTCAGATAGAAATATTGTAAACACAAGAAATCTATTATTGTAAAGACAAAGATATAATTACTAAAGATTGAGAGGAAGAGATGGGGTAATTTTTGCTTTTGATAAAGTGAGGTTCATCAAGTGAAAGAGTGTAAATCATATTCGTACATTATATTATTTTTTATTAATAAGGTTTGAAATAATAATATTATGATAATTTTAACAGAGATGATGATAGAAAATGAAGTTTGTATTTTTTGATATAATAGTGTGTTGTTTGAGAGGAGATATTTTGTTTTATAGTGACTATTGGAATTGGCAAATTATTGGGAATAGGTGAGGCCATACAAAACATGAAAATATTTAAATATTTGAAGGTCCACTAAAAAATAATGGTAAAGGATGAAAAACTTTGAAATAATAATAGCAGTGGGCGAAGGACAATAAGTTTTTTCACTCTGCTAGGGTTTGCTAGGATTTGCTTAAATGTCTTGTGTCAAGAGCCACAATCCTTTCACTATTGAACCTCCCTGCCATACCACGTCCTCACAAAATAATATCATTAATTGAGCTGTAAAAGCTTTTCCCTCTAGGTGAGTTATTTAATGGCCTCCCCACTTTCCCATCCGAATGTGGAAGCTATGATGGTTGAAGGAGGTGCACTCAGCAATGGCCCTAACGAACAAACGTCTGAGAAAATTTGTCTTGAAAATTTATCATGAGGTAAGGATTCTCCTCCTAATGTTGTTATTTCTCAACCAACTTTTTGATTTTGCTTGTCAATGGCTAGAACAATTATGCCTCATAGGCTACTTTGTTGGTTGCATTTCTTCTGAAAGCATGATCAAATCTTGGGTTCAATCCACCTTGATGGCCCATGGATTTAAGTTTGAAAGTGTCCATAACATGACCAAAGGTTTCTTTCTATTAAAATTTACTAACCCCACCCATGGAGGTGTCATATTAAACAAGTCATCCACTTAGTATGTCTGAAACTCCCTCCTAGTGTTATCCCCTTGAAATAGAGACTTTGTTGTCTCAGAGCAAGCTGCTCTGAAAGTCCCTATCTAGGTTGAGTTCCCAGGTTTACCCTTGCCTTATTGGCCATTCTTAGACCAAATAGTCAGCTTCATAGGCCAAATTTTCACACATGAATCTCAGAGATTTTAATCAGCCCGACCATAAAGGAGGGTCTATGTGGAAGTTTATCTTTCTAAGGACCTTAAGGAATCTGTTAAAATACAAGTCAGGGATTCCTGTTACTCTCAAAGAATATTGTATATCAACATGCCTAACACATGATTATGTTTTTAGGCCACATACCACAAGATTAAGGACTGCCCATTATACCTCCCCTACAATAGGGCCCCTACCAAGATGACGGCTACATCTCCAAAGAATACCAAGGAAGATGGAAGGAAAATTGTTGGGGGGAAGAAGAATAATCGTAATAAGGGACCTACTCAGATAGGTAATGGTAATATTAACAAGCCTTCATCTAATCCTATGCCTCAAGTGCTTAAACCCTTAGCATTGCCAAACAAAGAAGTGTCTCATAGCATGATCACTATCAAGGAACCAATGGCTATGAAAGTAGCACCGTCTCAGCCTCATTTTCAAAGCACACCCATGGTGTAATTTTTTTTTCCAATTCTCAAGTTTCATCATATGTCTCTATAGACTTTAAGGCTTTCCCATCACACTTCACTCAAACTGGCACTGGTAAGAGCTTGTGCAACCCCTTCTGAAACTCTCCAATTTGATCTAGAAGACCCATTCATCATGATGTTTTTGAGGATTTAGACTATGCAATAGAATTTTCTTAGTAGCCATAATTTCTCCTGGGCAACTCAAAGCATTTATTGTAGAATATATATGAAGCCCTTGAAGGGCTAGATGCAGATATGTCTCTTGACACCCATAATCTATCAATTATTTCTCATGGAATGTCAGGTTCTGATAGACTCAATCTGTAATTATGTGGTTCAAGATTTTAGAAGCAAGTTTTTAGACTTGGACATTCTTCAACTTTAGGTAGTGAAGGTGGCGGGTTTCCTTCTCATGACTGCTACTAGAGTTATATACATTGAAATTTTAATGATTTACAATGAACATGAGGTAGACCATGGTGTTATTATGAAATTTATTGCACCTAAATGATAGCCTCATTTTATGACGTCCAAAAAGGACCCTTCCCATCATGTCATATGGGCCCTCTTCAATATTAAAAAAAACCAAAAAATTAATACTATAAAGATAAGAGTTTTTTTTGTGTGCTTTTAGAATAAATATTTGAAAGAAGTAGCAACAACACAAACTTCTTATCTATCCATTTTTAAAAATGGATAATAGAAGAGAACTGATGATGATATATAGATGACAAACTACTTGTAGGAGGTATGCATGTGAGAATGGTAAAAACCAAATTTATTATATGGTGAGCATTCCATAATTTAAAAAACTTAACTGCAAAGATACAACGTCGCAAATGAGTGAAAATAATTTAAATCTCTTTTCAACAAATTGAAAATATAAGAAGGTACTACATGTCAAATTTTCCCTTTTTAAACTTCAAACAATATTTGACAAATTCACGGATATATAATTACTAAAGATTGAGGTTACATCGGAAGGGATGGGGTAATTTTTGTTTTTAATAAAGTGGGATTTAATAAAGTGAAAGAGTTTAAATTGGGAGTCATACTTCATTTGAAATACATAGAGTGAATAAGGTTTCAAATCATAATTTTCTCAAAATTCTGCCTAGTAGAGATGATGATGGAAATTGAGGTTTTATGTTTCTTTATGTAGTAATGTGTTGTGTGAGAGGAGATGTTTTGTTTCAAAATGAGTAAGAACATTAGTGAATTTTTGGGAATAGGCGAGGCCATACAAAACATGAAAATGTTTAAATATTTGAAGGTCCACTAAGCAGTGATGGTAAAGGACAAAAGGACAATGATAAGTTATTTTAAAGAATGGACTTGAACAAACCCAAACAGATACATTTACAAACATCTATATCATGTCACTATTATAATATGTGATTATTGGTGTGTAGGTTTTATAATAAGCAGCCCCTCTTAGATCATATTATTCTTTTGGAAAGATCTATCTATCCCAAGGTGGTTATCCCTGAGGCATTTCTCCTTGACAACAACTTCATTTTTCTTCATTTCTACTCTACGATCGACCATTACTTTTTTTGAAAAAATGGGTTATGATTTTGCTTTATTTTTTAACTCCCTGGTCCTCATTCTTCAATCTAGGTATTTTTTTTCTCCATTTCCTCTCTAGCTACATCTTTATAAACAACCTTTAGTGTTGTAAGATGCAGGTCTTATCAAGTAGATGATTACCAAAATTGGTAAGTTCATAAAAATAGATGATGATCCATCTTTGATCCACAAAAAAATTATGTGAGTCTGTACTATGATGCATATCACCAAACCTTTGTCTCACTTAGTCAAAGTGTTATCAACACATGATTCCTAGATTCAGGCTTGCAATTTTTAGGGTTATCATTTTGGTGCTTTAGTTGTAACTAGTTTGGGCATCTTCAATCTAAATTTTCAGTAATGTCTTCCTCAGGTTCTAGGCAATCTCATTTTATTTCTCTAAAAAGAAGTATGATTTCTGGGTTGGAAAGTCCCACAGTTGGTACTATCTGTAATATCCCCATTTTAATCAATTCATGACGATGGACACCAAATGCCCATGTTCATATTTCCCATGGGCTAAGGGAAATACTTGTTAAATATCTAGGAGTTTAATTGAAAATATATGATATAGGTTGCATGCTATAGGATATTCATTTATGCATATTTATAGGCCCAAGGAAAGACCCATTAATTAAAGTTCATTTTCTAAGTTGAGAACAAGGTTGTTAAGAAGATTCCAAGGCAAAGATAACAAACTCCAAGTTTGGTACATCTATAACAACTTGATCAACTTCAAACCTAAAAAAAGAAGGAATTGAAGGTCAAAACAAGCTTAAAATGTGAAAAACTTCATGATTGTAAGCAAACTTGATAGTCTACCAATATAGAATAGGGGTATACGTAGACAAAAGAATCATTTTCTTGTGGATAAATTGTGTGTTGTTACTTAATTTTTTTAATTCACAAAGTTATTGCATGTGTGAATGAAATATAACTTCATTTGAAGATAATTTATACTTGATCCAAGGTTCATGCTTTTGAAACCTTCTAAAGCCTATTTTTGTGTATCTATAGTCAATTGTCATCTCTTGTATCACGTAAAAAAATTTGCATGAGTTTGTTTATAATATTAGATAGGTTGAATGAGGTAGTCAAGACTCTATTCCAAGTTTTATTTATTGAAAAAGGTCTTTAAGTTTTATGAATAATCAGTTTGAAGGTATCAGGCTCTATGTACATAGTCAAACCTTACAATAGGGTTTTTTAATACAAAAAAACCATAACTTGCATCTAAAATAGTAGAATCTCCTCAAAATCATAGGTAATTTATTAGATAAGGTATATAAAGTATTACAATAGTTATCATCATCAAAATCACCTTGTGCTTACAAATACAGAGGACACTTTTTCGATTTATTTGTAGATAGTCATAGGATAGCTCAGTCAAGAGAAACTTCTAGTGTTTTAATTTGTTGATTGAGTCTAAACCTATTATGAAGGTACAATGTTATTATGTAAACACTATATAAAACTTATTTAAATTTATTCAAATCATTTAACTATTAAGCCAATTCAATATCCTTCCAAGTAGGTAGATTAGGCCATCCAGACCTAAAGAGCATAGTTGCCATTGAAGTTTAATTCTTAAGAAACCAATACAGGAAATTAGTTTCTCATCCTTAGATATAGTCTCCAAACATATTAATAAATATTTATAATAATCCTTTGATGATATTATATTAATAACACCTTTTCAATACCAAACATGCCTATACACAATATTGTACTAGTTCTTAGGACTTAGTCAACTTTTTGGGCACTTTAGTGATCTAATAGTATTTTGAGCTTGTGTAAAGACACCTATGAGTCTTGTATCATTGTATTGAGATTTTAATTTAGTTTTTGAAGTGAATGAGTCCTTAAAATAATTTATTTATAGACCTCTTTGTATCAAACCCTTGGAGGTAAAATTTGGCCTAATAGGCCTATAAAGTGTAGAGTTGTTATCATCTGAGTTTTGAGTTGAATTTCTTCATGCACTAAGAGTATTAAGTCTTGAAACAATTGATGAAACCCTCATAGTCTTATTTAAAGAAGTGAGGATGTATAATTGAGTGCTTTATGAGTCAAAGAAGGATTTTGATTGAAGGTAGATTACCGTCTTGGGATTGAGCACCCTATTTTAAGTCATTAAAAGTGTCTTTTGATCTGAATACAGAGAATAACAAGTCAACAGATAATACTAAATAATAATTTCATTATTATTTAAATATGAATACTTATAAGACTTTTTTTATAGACCAATAGATAGTTTATGGTGAGGAAGAGAACTAATTGTATGTAAGTTTCTAGAAGATCTTGAAGTGGACTAGGTTGAATAAGTTGAGCACTTTGACACCAGTAGGGAATAGTAAAGATCAAGATATGGCTTGTGTATTTAGGTAGGAATTACTCATGGAGATCAAGATATGGCTCAGTTATTTAATTAGGTAGGGCATACTCAAGTAGATATAGTAGGTAGGGAATACTCAAGTAGGTAAATTAGGCTTGTAATAATCAATGGTATAGATCTATTACATATGTAACATGATTTGAAAACTTTTTTCTCATTATATCTCATGATCCTAAAATTATGACAACTAAGTATTGACTCGAATGGATTTTTAAAAACTAACTTCTAAATGGTAACTCCTACAGCTTTGTAATCAATTTAAGAAGATGTAGAGTGGCCCTAATTTGTTATATTTAGTAAAATAAATTTAAAGTATAAGAATATAAAATTTTATCTTATACTTATTAAATTTATTTTATTAAATATATCCTTTCACACAAACAAAAAAACAAAAACACAACAAAAAAAAAACTAGCTCAGACTGCACATAGAAACAAAAATACAAAAAAAAAACATACATGTCTTGAAATGTAAAAACAAGCAGTAAAAACTACATAAAATTAATTTAAAAAAAAAAAAAAAACATGTCTTTAAAAGGGTGCATGCCCTTTAAACATTTCAATGGGAATACACCCTTTGTAAATGGCATATTCCCTTCCCTTTTTTCAAAAGGGTGTATTCCCTTTTCTCAAAAGGGTATACACCCTTTAGGGTTAGGACTGTCCCTTATGAGATCCACACAGAAGGGTTCCCTTATGAGATCCACACAAAAGGGTGTATGCTCTTTACAATATATATATATATATATATATATATATATATATATATATCATTGTGTCACCTTTTTTGTCCCCCAAATTTATGTATCCACCTATGTACAAAATCAATCTATCACAACATTCAATCATTTGGATGACATGTTCTTAGCACATTTATATAATAATAACAGTGACAAGATATCAAATGCACAAGTGGCACAATTAAAACAAAAGTCGAACTTGCCTATCACAAATTATGTCTTATGATACAAGACTATATTATCCGAATTGACAATCCCCATGGTAGATATAGAGATTTAGGACATATCTAAAAAAATTCTCTTACCAACATTACACAAAGCTATCTTATTCAAGAAGTTTCCTACATTTACCGATTTGTGCCACATAGTTAAGGAAAGAGAATTTAAGCTTCTATCAATGCGAAAAATTAAGTATACCAATGGATCAAAATCAACTATTAAGAGTTCAAACAAGCCTCCATACAAGGTAAGGGCCACTGAGAAAAAGAGTGATCAAAAGGCCATAGTCGACATAACTTCAAAGCCATCTCCTAGATTGGTTTTATCTATTCCCCAATGTTGAATCTTCCCTAACCTTTTAGAGTCACCAGTATGGGTTTTATAATATATCTTATAATGTAATGTCATATCTCTCCATCCCATTAAAGAGGTTGATATGACACAGCCTATTCTAAATAAATATGATTCTAATGCATTATGCGAGTATCACAGGGCACCAAGCCACATAACAAACAAATACATAAGCCTAAAGCACAAGATACAAGATTTGATTGAGGTTAATATTACTGATGTGGGCACACCCATAGAGGTATATAAATCAAAACAAATATAATATAAGTCACTAAATATATTCTTAGATCCATTCCCAAAACACACAATTAATGAGGCAAGGGGAACATTAGGTGTTCACTATACATATCAGGGACATCCACCACTAGATTCATATCATATAATTACAAAGGAGGCACCTCTATTGCATAACATTAATAGAATGTAACATACTAAAATGTCACATAGACCACTCATTACATTCATAGATCATGGGATTATTGATGATGATATATATCTACATGCACTATTTATACGAGCATACATATATCATTATCCTATCCAGAGTGTTATGGTTGATAACAAGTTAAACACTAGTATGTGAACTATGACACTTTTACAACATTTTGGGTACACATAGCAGGACATATTTGTCATAGATACAGTCATTATTGGTTTTAATCGTCATGCTCAGAGCTACATCAGGGAGATTGTGCTTCCATCATAAGTTGGACCAATACACATAGCCACTCAATTCCTAGTAGTACCTAGTGCAAGTGTATTTGATATATTATTGGGTAGGCCATGGTTATAGTGGTTTCATGTCATCCCATATATAGTACATAGATGCTTGAATTATCAAACATCATCCACCACCATCCCCTAGAAATTGGATTTGATCAAATTATGTCGACACCTATGAATTGGGAAACATTTATTAGTTACTAAAAATGGTGCATTGGTGGTTGGATCAATGAATAATGTACAAATGGCTGCTTTTGATATTTATTTATTTTTGACTTCACATGCTCATCTTTTTTAGCATAATATGCCCTATAAATATCCTAATATGATGCCCATCTATCAAGTTGACTAGTTATCAAGTCAAATTGACCCAATATTGACTCTAGGTTATTGGCTAGATAGGTGTGATGGGTGTTAGTGGATATGACATCCCTCATTCTCTTGATTACTTGCTCAATTTTAATTTTATTTTCCATAATGTGTGAAACTAGATCCTCCTCATTACCTATGGGATCTTGAGGAATTATAGGAGGGTTAGGTGGAGGAATATAAAGGTTAGGAAGATTGGTGAAGGGTTACTCAAAGGATTCATAGGGCTAGGTGGAGACTTAGATAGAGGATTAGGAGGCTCAGGGGTAGGGTTAGCCACATGATTAATAGGGTCAAGTGGAGGGTTAGAAGGATAGTTATGGTCTCTTATAGTGGATTAGTATGTTTCAAACAAATAATTTACAATTAGACAATGTAAAAAACACAAATTTGGTAAAATATAAAGTTATTAGGTGAATTTTTTATTTCTTAGCTCATCTACATAGAGGCAATGTGAATTTTAGGACATGTCGAGATTTTTAATGGACATATGGCAAGTTTTGAAGTATTTAGAGGTGAAAAATGATCAAATAATAATACTTAGGAGTTGGAAAATGTGAAATGATAATAACTGGCCATGGTTTTTCTTGACAAATACACAGGTAACATGTGCACATGATTATAATGTGTATATATAAGCATAACATGTATATGTTACTCCATAATGTGTACATGTTATCACATGATGTGTATGAATTATGGCTCGACAATTTCCTATTCATAATGCAAATAATGCATATGCATTATGTGAATAACTCGTGTCCATTATATGATATGTTTATGAAATTACCCCCAACTCTGTGCACATACCCATTTTTTAGTATTTTTTACATGTTTGAAATATTATAAAAGTCTAATCAAGGATGTCCTCATCATCAAAACGTGTAAAACAACCTATAAATTTTCTCAAGCTTTGTTTATTTGTCTGCACTATCACAACTTTATTTTTTATGTTTAATGGTTTAGTTGAAGATAATGTTGGAGGTAAATAATCATGGTTGTCATGCCATATGTAAATTTTTGTATTGATATTAATAAAATTAACACATATGTTTGTAGTATCTAGCGTAGCATTCTAATCAGGTATCCTATTTTGTCCTAGCTTTACTTTCAAATTTGATTCCTATTCTTATATCCATATGGTCAAAGTTTTCACAAGTGAACCACATGAGATAAGTAACTAGATGTATCTTCAATATTCTGGAATGAATGAAGGGTATATTATGTTAGAGAGTTATCATTTTGATGTCATGATGGTATCATGGAGGCGTCCTGGTGAGTGAATGAAGTGACTTGATAGTCTAAGTGACAATGACAAAGTGTGCAATGTGCTTGTGCTTGTTCTTATATGAAAAAGTGTCTAATATGTTTGTTCTTGTATGCTCGAAGGATGAATGTTTAATCTTCAGTGTTGACATGGTTAGAGAGGTTCAAGAATGAGTATGGTGATTGGAGTATATGCAAGAGGTCCCTAGGATTTTATCCATGCTTGGAGATCTTGTGTGCATAATTAGAATTCATTTGGTTGATCACAACTTTCATCTAGACAATTTGGGTCCAGTGGTAAAAAATTTGAGTTGGTAGTTTGATGATGTCACCATTACCACATGTGAATGAGTTAAGGGGAGATGTTTATATGAATTTGAACACAATAGTCCCTAGTTGATATGTACTAGATCTCATATCATGTGTCAAATCACATTCAAAGATATGGGGGTGAAAATTTGTCTTTTAAGATAGAAATCACTATTTTCCCATACTTAGCCAAATTTGCAATATGGCCAGAAAGCACTGAGTAAGTAGTTTAATGATAAAATATCTCATATGTGTGGATGTTTCAGAATAAGGTGATCATATGTGTTTGTTTATTTTTAGACCTAGCTTATTTTTTATAATTTTTATATCATATAATGTATCATGTCAAATTATATGCATATGTAAAGTTGGGCTCCCAGGCAATCGACTGTGTTTTTCCAAAATTCGCCAATTTTACAATGAGGCAAAAAGAGGCAAGTGAGCATTTTTATGGTGTTATATCTTGAATGTGTGAAGGTTTCAAGATAAAATGATCATATGTGTTTGTTTAGTTTTGATCATAAATGATTTGCACTAAATTTGAGATCATCCACTAAAGTGTGACAAAAGTTACAGATGCTCAAAGTTATCGTCTCAAGCATATTTGGACATATTTGGCTTTGTGCTAGAAGTTTTTGAGAAGGAAATTTAATGGAATTATATCTCACATATGTGAGGGTTCTAAGAGCAGTGTATCACATGGTTTGATTCTCTTATGAGAGGAGATCATCTAGTCTAATTTTGAGATCCTGCATCGAACTGCAAAAGAAGTTATTAAGGATAAAAAATGGCTACTCAAGCATATTGATAACATTCCCATAGTCATTTTGAAAGTGTTAAAGCTCAATCAATATCAACGATGCATGTTGCCTCATAAGAGTTAGGAATTAGCAAGATGAGGATAGGTGCATGATGTTTAAAAACAGAGCAAAGGTATAGGATAATGATCCAATGGTGAGTGGGTGTTCATATAGCTGAATGATGTGCATTGAGCGTTAAAGTCCTAATTAATCCATAGAAATTGATGGAGTGCATTAAGTCAATGTTCCTAGATTGAATGAGATGAGGTCAATATGATAGATGTTTAATGTTGGGATTTAGCAATCTATACGTTAAATCTTGGACAAGATTGATGGTGTGTATTCCATATGAGCAGCGAGTCCATGAGATTTGAGCATTGTGTTTGAAGGTTAACTATGACTGTTTGAATTTAAATATTTGAAATTAATATAGGAAAAACTAGATATCTATATTTCATCTATATTTTTTGATAGACATCCAATTTAATGTTGTAAAAATAAAAGATGAAGAGGACTCCATGGTACATCTAATGAACTTGATTTGAAGATATGGAAGTAAGTACAGTCAAAGATATTAAGACTAGAATTTGACTCTGTGTTTGTGCTTGATTTGTATGTGATCTGAGAAGAATATTTGAGCTTATATTGATATTAATTAGATGTTTCATGGTAAATTGGATGTTAGGGAGTTTTCTAGACTCCATAAGGGTGATCTATGTAGATTTTGGAGGTGTGATAAATCTATCTTGAGTATGAAAAATGATTAAGAAGTTAACTGTGTGTTCATTCATGGTGACTATGTACACAACATTAGTATTTGAGTTATTTGAGCATATACAAAGGTGAGCTAAGCTAATTGTGATTATTTGAGGATGTCAAAGGGGATATAAGTAGTGTGGACCCATGTATTTAAATGTGGTCGAGTGTTATTATTTTTCTTGATGGAGTGATAATGGAGTGAATGGGTTCACATGAGATATATAAGGGCTACAAGGGCCTTATTAAAAGGTGTAGTTCCTTAAGGGTGACCCATAAATGCTATAACAAACCTATGAAGATTATTTTGAACCATGTCTTTATGTGAGAGATGCCTTAAGGGCTAAGGCATGCCTAATGGCCAACCAAGATGGTGATTATCAACATTACTCTATAAATAGTGAAATCAAAGATGGTGATTTCTAGACTTTGAATGAGAGAAAAATGATCAATTAGAGAGGATTGTGTGTCTTTTTTGTGGAGAGAAGAAAGGGTATATTACCTTGAGGATGATTTGAAGAGTATTTCAATTTGAAAATAGTTTATATGACCTTTTGGTCATGATTCTATTGGCAAAATAGTGAATTTATTGTTTGAGTATGAGTGAAGATGAAGTGTGATAAGCAGAGGTCCATCATTAGGTGTTGTTAACATTAGTTCAAAGTTGGATTTGTTCATAGGTGTTGTTTGGTAGCTCATCATCTAAGGTAGTTGTAGCCTCCTTGTAAGGTGATACTTGATAAAAGGTCTAGTTGTTGTTGTGGCTTAGCTAGATAGGTGTGATAGCACCTTGTGGGATTGAAATCTCAATAAATAAGTATTACAGTTCCTTGATAATTTGTAGATGGTCTAAATTAGATCTTGTTATTATAGGATAATATTCAAATTACACATTCCAGTAGATTTTTTCCCCCTAGAGGGTTTCCCATATCTATCATGTGTTATGTTATTGATCTTGCATTATCTCTCTTGCTCATTGATGTTAATGTTTTATATGTTTCATGATTGATTATGGTAACTGATTAAGTGTTTGCAAAGATCATAATTTGAGTTGGATTATTTGGGCTCACTGATACACCCCCCCTCTTAGTGATTGTACCTCTAACAATTGGTAGTAGAGTGAGGTATTTTGGTAAAGGCTTGATAGCTTAAAGGTGATCTAAGGTACAATGAATAGTCATAATGTGCAAGGTGTTTTATCTACTAAGCAAGCACTAATGTTCAATGGATCTAATTATACATTCTGGAGTGCTACGATGAAGACCTACATTATATCCTTAGGATTTGATGTATGGAAATCTATTTTGGATGGTTATGTTGTTCATGTTATTCCTCCATCTAGTTTTACAGACAAGAAGCTATTTTTTAACAACTATAAGGCAAGGAATGCCACCACTTGTGTTCTTATAGAAACTGAGTTCACCAAAGTAATTCATTGCACATCTACCAAGGAAATATGGGATAAATTTAGACTATTTTTGAAGGAGATTCAAAGGCTAAGCTTACTAAATTGTAGACTCACAAAAGGAAATTTGAAAGTCTCAAGATGAACAAAGAATATACTCTGGTATCCTTTCTCTAGAGATTTGATGATATTTTGAATATCATCAGAGGTATTGGAGAGAATATTGAAGAGACTACTATTGTTCAAAAGGTGTTAAGGTCTCTTTCCCTAAATTTTTATTTGAATGTATCTGCTATAGAAGAGATTCATGATCTTACTCAATTGAAGATGGATCAATTTCATGGTACCCTTACTACTTATGAGATGAGAAAGAATGATGATATACCACAAAATAAGGAAGAAACTTTCAAGAAAAAGATGAAGCCTAAGAAGAAGTTACATGGTTATAAATCTAAAGAGGATGATATATCTGATATTGATGATGATGAATTAATTGCTTTGATTACTAATAAATTTAACATTGACCTAGGGAAGTATAAGGGTAAAATACCCTTCAAATGTTTTTGATAATAAGGTAGAAAACAAGGGGTCAAACCCTTAAAAAGCATAAAAAAGAAACCCTAGAGGAATCAACACCAAATAGCCTCAAAATAGAAATAGCAAAGCCTGCTAAACTAGCATAAATAGCACAGACAACAAAACAAGCCTAAAGACAGTATATATGAGGAAATAGATAAAAAAAACAACATAAAGGGAACTAGACCTAAGGAGAAATATTCTCCCATATTTTAGCCAAAGACTCCATAAATTCAACTAGCTTATTGACATTCTCATCTCTATCCTCCACAGTTGTAGAACCAAGATCCTATAACATAGAAAGATTAAGTAACACAGTACGCCTGAGCATAGTGGAAATTGAGTGTTCTAGTTTCTTTACATGACCCCTCAAGGCATCAATGTCATTCCTATAATCATCACCTTCCTCTGTCTCATCTGCATCTTCCTCCACAAAAATACTTCTCCCTTCATCAGCATTAACCTTAGAATCACCAATAGTACCACCAAAAACATCAGTCTATTTATTCCCATTCTTACCCTCTGCATCTTCAAATATCTCATGGATTTCAATAACCTTGGCCTTATCCCCTTGGGTGGATTATTCAGAAGCACTCTCTGAATAATCAATAAGTTTGGCTTTTGGTGCAGGTTTTTTAGCAATCCTCCCTGGCCTCCTAACACTAGAGGACAAACCCACCTTCTTATCATTGGCAGATAGATTAGTTTTACTGCTCGGTCCCACAAGAGTACTGCTAAGATTTTTAGGGGTCCCCATAGCATCTCGTATAGTTTCCTCTTCCCCCTCCCTTAGTTTCCTTTTCCTACTTTTCACACTACTTTTAAAGACCAGAGTGTGGGTAGTATTCCCCATGGTAATCTCCTTATTAGACAGAGAAAGGGAAATCCATTTCATCTTATGAGAAGTAAGGGAAGGGTAAGGCTCTTCAGATACAGTAGTATCATCATGTTTAGTATAAATTTCACCTCTGTGAGACTGGGTAGGCTTAGGCAGCTCCAGGGCAAATTGGAAATTATATAATTAGAGAATAAGACACTGGTGTAGGGGAATGGGTTTCTTGGAGGGTTTTTTAGCTGACTTAGCTTTAACTCTAGAAAATGAATGCTTAAGGGAAGACAAAAAATAGAACGTGAAGCTAATATGAGCATTGCATCCAAAATGATTCATTAAAGGAAGATGATAATTATAGAACCTATTAAACCTCCCCTCTGGAGTGAATTATTTCATGAGGAGGAAATGTTCTTGGACACTTGATTCCAACATATATGTATTCTTCTTTTTCTTGGAAGCTTGCCTCTAACTGGTTCTTCATGCTGGTGTGTTTCACCAAGAAATCAATGGCTACTAGCTTATCACCATAAGCCCTTTGATATGCATAGTGGACTGACTTGTCGCCTTTTGATTTGTTGAAAACCCCGTCAAACTAATCCTCTACTTCATCATGGCTTTCTTGAAGAAGGGTGACTATTGTGATGTCTAAAATGAGATCACAGACTGAGTGCTCATCCCACAGAACATCTCCTTCTTGTTTAAGGCTCTCTTCTTCAAAGCTTTCCTCAAGATAGACAGGCCTCTCCTTTTCCTGCTCAAAGACTAGAGTCTCTAGCTATTCAAAGACATCCTCTTGATTCTCCTCCAACTCGAATTCCTTGGCATGGTCATTTTCTTCATCAAAGTGACAAGGAAGTTCATCAAACAAGGGGGAAAAGAGCTCACCATGCTTACTTTCCTCTTCATATTGCTGGAACATCTACATGTATGCATGACCTGTGTCCTCTCCATTATTGATGATGTCTTCAAAAGGAGCATCCATGATGATTTCATCTTCATTGTCACTCATGATAGCCTCTTGGGAAGTTGCAAATTGGATCCTCTCTTCTTCACTTGCCTCCTGAAAAAAAGGTTCCTCCTTGAGAAGGGATGAAGTGGAAGGCTTATGGTTAAACTCATGTGGAAGATGAGGCAGTCCTTGAGCTAGAATCGAATGATTCTCTTCCTTCCATTTATCTATCACTTTATCTATATCAGATGTGTCCTGATAGTTGTCTTGAAGGAGTGTAGATGGGGTGTGTTCAGACATGGAATTTTCTGTTTGGTCTAAACTATCCATCATACCTTGGGTGAGGAACCTCATTCTGGATACCAACTCTACAATCTGCGTGGCTATATTCTCTTTGAAGAGCCTTTCTTGGAGATCATGAGGATTACCATGAGTAGGAGTAGATTCATCATTTCCAAGGCCCTGAGTTGATTCATGGTATTCTCTCCTCCAACTTGGAATATTGACATCATGTTGAAAGACTTGAGGAGGTTGAGGAATACTAGGAAGAGATTGCTGATGGACAGGAAGAGTTTCTAGAAGAGAGATGTGTTGGTTCATGATATTCTCTTTAAAGGAGGGTCCACAATATAAAGAATTGAGAAGGTTAGTCTCTATGAGAGGTTATTCTAATGCCCTTTGATTTTGGAAAGCTAGCTACAAGGGATTAAGAGTAGAAGTGGTTATTGCATTAGATGAACTAGAGTGAGCAATTGCTATCTGGTAGAAAGGATTTGGTGCACAAGAGGGGGATTTCTTTAGAATAAGAGGGGGAACACAAGGCTGACTACCTTGAATGAATGGACTCTTCCATTTTACTACCTCCTCCTTCATGGATTGCAAAACTTGAGTTTGCCTGAACAAACACTCCTCTTTATATGAAAGCTCTTGCTAATATCTATATTGCTCATCCAATATGTCTATCTCCATCACTTGCTTCTCAAATTCTAGTGTTACTTCCCTTACTATTGAAGGGCAACTAGGAAATTTTCTTGAGGTGATTCCATGAACAACCTGAGCTTGATCAAAGTTATAGGAAGGAAAACAAGGTCCATGATTCTGAGCAATGGAATTAAACATACAAAAATGTGATTTCTTGATGGCACCAGGACTGCTTAACCAGCTGATTCAACTCAGAGTCACTGTTGGTGTTGATGAAAAGCCTCCAAAGGCTGGTTGGTTGAAGAACACACCAAAATTCTTCAACTCTTTGGAATAAAAACTTGTCCCATCAGGCGTGCCAAAAAATGTTGACGCTGTGGATTGCACCCTTGAGAGAAAGTTGGGCTTCTCTCTTCCACGTGACACAATGGAGACTCCTCTCTTACCTATGGGTCTGGTAAAATTGAGAGTAGAATCTCTAGATAAAGGCTAGCTCCCTTTGATGCATCTCTCATTTATTCCAGTACATTTGCTAATATATATATATATATATATATATATATATATATATATATATATATATATATATATATATATATATATATATATATATATAAGGGGGGTTGAAAAGAGAGAGGGATTACTAAAGTAGAACCTAAGCTAAGATGGTGATGCACCAAAAAAGTTTGATCTATTCATTTGCTCACACTCCAAACTATAAGAGCACATACATGCACTTTATCTAATAAAAGGACTAGACTGCAGGGAACTTAATATAAAGGCTTAATGAAGACACACAAAAGATGAACATACCATAGGTGTTGTAGGAAGACACACTATTTGATAACCCTCTCCTATCTCTACACTCCAAATACAACTCTTTTTCTACCTATAGGAATGGTGCTTTGTCTATACCAAGTGTGCTAGTATCAAGCCCATGAAAGCATCATGGAATAATGACTGAACACAAGGTTAATACTCAGGCACACTCAGAGATATATCCAACCAAATAGAAGTAAAACACTTTTTATTGATTCAAGGTGAAAATTTGGCAGGGTTGTGCCATACAAAAAATGAGAGATACTCAAAAAAATAGAAGTTACAAATGTATATCCAGAGGGAAGAAGCAATGGTGCCCTTTTGGAAAATACTTTGGCACCCTTTTATAAGTGGCCCATATGCGTTGAGAGTATTGGGAAGAGGAATTCGCTTGAAAGAGAATGTTGTGTCAGCTCTAGTTTTGATTTTGGCATTCAAACATTATTGTGAAAGCATGGGTTGTGCCTCTTTGTCTACAAGCAAGAATGATCCTTCAAGACATTCACGCGGTTTGTTTGCTCATCAATACAAAGTGTTAAAGAAGCTGGCGCATCTTCACTATTCACACTCTTTGATGACCACTTGGCAGAGACTATTTCAACTGCTATAATAACTCTCTTGTCAGCACCTCCCTTTTGCCACTTAGGTTGTTTTATCCATATTTCATTATTTTGTTTCTTCTTAGCTTTGTCCTTTATCATCCCTTGGCTCCTTATGGCAATTTGAGCCCTTTTTACCTGAAGTCCTTGAATTCCTTTGGGTTTGTGCTTAAGCATTTAAAGATCAACGGCTATTTCATTTCCATAAAGTTGATGTTCATGTGCCCGTCACCATTTAAAATCCAATAGCTATTCTATTGCCCTAAATTTGACATCTACAGGCCCATCACCCCTTGGTTGATTTCTTCGGCTTTCCTTTGGACTTTTCTTTTTTCAAGTCTCTATTGTTGAATCCTTTGATTGAACTTGAACCATTTTTTAGAGTTCAATGGTTTAATGGTTCAATGGTTCAACACTTTATGTTTTGCAAGGAGTCACATCCATTCAATTCCCTTGTGAATTAGATGTATCATGGAAGTGACTGCTTGAACCAACCCGTTGAACTAACTCGTTGAACCAACCAATTGAACCAACCAATTAAACCTTCCGATTGAACCAACTGATTGAACCTTTTGATTGAACCAACTGACTAAACCTTCTGATTGAACCAACAATGGTTCAAAGTTCAAATTTCAAGGTTCAAAGTTCAAAGCTCTTGGAAAGATCATATCATTGAACCACTTTTTCCAACCTTAAGGAAAAGTGTCTTAAACATTTTTAGTCTCTCTTCTTGTGAATTTCTTTCACCAAAAGTTTGAAGAAGCTTTGTAGAAGCCTTATATTCTTTGAACTAGTTCATCTTTTTGCTAAAAGAATTATGCAAATCAAATTTGAACTAGCTTAGAACAACAGGGGAAGAAAGAGACCGATGTTGGCCTATAGGACCAAAATGTTCAACAAATTGGTGATTCCCAGGGGAAGCATGCCTGTTATGCTGAGAAACCAGTAGCCTCAAATTCCATTGGGCACATAGTCAGAATGAAGCTTGAAAAATTTAGCAATAGCCTTGAGAGATCCAAGAATAAATCATGAAGCTTTTACCCCAAACATAAAGGAAAACCCACATAACAAAGGCTCAAAAACACTACCTATGTAAACAATACTTAGGGAAAACAGGGAAAGAAAAAATGAAAACAAACTACTATGTATAGCTAACCAAGTATATTTTCCTCCCTCCTAGATCAAAGGGAAAACTTTTTAATTCTCCTTCATGGCAAAAAAACTTATGATGCCATACAAGTGGCTGAATGGAATGGAGACTTGGTGACTTGCTCTTCTTGCCTACCACCTTAATTGGCTTATATCCAAATGAATTAGGGTAAAACATACTTCCAACATATATGTATTCTTCTTGTTCTTGGAAGCTTGCCTCCTACTGGTTCTTCATGCTAGTGTGTTTCACCAAGAAATCAATGGTTTCTAGCTTATCACCATAAGCCCTATGATATGCATAGTAGACTGACTTGTCCCCTTCTGCTTCATTGAAAACCCTGTCAAACTGATCCTCTACTTCATCATGGCTTTCTTGAATAAGGTTAACTATTTTTATGTCTAAAATGAGATCATAGACTGAGTACTCATCCCACAAAACATCACCTTCTTATTCAAGGCTCTCTTCTTCAAAGATTTCCTCAAGATAGAGGCCTCTCCTTTTCCTACTCAAAGACCAGAGTCTCTAGCTATTCAAAGACATCATCTTGATTCTCCTCCAACTCGGGTTCCTTGGCATGGTCATTTTATTCATCAAAGTGACAAGGAAGTTCATAAAACAAGGGGGAAGAGAGATCACCATGCTTACTTTCCTCTTCATATTGTTGGAACATCCGCATGTATGCATGAACTGTGTCCTCTCTATTATTGATGATGTATTCAAAAAGAGCATCCATGATGATTTCATCTTCATTGTTGCTAATGATAGCATCTTGGGTAGCTTCAAATTGGATCCTCTCTTCTTCACTTACCTCCTGCAAAATAGGTTCCTCCTTAAGAAGGGATGAAGTGGAAGGTTGATGGTTAAACTCATGTGGAAGAGGAGGCAGTCCTTGAGCTAGAATCAAATGATTCTCTTCCTTCCATTTGGCCAACACTTTATCTATATCAGATGTGGCCTAAAATTTGTCTTGAAGGAGTGTAGATGGGGTGTGTTCAGACATGGAATCTATTTTTTGGTCTAAACCATTGATCACACCTTGGCAGAGGAACCTCATTCTAGATTCCAACTCTACAATTTGCCTGGCTATATTCTCTTGGAAGAGGCTTTCTTGGAGATCATGAGGATTACCATAAGCAAGAGTAGTTTCATCATTTCCAAGGACCTAAGCTAGTTCATGGTATTCTCTCCTCCAACTTGGAATCTTGATATCATGTTGAAAGATTTGAGGAGGTTGAGGAAGACTAGGAAGAGATTGCTGATGTACAGGAAGAGTTTCTAGAAGAGAGATGTGTTGGTTCATGGTATTCTCTTTAAAGGAGGGTCTACAATCTAAAGAATTGAGAAGGTTAGTCTCCATGATAGTTTTCTCTAATGCCCTTTGATGTTGGAAAGCTAGGTGTAAGGGATTAAGAGTAGAAGTGGTTATTGCATTAGATGAACTAGAGTGAGCAAGAGTTATCTGGTAGAAAGGATTTGGTACACAAGAGAGGGATTTATTTAGAATAGGAAGGGGCACACAAGGTTGATTACCTTGAATGAATGGATTCTTCCATTTTGATACCTCCTCCTTCATGGATTGTAAGACCTGAGTTTGCCTGAACAAACAATCCTCTTTGTACAGAAGCTCTTGCTAATATCTATACTACTCATCCAATTTGTCTATCTTCTCAAATTCTAGTGTTACTTCCCTTACTGTTGAATGGCAACTAGGAGAGCTGCTTGAGGTGATTCCATGAACAACCTGATCTTGATCAAATTTATATGAAGGAAAATATGTTCCATGATTCTGAGCAATGGAATTATACATACAAAAATGTCATTTATTGATGGCACCAGGACTACTTAACCAGTTGATTCAACTCGGAGTCACCATTGGTGTTGATGAAAAGCCTCCAAAGGCTAGTTGGTTGAAGAACACATGAAAATTCTTAAACTCTTTAGAATAAAAACTTGTCCCACTAGGTGTGCTAAAAACTATTGACACTGTGGATTGCACTCTTGAGAGAAAGCTGGGCTTCTCTCTTCCATGCGACACAATGGAGACTCCTCTCTTTCCTATGGGTCTGAAAAAATTGAGAGGAGAATCTCTAGATAAGGGCTAGCTCCCTTTGATGCATCTCTAATTTATTCTAGTACATTTGCTAATATATATATATATATATATATATATATATATATATATATATATATATATATATATATATATAATTGGGGGTTGAAAAGAGAGAAGGATTATTGAAGTAGAACCTAAGGTAAGATAGTGATGCACCAAAAAAGTTTGATCTATTCATTTTCTCACACTCCAAACCATAAGAGCACATACATACACTTTATCTGATGAAAGGACTAGACTATAGGGAACTTAATAGAAAGGCTTAATGAAGACACATAGAAGATGAACTTCCAATAGGTGCTATAGGAAGACACACTATCTGATAACCCTCTCCTATCTCTATGCTCCACATACAGCTCTTTTGCTACCTAAGGAATGGCACTTTGTCTATACCAAGTGTGATGGTATCAAGCCTGTGAAAGCATCATGGAACAATGACTGGACACAAGGTTAATACTTAGGCACACTCAGAGATATATCCAACTAGATAGAGGTAAAACATTGTTTATTGATTCAATGTGAAAATATGGCAAGGATGTGCCGTACAAAAAATGAGAGATCCTAAAAAAAAAAGTTACAAATATATATCCAAAGGGAAGAAGCAATGGCACCCTTTTGGAAAAGACTTTGGCACCCTTTTACAAGTGGCCCATGTGCGTTGAGAGCATTGGGAAGATGAAGCCGCTTGAAAGAGAATGTTGTGTCAGCTCCAGTTTTGACTTTGGTATTCAAACATTATTGTGAAAGCATGGGCTGTGCCTTTTTGTCTGCAAACAAGACCATTCCTTCAAGACATTCACGTGGTTTGTCTGCTCATCAATGCAAAGTTTGGAAGAAATTAGTGCATCTTCACTATTTGTGCTCTTTGATGACCACTTGGCAAAGACTATTTCAACTACTGGAATAACTCTCCTACCGGTGCCTCCCTTTTGCCACTCGGGTTGGTTTATCAATATCTCATTATTTTGTTTCTTCTTGGCTTTGTCCTTTGTCATCCCTTGGCTCCTTCTGGCAATTTGAGCCCTTTTGGCTTAAAGGCCTTTGAATTTCTTCAGGTTTGTGCTTAAGCATTTAAAGATCAATGGTTATTTCATTGCTATAAAGTTGATGTTCAGATGCCCATCACCATTTGAAAGCCAACAACTATTCTATTTCCCTGAATTTGATGTCTGTGGGCCCATTACCCCTCGGTCAATTTCTTCGGCTTTCCTTTGGACTTTTCTTTGTTCAGGTCTCTATCATTGAACCCTTTAATTGAACTTAACCCATTTTTTGGAGTTCAATGGTTCAATGGTTTAACACTTTGTGTTCTGCAAGGAGTTGCATCCATTCAATTCCCTTGTGAATTAGATGTATCATTGAAACAACTGCTTGAACCAACCCATTGAACCAACCAATTCAACCTTTTGATTGAACCAACTAATTGAACCTTTTGATGAAACCAACTGATTGAACCTTCTGATTGATCCAACTAATTGAACCTTCCAATTAAACCAACTGATTGAACCAACAATGGTTCAAAGTTCAAAGTTCAAGGTTCAAAGTTCAAAGCTCTTGGAAAGATCATGTCGTTGAATCCTGACATCGAACCAGTTTTTCCAACCTTAAGGTAAAGTGTCTTGAACATTTTTGGTCTCTTTCCTTGTGAATTTCTTCCACTAAAAGTCTGAAGAATCTTTGTAAAATCCTTGCATTCTTTGAACTAGTTAATCTTTTTGATGAAAGACTTGTGCAAATCAAATTTGAACTGGCTCAGAATAGCAAGGGAAGAAGGAGACCGATTTTGGCCTGTAGGACCAAAATGGTCAACAAGAAACACATATCATCCCATGGATCTGGTAGCCTGGCCATTTTGAATCCTCCTTGTTAAGGAACCATTTCTTTGCCTTCCCCAAGGAATAACTTCTGGTTAGAATGTTCCACCACTTTCACTTTCCTTTGCAGCTTGGTCCCCTTAGTCAATAGTCTAGTCACCAGAGCAATGACTTTCTCTAAAACATCAAACCCAATTCTCCCAATAGTGAGTCTATGGTTATGCCAAGTCTAAGCGAATTGCTCAGATAGATTTTCATCATAGCCATTAAGCTGTTCCAAAAAAGGGCTAATTCCACCTTCCTTATAGTAATGCCAGACCACAACATTATCCTTAAACTCTCAATAGGAAATTCACTCCATTCTAATCCTATCTCCTCCCATTATAGCCTTCCAAACAAAGACACAGACCCACCAAAACAAGAGATTCACAAATTTATTGTTAAAGGAGAGATTAACTATTATGATAAGAAGTCTGAACATAATATCATTAATAAGATCCACCTTTCTAAGGACCAATTGAATCCTAATATTCCCATGCTCAAACATGATAACAAAGATATCTCTATAAATAGAAGATAAACAACCTGCCTTAAAACAAGGGAGTAATAAAGCAGAGATGACATTGAGTAATCGAAGTAAAAAAAACATGTACTTTGAGATACATGTTAGCATCTTCCAGTAAAACTAGTGGAATAAACTATCTTTCCTAAGATAATTAGTCATCATTGACACGTCATCTCTTTTTGAATTAATTCCCTTATGTTTAAAGAAATATTATTAATTTAGTGCCAACAATGCCAATTAGAAAATTGTTGACTAAAGTTCGTAAGAGCATCCACAACCCCATTTCCCTCTATATATATATGAGAGATATCAATTCTAGGGATCCACTATAGAAGGATCTGTATGTCCCCTATAATGTCTTTCAGTTTCCAGCCATAATTCAACACATTAGTAACAACATCAATGATAAGTTTGGAATCCCCCTAAATGTGCAATTGCCTAATATTAAGTGAAATAGCCAATTTCATTCCCCATAAAAGCACTGAGGCTTCAAAATAATTATTTCTTTGAAGGCCTATCCCACTAGTATAGACAACAACCATGCACCCCTTGTCATCCCTAATAATCCCACAACCACTAGCCTTACCATTGGCCTTAGATGCCCCATCAAAATTTAGTTTGATCTAATTAGGCTTCAAGGGCATCCATCTGGTATTCGATCTCTACAACTATTTAGAATTATTATAAGTCGGGATTTGGTTTATAATTCTCCAGTTAATCACAATTTTCTCCTCTTCATGAGAAAGTGGTTTTTCTATAGTTTTGATGTGAGAATTGGTCACACTTTCCATGAGTATCTTATAAAAGGAATGAATAACTTGAGAAGTATCCCTAAGAGCATCCCTAAAAATTATGTCATTACGTTCTCTCCATATAGTCTAATCAAGAGAGGGCAGAGTTTGGTTCCAAAGCTCAACCAACCATGAATGAGAGAAAGAAGGACACCAGTTGGCAATGACTTCCATAATATCATAATTACAAACCCATTGAATGCCGAAATTTCTTAAAATAGTATTCCAAATTTCCCTGGAAAAATCATATTGGAGAATTAAATGTGAGATAGTTTCCTCCTTCTCAAAGCACATAAAGCACCTATTGACCAAGGTGAATCCCATCCTCGGTAAGTTATCTTGAGTTAGGATTTTGTTATGAACAACAGCCCACCAAAACATATTAATTTTAGGGATAAGTTTATGATTCCAAACTTTACCCCAAATATTATTGTTATGCACCTTAGGGATCAACAAGTGGTAAGCATACTTAATAGAAAAACTACCTTTCTTAAATGGCCACCAATACAACTCATCTTCCCTAGGAAAAAGAGGGATTTTGACCCCCAATAATTACTAAAGATTGAGGTTACATCAGAAGGGATGGGGTAATTTTTGTTTTTAATAAAGTGGGATTTAATAAAGTGAAAGAGTGTAAATTGGGAGTCATACTTCATTTTAAATACATGGAGTGAATAATTCCAAAATTCCTTAAAATAATATTCCAAATTTCCTTGGAAAAACCATAGTGGAGAATTAAATGCGAGACAATTTTCTCCTTCTCAAAGCACAGAAAGCACCTATTGACCAAGGTGAATCCCCTCCACTGTAAGTTATCTTGGGTTAAGATCTTTTTATGAAAAATAGCCCACCAAAACATTTTAATTTTAGGGATAAGTTTATGATTCCAAACATTTCCCCAAATATCATTGTTATGCACCTCATGGATCAACAGGTGGTAAGCAGACTTAATAGAAAAACTACCTTTCTTATCTGGCCACCAATACAGTGCATCTTCCCTAGGAAAAAGAGGGATTTGGACCCCC
The DNA here is from genome assembly GCA_037957365.1 of Torreya grandis. NCBI lineage: Eukaryota > Viridiplantae > Streptophyta > Pinopsida > Cupressales > Taxaceae > Torreya > Torreya grandis. The sequence goes on from JARHVA010002157.1 coordinate 930,996, forward strand.
AACAACAAATGTTGGATAGATCATATCCTAGGATTGAGATCAAGGCGATGGGTACAACAATCCAAAAGATTTTTCCAACTCCTAATACCATTTTTATTGTGAATATAATGACAAACTTTATTCCCAAAAACTATGTAAAAATGCCAGCAATACCTCCACAATCACCTTGAGTAACCAGGACCTTATCATTCAACCAAATGTCTTCCCATAAGTTAATCTAATTACCATTCCCCAGTTTCCATCTAATCCCATGCTTGAGAAGGATTTTAGACTTTAGCATTTTATTCCAAATAATAGATCCTTTGGGAAGCCCTTCCTGATGGAGAAAACTAAAGTGATCATTTCCATGAAGATACTTGTCTTGCATAATGTATCCCCACTCTTTATGGTTATGGATCAAATTTTAGTTTATTTTGGATAGGAGGCCTTTATTCATATTCCTGGTAGATCTAATGTTAAGACCTCCATGAGATTTGGGAAGACAAACTTTCTCCCAAGTAATAAAAGACATTCTCTATTTGTCTTCCACCCCAGTCCATAAGATTTTTTTTGAATCTACTCCAATTTGTCAGCAATAAGCATAGGCATTTTAAAAAGAGAGAGGAAGTAAGTATGAGTACCTTGCAATGAAGCACGTAGAAGCTGAAGCACATGTGGATATTACAAAAGAAGGTGATCATAAGGTTTGAAATAGTAATATTATGATAATTTTAATAGAGATGATGATAGAAAATGAAGTTTGTATTTTTTGATATAATAATGTGTTGTTTGAGAGGAGATATTTTGTTTCATAGTGAGTATTGGAATTGGTGAATTATTAGGAATAGGTGAGGCCATACAAAACATGAAAAAATTTAAATATTTGAAGGTCCACTAAAAAATAATGGTAAAGGTTAAAAAACTTTGAAATAATAATAGCAGTGGGCAAAGGACAATAATTTTTTTTGCTCAATTAGGGTTTTCTAGAATTTGCTTAAATGTCTTGTGTAAAGAGCCACATTCCTTTCACTATTAAACCTCCCTACCATACCACATCCTCGCAAAATAATATCATTAATTGAGCTTTAATAGATTTTCCCTTTAGGTGAGTAATCTAATGGCCTCCCCACTTTACCAGCTGAAAGTGGAAGCTATGATGGTTGAATGAGGAGCACTCAACAATGGCCCCAACGAACAAGTTGGTGTCCCCAAAAATAGACTTCTCATTTTTGGGACAACATGTGAACTATTTTGGTTCAACAAACCAAAATAATCTCTTCCCTTCTCAAAAATTGTTCTGAGCATTCAGGTTCTCATTTTTCAAAGATTTTCTAGAAATCTATGGACTCAACATGCTTGAAATTAGTAGGTTCAACAAGTTCAAGGGCTTCTACGGGCGAGTTCAATCAAAAGAACAAGTTTCCAACACTTGGTCATTTTTAGGTTGGTTCAATGACAAGGTTCAACCAAAATGTCCATCGAAAAACTTCTAAGAAAGGATTGAACCATTGAACCATTGAACCATTGTACCTTGAACCATTTTGGTTCAACGGGTTCAATGGGTTCAAAGGTTAAATGTCATCAGCAAGAGTTAAGTGCATTTGTCAAGGTTCAAAGTTCAACCGCTTCAAGGTTCAATGGCTTCAAAACACTTATCAAAGAGAAGGCTTGAACCATTGAACCGTTGAACCATTGAACCACTTTGGTTTAAAGGTTCAATGGGTTCAATGGTTCAACAAGTTCAATGACCAAATGGTTCAACATGTTTGGTTCAAAAAGATCAAAAGGACTTAGCCAAATAAAAAGAATGAACCAATTGAACCGTTGAACCTTGAACCAAAAGGTTCAATGAGTTCATAGGTTCAAAGGTTCAACCAGCACGATGAAGATCAAAGAGCTTAGAAAGAACAAGGAAGTGACGGATAAAGGATGAAGCAATGAACTGATTGAACCTTGAACCGAAAGAGTTCAAAGTTCAATGGTTCAAAGGCAGCCTTAATCAAGGAAAGAAGTAGCAAATAGGTGGTTCAATGAATAGTTCAAGCAAGGAGCGGGAAAGAAATTGAACCAGGAAGCGATGGAACAAAAGAGACAAAATGAACCAATGAACCAATGAACCAATGTACTTTCAGTGGGTTCAAAGGTATAAGGTTCAACATGGTTCAAGTGGCTAGCAACCATTGACAGCCTCGCAGACATCAAATTTAAAGTAAGGGAATATCCGTTGAAATTCAAATAAAGCACAGAACTTAATGGAAGAACCAAGTGACTGATTGAAAAGATAGAATTCCTTCGGATTTGTTCAAAGGCTGATAGGGAACATTTCCTTCTGAATTTTTGTCTGAATGAAATTATTAAGTGAAAGAGCTATTAGAATTCTTTCGAAAGTATTTTCCATGGGAAAATAACTAAGGTAAAGCCTGAAGGAATTCCTTTGGACTTTTGTCTAAAAGAAATAAGCCTGACCAAAGGAATGCCCAAAAGGAAAAAGCCTGAGAACAGAGCACTCCAAGTGTCATCATCTGTGTGATTGCGAGATTATGCGAAACATGCCACGTGTCCCTTGAAAAGCTCAACAAAAGCTACCAAGTGTCAACATCCATGATCTCTCCCTTTCATTTTGTAAAGACTGTGGTGGGTCCCAGTTGAGTTGATAAAGTAAGCAGATGCTGCCATGTGTCATCTTCTGTAGGACTCTCAAAAGTGGAAAATGCCATGTGTCACTCGCTGAGATCAGCAAAAAGTGGCCAAAGCAAGTGGGAAAGACATGAAGGAATTGCTAAGAAGGATGACAGGCTCGAATGCATTCAAAGGCCAAAATGACAAAGGGAAGAACCAATGTTGGAAGAGCGTAAAGAGATAGCAAAGCTAAGGATATAGCCCTAAGAGCTCAAATGCTAGGAAAAGACAAAACCAAAAAGGGAAAAGATAGCCCAAGGGCTCAAATCATAGCAGAAAGAGGGAAAGACCAAAATATCTTCAAGGGAGTTATTTTTAGTAGGTGAAATAGTGGATCAAGCAGACTCCCTAGCATGCCAAATCAAGGAAGCGGCCTATTTTTCCTTCCATGAAGTAATGGCAAATTAGACAACTACGTAGACATTAGGAAAAGGACCAGACAGTCCATACTAAGGAAGAGACATATTAGAGGACTGGACACATCATAGTTATGGAAATGCACTATTCCCAGCATGGTCCCTCCAGATAGAACTAAAGGTGCATTGAAGGCATTCAATTCAGCATGGGCTTTTTTCATGAAAACAATCACCCAAGTCTTTCTTGGAGTGCTATATATTATAATCTCTCATTTGTTACAAGGGAGATATTTCCTTTACCAGAAGTAAAACTCTACACAAATTGAAAGGCATTACTGAGACTTTGAGCTCAGATTGTTGTTTATATTTCTTTGATTGAATGAGAAAGCAAGTTACTTGTTGACTTTGTGCTGTTATAGCTTGTGCTACTTTAGAAAATTGTTCTTATGTCTATTTCCTAGAAGCATTCTTGTTTATTTGATCTAACAAGTAGAACTAGTGGAAGTAATCAGGAAGGTGTCCTGAAGCCAACTACTTTTAGACTTTGTGCTATCATAGTTGTCTTCAGTGTGTGTTTATTTTCTGTTTCTATGTAAAGGACCTTGGGATGACTTTATGCCCTCATTGTTCTTTGTATCTCACTCTTGGGCAGTCAAGGTGGAGACTTTGTGCTACATCTTAGATTATTGGTTACCATGTACTCTGTTACCAATTACTTATCCTACCTGAAAGAACTCCTATTGTCCCCTGCAAGAACACTTCTGAAATAAGAGAAGTGCCTTCAGTGTTTTCACCAGAATTTTCTCCTCTATTTGTCAACATCATCTTTGAAAAAAGAGATATGGATGGCTTATCCTACCCCCGAGTGTTATTTTCTACATATATTTATAGTATATAGCACCTTTATACCTATAGGGAACCTCCCCTTGATGAGAGGAGAGATTTGTCCCTTGTTGATGCAGTAAACCTACACACCTGGCTGACCAATTTCCCTATGTTGTTGAAGAGACCTATTTTGCTCACCAGTTAGCTGGTTGACAAAATATTCACCCAACAATTTTTGGCGACTCTGTTGGGGACACAGTAATTTTATGCAATTTGAAGCCTCAAGCTTTAGATTGAAACATCACTTGTGTTGTACCCATTATCATTATAGCCTTATCCATTTATTCTGCTGGGGATTTAAGAGCAATTTAAAGCCTCAACTTTTAGATTGAAGTAGTCCCTATCCTTATCCATTACATATTATGGCAACTCCATTCCATGTCTTACCTATTATCATTATAGCCTTACCATCTTCCTCCATCTACACTATATTATCTGGTCTGCAAAATTAGAGTTGTTGGGATAGAATGCACAGTTTGAAGCCTTAAGGTTCAAGCTGAAGTAGGGCCAATTATTTCACATTTTTGTTATACAATCTGGTAACTCCACGCTATACAGGAAGCTAGAGAGCCCAAGGTAGAACTATTTTTTCTACTATTAGCAGAGCTTTGCCTATCCACACGCCACCCAGATTTGTTATCCCTCTTTTTCATAATCCCATCATGGCAGTTCAAGGCCCCTGAGGTAACTCATTTTCCCCACTTAATTTGACTCCACCTTTGTATGAACTTCCATGCAGCTCAAGAAATAATTTCCCCAAATTCTTTGGGGATGGGAGAGTTCACCCTGATGAACACATTGCAACTTTCAGCATAGCCTATGGTGTAATAGGGGTGGAATTTGAAGATGTGGTAGTCAAGTTTTTGTAGAGACACTACAAGGTGCTATTGCAGATTGGTTCTACCATCTGCAAGCTATATCAGTGACTGAGTGGGGCACACTTCAAGCCAAGTTTGAAGCTAGGTTCAAACCTACAGAAGATGCACATGCTTTGCTGGCCTAGCTTACACAGATGAAGAAGGAACCTCATGAACCCATGAGGGATTTCATATCAAAGTTTGACAAGCTGAGGAATCAAATTCTTATCATTGCTCAACCCACACTTGAAAACTTCAAATGCTTCTTCATCAACTCACAACTGCCTGAAGTGATTTTTTTATTGAGACGTGCTAGTGACATAGACCTTGAGGCTGCTCAAGACTTGGCTACTAAGGTAGAAGATGACCTTATCTTGGTAGGAAAGATAAGGAGAGATCCAAATAGAGGTAAACCCTCTTCATCTTATGAATACTCACCCACAGGCACCACTGATCAAATGGTGCAAAAGCTAGCAAATGAATTGTTAGCCTTGAAAAGGCAAATGGCACAAGGTATGTCTTCTGCTCCTTCATATAGAGATGTACCAAGGAGGACATTCTCCAATCAGTCATATCAAGGTAATGCTACCAGAAATCAAGGGCAGCCAAATCATCTTCCTCCCCCATAGAGGAACCTCACCCTTGAAGCATCTCCAACCAACTCAGTAGTTGGATATCTATAAATAGAACATGATTTATCTTTCCAATCTGAGTTTGAGCAAGAAAATGATGTTAATCTCTTCACTCAGTATAAAAATTAATCATACTAGTACGATGATAAAGAGAAGATAGAGGAGTGACCTCAACCATCAATTTCAATTGTTAAGCATGGAACCACTCTGCCTTTCCAGCCAAAGGATCTGGTAGTTGCTAAAAAAGTAAGTACCCTAATCAATTCTGCACCTTCAACTTCAAATTCACAAGCCAGTCCTCCCCCTCCCAAAAACCAAAAGGATGAAGTCCCATCCTCTCTTCCTAGTTGATTTCAGTCATTTGACATAATTGATCATGTTAAGAAATCCAAAATTCAAATGACTAAATTTGAATTCCTGTAAGCCAATCCTGAGCAGTTAGACATTGGTGGAGAACTAAGTATGGACCTGTCTGAGTCAAGGATCCCTATCAAGGGTGTAATGGAGAGACTTCTCCCTAAAAAGGAGGAAAAATATGTGGTCACCCAAATGTTGGCCGTTACAGCTCAAATTCTATTTGAGTCTTTGGGCAAGGGTAATTATTTCTTGACCACAAAGGATGTTCATGTTTCTGCAATCGAAAGTCCTGTAGCTGGCAATCTAGGAATTGATCCAAACAAGACATCAGAAGAATTGGTGGGGTGTAGAACAAATGAATAAGAATCTTTCATCTCTAATGAAGAGAAATTTGATAGAAGATTAGCTTTTGATGATGCTTGGATCCTGGAATCCAATGGCAGCAATTCTTCTACCAATGTTAGAACTGGGACTGTGTTGATATCTCCTCAAGGAGATATTTTTCCTTCATGCAAGTTGCCATTCAACAACACCAAAAACACAGTTGAATGTGAATCTTTGTTGCTTAGATTGAAGGTTTCTCAAGACCAAGATGTCAAACTCCTTCACACCAAAGGAGATGATGAGCCGGCAGTTTGTCAGGTGTCTGAGGGGGACAATCAAAGCATGTGCTAGACTGAACCAATAGAACAGCAAGCTATGGTGGTGGACCATACTATTGTACTCCAAATTCATCAAAAGAAACTCTTCACCAAGAGATCAAGGAGTTATAGTTTTCAAATTGAAGACCATGTCTTGCCATGGGGCAATAAGAGAGAACCAAGAGGAATGCACAGAAAGTGTGATTCTTGGTGGAGAGTTTCGTTTGCTCGTCACCGATTCTGGGGACAAAATGGTTTCCTACTAGATAATCAAGATGGAATGCCATTTTCATTGTCTCACAATGCACAACATTTGAATCACTTCAATTCTTGAAGTATCAGATAAGTTCACCTGTACATATGTACATTTGTATAGTCTTTAGTTCTATTTTGTGCTTTTTTTCATTTTTTTTTGTTGGAGCCTTTCTTTTTGGTAGCATGACTACATAGCCCAATGGAATACTTCAAAGGCACTAGAGATTTTGGTTTCTACCCCCCTCAGTTGTTTCAAGTTTTCAACTGAAGGAAGTTCCCCAACTGGAACCAACTATTGTCCCCAAAAATAGACTTCTCATTTTTGGGACAAAATGTGAACTATTTTGGTTCAACAGACCAAAATAATCTCTTCCCTTCTCAAAAATTATTCTGAGCATTCATGTTCTTCATTTGTCAAAGCTTTTTCAGAAATCTATGGACTCAACATGCTGGAAATTAGCAGGTTCAGTAGGTTCAAGGGCTTCTGCAAGCGAGTTCAATCAAAAGAACAAGTTTCCAACACTTGGTCATTTTCAGGTTGGTTCAACGACAAGGTTCAACCAAAATGTCCAACGGCAAGCTTCTAAGCAAGGATTGAACCATTGAACCTTGAACCATTTTAGTTTAACGGGTTCAATGGGTTCAAAGTTTTAACATCATCAGCAAGAGTTAAGCACATTTGTCAAGGTTCAAAGTTCAACCACTTCAAGTTGCAACAGCTTCAAAACAATTATCAAAGAGAAGGATTAAACCATTGAATCATTCAACAGGTTCAAATGTTCAATGGGTTCAAAAGGTTCAACAACTAAATGGTTCAACGCATTTGGTTCCAAAAGATCAAAAGGACTTAGCCAAATAAAAAGAATGAACCGATTGAATCATTGAACCTTGAACCAAAAGGTTCAACAAGTTCATAGGTTCAAAGGTTCAACCAGTGCGATGAAGATCAAAGAGCTTAGAAAAAAAAAGGAAGTGACGGACAAAGAATGAACCAATGAATTGATTGAACCTTGAACCGAAAGAGTTCAAAGTTCAATGGTTCATGGGTTCAAAGGTTTAAAGGCAGCCTCAGTCAAGGAAAAAAGCAACAAACAGGTGGTTCAACGGATGATTCAACCAAGGAGTGGGAAAGCAATTGAACCAAGAAGCGATGGAAGAAAAGAGATAGAATGAACTGATAAACCAATGAAATAATGTACTTTTAGTGGGTTCAAAGGTTTAAGGTTCAACATGGTTCAAGTGGCTAGCGACCATTGACAACCCCACAGATGTCAAATTTAAAGTAAGGGAATATCCTTTGAAATTCAAATAAAGCACATAATTTAATGGAAGAACCAAGTGACTGACTGAAAAGATAGAATTCCTTTGGATTTATTCAAAGGCTGACAGGGAACATTTCCTTCGAACTATTTGTCTAAAGGAAATTATTAAGTGAAAGAGTCGTTAGAATTCTTTTAGAAGTATTTTTCATAGGAAATGACTAAGGCAAAGCCTGAAGGAATTCCTTCAAAATTTTGTCCAAAGGAAATAAGCCTGACCAAAGGAATGCCTAAAAGGAAAAATCCCAAGAGTGGAGCACTCCAAGTGTCATCATCTGTGTGATTGCTAGATTACACAGAACATGCCACGTGTCCCTTGAAAAGCTCACTGCAAGCCACCAAGTGTCAACATCTACGGTCTCTCCCTTTCATTTCATAAAGATTGTGGTGGGTCTTAGGTGAGTTGATAAAGTAAGTGGATGCTTCCATGTGTCATATTCTGTAGGACTCTCAAAAGCGGAAAACACCATGTGTCACTTGCTGAGATCAGCAAAAAGAGGCCAAAGCAAGCGGGAAAGACATGAAGGAATTGCTAAGGAGGATGATGGGATCAAATGCATTCAAAGGCCAAAACACCAAAGGGAAGAACCACTACTGGAAGAGCATAAAGAGCTAACAAAGCTGAGGATATAGCCCTGAGAGCTCAAATGATAGGAAAAGACAAAACTAGAAAGTGAAAAGATAGCTCGAGGGCTCAAATCGTAGCAAAAAGAGGGAAAGGCTAAAATATCTTTAAGGGAGTTATTTCCAGTAGGTGAAATAGTGGATCAAGTAGACTCCTGAGCACACCAAATCAAGGATGTAGCCTATTTTTCCTTCCATGAAGTAATGGCAAATTAGATAGCTGCACAAACATCAAGAAAAGGAGCAGATGGGCCATACTAAGGAAGAGACATATTAGAGGACTGGACACGCCATAGTTATGGCAATGCATTGTTCCCAACATGGTCCCTCCAGACAGAATTGAAGGTGCATTGAAGGCATTCAATTCAACATGGGCCTTTTTCATGAAAACAAGCACCCAAGTCTTTCTTGGAGTGCTATATATTATAATCTCTCATTTGTTGCAAGGGAGATCTTCCCTTTACCAGAAGCAAAACTCTACCTAAATTGAAAGGCATTACTGAGACTTTGAGCTCAAATTGTTGTTCATATTTATTTGATTGAATGAGAAAGCAAGTTACTTGTAGACTTTGTGATGTTATAGCTTGTGCTACTTTAGGAAATTGTTCTTATGTTTGTTTCCTAGAAGCATTCTTGTTTATTTGATCTAATAAGCAGAACTAGTGGAAGTAATCAAGAAGGTGTCCTGAAGCCAGCTATTTTCAGACTTTGTGTTGTCATAGTTGTCTTCATTGTGTGTTTATTTTATATTTCTGTGTAAAGGACCTTGGGATGACTTTGTGCCCCCATTGTTCTTCGTATCTCACTCTTGGGCAGTCAAGGTGGAGACTTTTTGCTACATCTTAGATTGCTAGTTACCCTGTACTCTATTACCAATTACTTATCCTACCTAAAATAACTCCTATTATCCCCTACAAGAACACTTCTGAAAGAAGAGAAGTACCTTAAGTGTTTTCACCAGGATTTTCTCCTTTGTTTGTTAACATCATCTCTAAAAAAAGAGAGATGCATGCCTTATCCTACCCCTGAGTGTTATTTTTTGCATATATTTATAGTATATAGTGCCTTTATACCTATAGGGAACCTCCCCTTAATGAGAGGAGAGATTTGTCCCCTGTCGATGCAGTAAACCTGCACACCTAGCTAACCAATCTCCCTATGTTGTGGTTGAAGAGACCTATTTTGCTCACCAGTTAGCTAGTTGACAAAATATTCACCCAACACAAAACCTCTAAGGAAATTTGTCTTGAAATTCTATCATGAGGTAAGGATTCTCCTCCTAATGTTGTTATTTCTCAACCAACTTTTGATTTTGCTTGTCAATGGCTAGAACAATTATGCCTCATAGGCTACTTTGTTCATTGCATCTCTTCTAAAAGCATGCTCAAATCTTAGGTTCAATCCACCTGGTTGGCCCATGACATTAAGCTTTAAAGTGTCCATATCATGACTAAAGGTTTATTTCTATTAAAATTTACTAACCCCACCCATGGAGGTGTCATATTAAACAAGTCATCCACCTAGTATGTCTGAAACTCCCTCCTAGTGTTATCCCCTTGAAATAGAGACTTTGTTGTCTTAGAGCAAGCTTCTCTAAAAGTCCCTGTCTAGGTTGAGTTCCCAGGTTTACCCTTGCCTTATTTACCATTCTTAGACCAAATAGTCAGCTCCATAGGCCAAATTCTCACTCATGAATCTCAGAGATTCTAATCAGCCTGACCATAAAGGAGGGTCTATGTGGAAGTTGATCTTTCTAAGGACCTTAAGGAATATATTAAAATACAAGTCATGAATTCATGTTACTCTCAAATAATCTTGTAGATCAACATGCCTAACACATGATTATGTTTTCAGGCCACATACCACAAGATTAATGACTGCCCATTGTATCTCCCCTACAATAGGGCCCCTACCAAGATGATGACTACATTTCCAAAGAATACCAAGGAAGATGGATGGAAAATTGTTGGGGGGAAGAAGAATAATCGTAATAAGGGACCTACTCAGATAGGTAATGGTGATATTAATAAGCCTTCATCTAATCTTATGCCTCAGTTGCTTAAACCCTCAGTACTGCCAAACAAAGAAGTGTCTCATAACATGATCCCTATCAAGGAACTAATGGCTATGAAAGTAGCACCGTCTCAATCTCATTCTCAAAGCACACCCATGGTGTAATGTTTTTTTCAATTCTCAAGTTTCATCATACGTCTCTATAGACTTTATGGATTTCCCATCACACTTCACTGAAACTGGCACTGGTAAGATCTTGTGCAGCCCCTTCTAAAACTCTCTAATTTGATCTAGAAGACCCGTTCATCATGATGTTTTTGAGGATTCAAAGTATGCAATAGAATTTTCCCAGGAGCCATAATTTCTCTTGGGCAACTCAAAGCATTTATTGAAGAATATATATGAAGCTCTCGAAGGGATAGATGCAGAGGATATGTCTCTTGACACCCATGATCTATGAATTATTTCTCATGGAATGTTCAGGGCCTGACAAACTCAGACTGTAAGTATGTGGTTCAATATTTTAGAAGTAAGTTTTTATACTTGGACATTCTTCAACTTCAGGAAGTGAAGGTGGTGGGTTTCCTTCTCATGACTGCTACTAGAGTTATCTACATTAAAATTTTAATGATTTACATTGAACATGATGCAGACCATGGTGATATTATGACATTTATTGCACCTAAATGATAGCCTCATTTTATGACGTCCAAAAAGGACCCTTCCCGTCATGTCATATGGGTCCTCTTCAATATTGAAAAATACCAAAAAATTAATACCATAAAGATAAGAGTTTATTTTGTGTGCTTTCAAAATAAATATTTGAAAGAAGTAGCAACTACACAAACGTCTTACCTATCCATTTAAAAAAATGGATAATAGAAGAGAACTGATGATGATATATAGATGACAAACTACTTGTAGGAGGTATGCATGTGAGAATGGTAAAAAATAAATTTATTGTATGGTGAGCATTCCTCAATTTAAAAAACTTAACTGCGAAGATACAACGTCACAAATGAGTGAAAATAATGCAAAGCTCTTTTCAACAAATTGAAAATATAAGTAGGTACTACATGTCAACTTTTCCCTTTATAAACTTCAAATAATATATGACAAAATCACATATATATAATTACTAAAGATTGAGGTTACATCAGAAGGGATGGGGTAATTTTTGTTTTTAATAAACTGGGCTTTAATAAAGTGAAAGAGTGTAAATTGGGAGTCATACTTCATTTGAAATACATGGAGTGAATAATGCCAAAATTCCTTAAAATAGTATTCCAAATCTCCCTAGAAAAATCATAGTGGAGAATTAAATGTGAGACAATTTCCTCCTTCTCAAAGCACAGAAAGCACCTATTGACCAAGGTGAATCCACTCCTCTGGAAGTTATCTTGAGTTAAGATTTTGTTATGAAGAACATCCCACCAAAAAATATTAATTTTAGGTATAAGTTTATGATTCCAAAATTTTCCCCAAATATCATTGTTATGCACCTCAGGGATCAACAGGTGGTAAATAGACTTAATAGAAAAACTACCTTTCTTATCTAGCCACCAATACAGCTCATCTTCCCTAGGAAAAAGAGGGATTCAAACCTGCAACAATAAATGTTGGATAGATCACATCCTAGGAGTGAGATCAGGGCGATGGGTACAACAATCCAAAAGATTTTTCCAACTCCTAATACCATTGTTATTGTGAATATAATGACAAACTTTATTCCCAAAAAATTGTGTAGAAATGCCAGCAATACCTCCATAATCTCCTTGAGTAACCAGGGCCTTATCATTCAACCAAATGTCTTCCCACAAGTTAATATAATTATCATTCCCCAGTTTCCATCTAATCCCATGCCTGAGAAGGCTTCTCGACTTCAGCATTTTGTTCCAGATAATAGATCCTTTGGGAATCCCTTCCTGATGGAGAAAACTAAAGTGGTCATTTCCATGAAGATACTTGGCTTGCATAATGTCTCCCCACTCTTTATGGTTATGTATCAAATTCTAGATTATTTTGGATAGGAGGGATTTATTCATATTCCTAGTAGATCTAATGTTAAGACCTCCATGAGATTTGGGAAGTCAAACTTTCTCCAAACTAACCAAAGACATTCTTTATTTTTCTTCCACCCTGGTCCATAATAATTTGTTTTGAATCTGCTCCAATTTGTCAGCAATAAGCGTAGGCATTTTAAAAAGAGACAGGAAGTAAGTACGTCTACCTTGTAATGAATCACATAGAAGCTGAAGCACATGTGGATATTACAAAAGAAGGTGATCATATGGGTTTCTTTAGTTTTAGACCTGGCTTATTTTCACTAATTTTTAAATCATGCAATGTAGCACATCAAAATATATGCATATGCAAAGTTGGGCTCCTAGGCAATTTGACTATGTTTTTTCATACTTGGCCAATTTTACAATGAGGTAGAAAGAGCCAAGTGAGCATTTTGATGGTGTTATATCTTGCACATGTGAAGGTGTCAATATAAAATGATGATATGGGTTTGTTCAATTTTGAGCATGGATGATTTGTGCTAAATTTGATATCATCTGCTTAAGCATGATAAAAGTTATGGGTGCTGAAAGTTGGCCTCCCAAGTAGATTTGGACATAGTTGGCTATAGGACAGATGATTTTGAGTAGGCACTTTAATGGTATTATATCTCACACACATGAGGGTTCCAAGAGTAGTGTGTCACATGGTTAGATTCTCCTATGAGAGGAGATCATTTGGTCCAATTTTGATATCCTGCAATCAAAGTGTAGAGGAAATTATTAACGATAAAAAATGGCTACTCAGGCATATTGATAGGGTTCCCATTGTCATTTTTGAAAGTGTTAAAGATCGAAGAAGGTTAATGGTGTATGTTACCTCCAAAGAGTCAAGAAGAAACAAGATGAAGATAGGTGCACAATGTTTAATGACTGAGTGAAGGTATAGGATAATGATCTAATGGTGAGTGAGAAATTTTAAAGTTGATCAAATGGTGAGCATTTATCATTAAAGTCCTAGTTGATATGCAAAAATCAACATAGTGCATTGAGTCAAAGTTCCAAGATTGCACAAGATGAGGTCAACATGATTGATGTTTAACATTTGGCTTTGGTGGTCTATACGTTAAATCTAGAACAAGATCAATGGTCCGTATTTGATCTAAGTAGCGAGTATATGATATTCGAGCATTGTGTTTGAATGTTAACTATGACCGTTAACATACAAAAACCTAGAGCTATGTATTTCATCCATATCTTTTGATAGAAGTCAAATTTATAAGTGATGTAAAAACTAAATATGAAGAGGAATCCATTCTGCATCTAATAAACCTAATTTGAGGACTTGGAATTGAGCACAACCAAGGATATTGAGACTATAAGTTGACTATGTGATCATGTTTATTCTGCAAGTGACCCAAGAAAGATATTCGAGCTTGTATTGATTTTGTTTTGATGTTTCATGGTGAATTAAATATTGGGGAGTTTTGTAGACTCCATGAGGGTAATCTATGTAGATTTATAGGTATGAAAAATCTATCTTGAGTATGAACAATTCTTAAGAAGTTGATTGTGTGTTCGTTCATGGTGACTTTGTGTACCAAGTCAGTGTTTGAGTTGTTTGAGCAAATGTAAATGTGAGCTAAGGCAACTGTTATCACTTAAATATGTTGAAGGGGACATAAGGAGTGGACCCATGTATTTAAATTTACTCTTTTATTCTTATTTTTCTTGAGGAAGTGCTAAAGTAGTGAATGGGTTCACATGAGATCTATAAGGCTTACAAGGGCCTTATTAAAAAGTGTAATTCCTTAAGGGTGACCCATAGATGTTATGTCCAACCTATGAAGATTTTTTTAAACTACTTCTTCATGTGAGAGATGCCTTAAGGGCTAAGGCATGCCTAATGGCTGACCAAGATGATGGTTATCAAGATTGCTCTATAAATAGTGAAATCAAAGATGGTGATTTCTTAACTTTGACTAAGAAAAAAAGGAGTGATTAGAGAGAGGATTTTGTGTGTGTTTTATGGATAAAAGAATGGGTATATTTCCCTGAGGATGATTGAAGAGAATATCAGTTTGAGGACTAATTTTATGACCTATTGGTCATGATTTTATTAATAGAATAGTGGGATTTCTATTTGAGTGTGAGTGAAGGTGAAGCATGATAAGCAGAGGTCCATCATCAAGTGTTGTTGACATCAGTTCAAAGGTGTATTTTTTCATAAGGTGTTTTTGTGGTAGCTCAGCATCTAAGGTGGTTGTAGCCTCCTTACAAGGTGATACTTGATAAAAGGTCTAGTTGTTATTATACCTCAACTAGACAGTTATGGCAACACCTTATAGGATTAGAGTCTCACTAAATAGGTATTATAGTTCCTTCATCATTTATCTATGGTCTAAATTGGATCTTTTTATTATAGGATAGTAGTAAAATTTCAGGCTCTAGTGGGTTTTCTCATGTGGATTTTGTGTGTGTTTTATGTCATTGATCTTGCATTGTCTCTCTTACTCATTGATGTTAATTTTGTGTATGCTTCATGATTAATTATGGTAACTGATTAAGTGTTTGAAAAGATCATAATTTAAGTTGGATTATCTGGACTCACTGATTTACCCACCCTTCCCCCATCCTCTTAGTGATTGTACCTCTAACATATTAGTTAATTTTTAGAATGTCTTAATTATATGAGAAAAGTGGTACCAAAATTTATATCCTACTTGTTATCAAACTAGATATGGTGGAAATACAACCCATCAATATTAGTAGTAATAGATAAATCCTCAATTTTTGGTCACTTTGAGAGATAGTTCTTTTCTAAAATATGGGAAGGATTTTATGTTTTTATCATTTAAGACACAATATGTATGTATCCTTAATTCTTATATTTTGAATTTGGTTCTTTCATGTCTCACATTGATTGTTGTAATAGCCACTAATATGATGATATTTGCATATGGTATTGTGTCTTATGTGGGTAGAAGTCTATTGCATGATCTGTGTCAGGTAAAAGGTAAAAGAACATTTTGTGTTCAAGAAACATAAATAACATGTTATCTGGAGTTTATTGATGTGTCATGATCTGTAAAATTTGTTGTGAAGCATTTTGAGAATATTCCACATTGCTCACATGATGAATTTGAACCTTGTAAGGTTGACTTAATGTTTTCATGCAAGAGGTATATATGGGGTAACAAGCATTTACGTTTTAGTCGACTATTTTTTTTTGCCTTTATCTAGATTCAATTATATATTTTATACAAGTGGTTTTATCTCATATATGTTGGGACACATAGGTTCAAATAGGTCATGTGATATGTGATCAAGTGGAGCAAATTTTATGTTTACATTTTCTCATCTATCATGTCATAAGTGGTATCATCATCATTATCATAGTAATCTGAAACATGGCCATCTTCTTGCTTAGTATTTACCAATAAATAAGCTCAAATGTTGGGAAATATTTTAGTTTTACTGGATATTTTAGAGATGGTTCTCTATCCTTATGTATATCTAGGTGTAACTCATAGTTTAGTGCATTATTTGCATCTAGATATAATGGATCCATTATAATTGACTAACTAATTTCATACACATGTATATAATTAAAAGGGAAGGTTTGTTTAGGTAGTACCACTGTAGGGATGCCTTGAGTTTTAGAATGTATCATTTTACAAAATTTTAAAGGTTTATCATCAACAGTCACGGATAATAAGGTCCCATCATGTATTAATTTTATACATCAATGAATTATAGATGTGACAACTTCCATTAAATGTATTCAAGATGTACCCAAAAGTAAATTATTTTTTAAGGATTAAGACATGACCTAAAAAACATTTGAAATCATTTTTAGTCCTAATGTCACATCTAATGTGATTTGACCAACTAGAAGGCTATGTGAATTGTCAAACCCTTTAATGTGCATAATTATTTTTTGAAGAATATTAGTGGTAATACCCATGATCATTAAAAATTTCATGCTACAAATGTTTGGCCCAATCTATTATTATGAGCACAATGTTGATACCTTTATTTTGCATGGTCACTTATATGAATAAAGGCAAATTTTGGTCAATAATATGTTTGGGTGGTAAATTTGTTGGATCAAAGGTGATGATCTTGTTATTTTTCTTGAGATATTTCATAATATCCACAAAATAAGAAGGCTCAATATTACTTAGAACTTGTGTCTCATGCAATGACGCAAATAGGATATCCTTATAAACACTAGATTGCTTTATGAGCTCAAGGATAAAAACATTTACACGTTTATTTATTAATTGCTCAATAATGTCATATCCTTTAGACATTATTACAAAGTTAGGTTTAAGAGGCACCTATTGTATCTTATTAGGTGGGGGAATAGGTTTAAAAATCCTACCTTTTTGAGTAGTAACAAAATGGACTATGGAATCCATTATAATCCATGGGTGAATAATGGATGTGGTATGGTAGTTTTCATTAAAATAAGACTTAGGTAGAACAAAGGGTTGAGAACATGCATGTTAGCATCTATATATTATCTATGTAACATTACAAAATGATTTTTGAAGAGAGATCAAGTGTTGTTTTTGGTTTAAAACCCTATCATGATTATCATGAATTTGATTAATAGTTTTGACAAGGAAACTATTGTATAAAACCATAGTAATTATAAGGTATTGGACCATGAAATAATTTATACAAATATCCATAGTAAACATGATTATCATATTATAGCAATCAGGGATCAACAATAGAAAAATTAGAAAACCCTAATTTACCTAGGGTTTGGAGTTCAAATACGGGGTTCACCAAATGTTTAACCCTAAAAGGAAAAAGGTGTTGTTAAACTTGCATTACCTAGAGGATCATTAAAGGGTTATATAGAAATGATAATGTATGAGGGTGATAATCAAATGTAAAATATGCTAATTAGGAGCTAAACTCATATATAAACATACATCAAATTTCTTATGGTGAGAATAGGCTAGATATAGAAAGTAAAACAAAGTTCTATATGGAAATGATAAAAAAGTAACAAACTTAGTTATTTTTTACGCTAGAATAATGATGGATATGGAACATGTATAAATCAAGATGAAAGATGACTTTGGAATAGTTACATGATTCTAAATTAAGTGCCTCTAGATCTCTTGGCACTAATATCGGCTTGGAACGGTTAAATTGACACTACTATCTTTGTTTGACATAAGTGTCTTATATGGAATACTTATTGAGAAAGGATGTGAACACCTTGATGATTCTATATTTGACTTTACTTTCTCTCTAGTGCATTCAGATTTGGGTCATGGATTGTGACTCCTCATGATTTGTAAAATTGTAGTTCTTAATCTTCATGGTGACCTTGAGGAAAAATGGATTAGTAGGGACATGATATAAAGCTAACACAAAATACCCCTATATTATTGATCATTACCTACATAGTTAATACTTTGAAAAGGGCATCATACTCATGTAGTTTTTTCCTATATGGTGGCTTGTATGTGAATCATGTAATATGTGCAAAGTAAGTACACTAGTGACCTAGGTTGTAACTTGGTACATTAAGATCTTGGGATACTCCTTTAGTAATTCATACCTATGTATGTGTTGTCCCTATGACTAATATGATAATAGTAATAAATAGGAAAGCATTTTCTCAATTGAATTCTTGGTAGAATGATTTGATAAGTTTCCTTAGGTATTTTCCTAAGTATTGTTATGTCTTTCAAAGTGAGGAATCAATGAGGATCGATATTATATTTATATTAATCCCTTTGGAGAAATAAATAACACTAAAACACTTAGGATGACCATTAGGATATGGTTCATTTGAAAATTAAATGACTTTAGGGTATTAAACACTTGTGTGAGGTCAGAACACTAGCATCAACACTAGTGTCTATCTTGGGCATTAGTGTCCAAGGAGAAGAAAAGTAGGTATAGGTTCAAAACCTAAATATATAGAAGATGAGTGAATTTTAAGCATTATAAGAAAGATAGATAGCCTGGATCATCAACATAAGACTAGTCAGACTAAGAGATAGGCTAAAGGGCATAAGATAGAGCTAATACAAGACTTGTAGAAGCAACAAAAGGTCTAAATCTGAGATGAACAACAAAGATTTGAGTTTTCTAAGTATACAAGACTGAGGTGCTATATGATCCATGAATATTATCTACAAATTATTAAAAAAATAATATTTTCCTATGTGCATAAAAATGGATAAATGAGATTTGAAGCCTATGAGACTATTATAGTGTGTAGAGGAGTATTCCAACTATTTTACTTTGTGGAGTAGTATGTCAAACCTATTTTAATGTGTAGGTTAGTATTTAAAACTAATGTTACTACATTGAGCCATATGTCAAACTATTTTACTATGTGGAGAAATATGTCAAACATATTATTAATATGTGGAGCAATATATTGAACTATTCTATTGCATGAAATGACATGCTTAATTATTTATACTTTTTTGGATTATCTCTGTTATATTTATTTTCTGTATGTAGCACCTTAGTGGAATGGAATGACCATTATCAATGGATGGGAAGAGTGCAGGGGATTTGAAATGTTTTGTGGTTCAAGGAAAAAGTCTCCAATAATGTTCTCCCTATTATGATCTCTTTAGGTCTTCAACAAAAAAGATGGACTGGAAAACTCTAGAAGATTCTATATGCATTGTATTTCCATGTACGTGGTACATTTCTATATAATATTTTAATTTTGAACTATAAAATAGTCATCCTTATTTATACTTTTGGAATATGTTTAATTTGAAAATAATTGGGTCATGAATGTTAAATTAATTTAATAGTTGAGTAAATTTCATAATCAAAGAATTATTAAATGCTTTGTGAATACATATTTGATGAATTATGGATAAATGTCTTTAGACTTGATCCAAATGATTTTGGTTAGATTAATTTGAAAAAAATTGTAATTACTTCAAATTATTGTATTCATTAATACATGTAAAGTATGAACATAAGATGCATGCAAAAGATGTACTTCAATCAAGGGTGTAATTAAGAGACCATTGAATGATGTAAACCCATTACCTAGTTTGTATATTTTGAAGTATCATTTATGAATATTTAGATTCATTATTGCATGGGTGGATCATTGTTTATTATTATACCATAATACATACCATGCAAAAGTGCACTTGAATTAGAATGTACGAAAAATTGTTAGAAGGTGTTAAAATTTGTTGTTATGGCATGTTATAACTACTTTTTATATTTTCAATGTATAATGCATGTTAAAGAAGGATTAGTAAGATAACCATTGGTGTGATAGATTAAAGAATTGAAAAAAAAAATAGTATATTTTCCTATACATGACATGAGGGTTCTTACAAGTGAATGTAAATGTGTTTCACTATGAGATAAAACATTGAAGGTTTGATAAGGAAACTAAATTTCATGATCTATGTAGAAACTATTTCAAGATGAGTATCTATACAAAAGATATGTAATTAATGTTTCATATACTATGCATACTTCTACAGCATTTTATTTTCAAATAATAAATGCATTGGATGTAACAAACTTGAAAACAATATAATAAAGGTTTGGTATAACTTTACATCTATCAGATATAATTATATTTAAAGGAAATCAATCTAAACTTATAATTAATGTAACAAACATAACTGTAACGTAGCAAAAGTCTAGTATAAATGTACTTCTATTGAATATAATTAGTGTATAGTATATATTGCAAATCCCAAATGATATACTTCCATTGATGAGAAGAAAACATATCTTCAACTTTAATAATCAACAAGAAAACTAATGTTCCTTCAAAGATGCATCACGAAAAGTACCACTCTTTATAGTGTTGCCTTATAATGCTTACTTTTATTAATTCATGAAATAATAAATCTAAATGTCATATAATAAAATGGTATGTTATGTTAGAAGAAGTGACCCACCAAATATTTTTATTCTTATTATGTTATATATTTTGAGGTATTCATTTTTTATTATTACACTACAAACTTCATGGTCATATAGTACGCCTAAAATGATTATAGTATGAGAAGGATTTTTCTCACAAAATGTATAGTGCTACCTAAGTTAATGGTCATAGAGGGTGACACCTTAAATTCTTCATCGATATTGGTGGGGTTATTTGTAATTGAAAGGTCCTATAAAATACAATATTTTATCATATTAATCTATTTTATCACTTTGTTTCTCATAAATTTTTTAAAAAAATACTTTAATCCACCAAATATTTATAAAAATATTTTATTATTATTTATAATATAAAGTTCATAATCATATTATAAACCCAAATTAATTAGTATATGAAAAAAAAATTATACATAAAATATATAATATTATTATTTATAATATAAAGTTCATAATCATATTATAAACCCAAATTAATTAGTATATGAAAAAAAAATTATACATAAAATATATAATATTATTTTAAACAATAACTCCATAACAAGTAAACACCTTAAATTCCTCATCAAGAATGTTGAGTAAAATATGTAGTCATTTATAATTAAATAATCCGTAGAATACAATATTTTACCATATTAATATATTATATGGATAATTAAATAATTCTCATGTAAAAAGTGGCATCTTACACTTAATATATGGATGGTTGACATTCACATACAAAACAGAAACCATCCAACGTGATTCGATAGTTAATTAAAAATATACTAGCTATTAAAACTTTATTTATTAAAGTTTAAATTTACTTTTGATTTTTATATTTATAATTTTAAAGATTGTTTCAAAGAATGGGAAAACTGATTTGAATAATTATTGTTTATAAATTATATGAGATTTGAATGATATTCCATTTTATAATTTGGAAGACTATAAAAATATGCTCTTATAATATTTCAGTTTTCCTATCTTAATTTGTATTTTGTTTCATCTAAATTTTAAAAAATGTGTATTTTTATTGTTATTAAAAAAATATTATTATTTAATTTTTTTTTAAAAATACATTACTAAATCTTTATATGATGTGAATTTATATATAAACTTGACCCAAAATTGTATAAAATATTTACACATATTATATTTTAAGATAAATAAAATTATATATAATTTTTTTAAAATATTCACAAATAGTTTGTCAATATGAAAACACACCATGGCATTTAAAAAATATTTAAAAAACAAACAAAAATATCTTTAAAAAATTATATAACAATAACAACAATAATTATAAATAGGCACAAAATTGAACAAACCCATATGATCAACTTCTCCTAAAACTACCACAGATGTGAAATATAACTTCATCAATATGCTTACTCTACTTTTCTTGCCATATGCAAATTTGGATAAGTATGGGAAAACATTATCAAACTGCCTAGGAGCCGAATTTCGCACTTGTATATCTTTTGTTGTACATAGTCACATGACCTAAAACTTAGCACATATAAAATAGGCACTAATGTGATCAAAACCATTGACCAACTCCCCTTGACTCATTCACAAGTGGTAATTATGGCATCATCAAACTGCCTACTCAGATTTTTTGCCATTGGACCCAAAATATCTAGATAAGAATAATTATGAACCGGGTGAATTCCACTTATGCACACAAGTTATCCAATCATCCTTGACCACTGATAGAACTCATTTCACATGATCAATACATCAAACTCATCCCTAATCATCTCAAACCATGCCAAAACTAAAGATCAACCAAGTCTTCTTTAAGCACACTAAGACAAGCACATTGCACACTTTTTCACTATCACTTAGACTATCAAGGCACTTCATCCACTCATTTGGACACTTCCATGACATTAACATGACATCATTGAAAACTCTTCAACAAATACCCTATATGAAACAATAATCTCTTGTGGATTTATCTCTAGTCAGCTTATGACCTAGCAAACTGACATTTTCAACTAATTAAGGCATTTAACCAAATTATTGAAATAACCAAAATACTAAGCAATATTAATTAAGAAAGAAAATTAAATTAAATGCTTAAGTGAAAAATCCATGTAGAATTAAAGAAAATCTAATTTCTAAAATTGAATTTTTAACAAATTTTAAAGAATATGAGGTCATAATGATGTCATCAGCCTCAAAATTAATAATTACAAAATATTAACATAAATGAAATAAAAATAATAAATTTTGAGCCATGCCTCCATAAATATATAATTAAAGATATCATTAATTGTATTTGGATTCCTAACCTTAACCCTAGTTCAACCACACATGAGTTAGAGTTAGTTGAAAAACTATAAATACAAGTGTCATGACCATTCTTCAACAAAATTTTGTGTGCAAACAAATAATGCCAAATTATTTCTAAGAAGCTTTATTGGCAATATAATCCAAGATCCATTCACCAAAAGAACAAGAGAAGGTGCTACCCACAAAACATTAGCATCATCAACGTCCATTTGTTCATAATACCGAGCTCAAACCTTCTCTCACATTGATTGCAATATGGAGTCATTCTAGGAATGTAAATGGTGTTTTTGTCTTCCATTAATATATTTGTTTATTTTGTTATAATTGCTCACCCTAGTATTTAGGCTTAGAGTGTTAGTTGTCATTGAGTTATTTTGGTTTATCCATTCAAAAGAGAGACTAATCATTGTCTTTGTAATCCTATGTTACACTAGCTAACTACCAAGAGTGAGGTCTTTAAATGAAGGTAGAAATGACCCTTCATATTCATTGTCTAACATGTAAGGTTTGAAGAGACATGAGTTATTAACATTAACAATTGAATAAATCTTCATGTAAGGAGACAAATCAAATCTAAATACATTATTTCCCACTTGTTCCAAAATTTAAAATGGGCTATACTTAAGAGGCTTAAGCGTCTTAAGTAGTATTATCATGGAGTCTCTCTCTACTCAAGTAAAACCATACCTTGTATCTAACAATGAAACTATGCTCATTATACCTTGATTTATACTTCGCTTATGACTCTTTCAACCTCTCTTACTTTTGGAGGTGAATTTATCAAATCTTCGTAATGAAATATTCAAATTTGTAGACTTTTTGACCCATTTCCCCATTTCCTTTGTATTATAATGGTTTTGTTCTCTAGGGTTGGTAGTGTGGATCTATGCATCTCCTGATCCACTCTAATATGGTATCAGATTGGTTGAGTTTCTCTATCTACCATTAATTGTAAAGCTTCTTGCCTACATTCAATAGGACAAATTTTATAGATGCATTTTGGAGTTTTGTTTACCTACACCATTGCATTTAAAAGGGACCAAATGTATAAATTGACTATAAACTTGATGGGCATTTTAGAATGTTTTTTTTGGTATTTATTATTTTATGACAACCATATCATTCACAACAATCCATACAACGAGGTCAGTTTTTAAAAAAGCATTTTGCCCCAAGAATAACCTGTTGTTGAAAGTTATTGTAAGGAAATAAAAAAATGAAAAATATCGAGCAAGGATGTACAGGTCATACGGTGCATGTTGTAGATCTAACACCACCTGCTTTTATTGGTGTTTGGGATTAAGTATTTTGAGTTTATACATGATTTTTAATAAATTACTAAAATGTCTACTATGTTTTGTGGTTATATTGTCATAATTTATAGTGATAACAATTATTTTTGTGTTGAACATGGATCTTTTGTCATCATTAAACTTCCCATTGATGTTAATTTATTACGTTATACACTCCAATAGTTATCACTCAAATTTAGGCCAATGAAACTTACTCCACTACTAGCAAAAGCTTACCATTGACCCTACTACTATCTATATCATAAATGTGTTATCATTTTTTGAGTTGAATCTTGTGTTTGTCTCTTCTTCCATGCTAACTCAATGGCCTTTACCATAGACTAGCTATTCCTTGACACTATTGACAACACCCAACCATCGACCTTACTAAAAGATTATTTTATTAATATTAATTTTAATTTCCTATTTAAATAAACTTTAAATTAAAAATTTTCCATTTATATTTATAAATAAATTACATGGTAGAGTGTAAAAAAGATTTTTATTAAAACTTTCACCTCATTTAGAGGTTTGGGGGTCAATTCTCCCGTCCACTCGTTTTACAATAGGTTTTTAAAACACACAAATATATTTGTAATAAAGGGAGGGGTTTGTTTTCATTTTATAAATGAGGTTATTTTTCTTTTTTTAAATGGAGGGATTTTGTTTTTAAAGGGAGGCCAAATGTTTAGAGAAAGGGAGTATTTGTTTAAAGTTATATATTATAGGCGGTGGGGGTAATTTTTGGCTTATGTTCTTTTTTAGGTCTTTCTACACCTCATTTTTTATAATGACTAAAACACATCTCATATAACTCATAAACACTACAAATTAATTCACGATTTGTAATTATTTTAATTCAATCAATACAAATCAATTCTAAATTACTATTTTAGATCTTGGTTTATTGTAATTTTGGTCTTGATAGTAATCTGGGTCATTCGTCCAGTATTAATACCACTAAGACACTACATTTCACAAAAGGCATGTCGATAACAATAGAAATTCTTAAAATTAATTAATATAATAATATGTATTATATATAATATATTTTTATAATAAAATAATAAATATATATACATGAACGTCATATAATATATTATATATTATATTTAATATATTATAATATCTTATTAATATTATATATATGTAACTCTTTAATTATTAATTTATAATTATATTATATATTATATACAAATA
This sequence comes from Torreya grandis, assembly GCA_037957365.1. Taxonomy (NCBI): domain Eukaryota; kingdom Viridiplantae; phylum Streptophyta; class Pinopsida; order Cupressales; family Taxaceae; genus Torreya; species Torreya grandis. Next base: position 956,282 of record JARHVA010002157.1, read on the forward strand.
TATAATTATATATAATTTATTATATATTATAATAGTGGCATGTTACAAAGTTTTGTAATTTTTTGAAATATCTTATCATTATTTTTTATGAAATATTTAACAGTTTTCACGTTTTGTATGGCTTTGTTCTGTCCCACCATTTCATCATTCCTCAAACTCATTGTAAAATAAAACATCATCCATTTCATCATTCCTCAAACTCATTGTGAAATAAAACAGCATCGTTATATCAAGGAACACACAATTTCATTTAACCCTACAATTTTATTTAACCCCATCACCACCTCCATAAGAATATCATATTATTATTGTTTAAAATTTCATTCTCAACAAATAATACAAAATAAATATTCTTAAATTTCAAATAAAATACAATTACTAAATTATACTTTTTTATTTTAAGTAACCATTTTACGAAAAAATAAAAATTGTGCTCTCTCTTTGGATGTAACTTGTATCTTTCAAGCAAAGCTACCAGAGTGTCAAAGTTAAACAGAATAACACCAACAATTAAAAAGAAATCTTTTATAAAAAACTTTTTCTGAATAACACCAACAATTAAAAAGAAATCTTTTATAAAAAAAAACGTAGTTTATTTAGCACTCAGATTCCCAGTGATTTGATAAATAACGTAACGTTACACTTTTACTATTAAGTAGAGCTCTTATTCATCCGAACTGGTCCAGTTGTACCACCTGAGGCAACTTCTTACCAACCGTTCAACCCGGGAATGAACTCAATGAAATCTGTCTATAAAATCAACAAGTTGCTTGTTGAAAAATTCATAAAGAACGTGATAGCGTAGGAGTGGAAAGGGTGGGCTATAATGACACGAAAGAAATGTATAGATGGGCTTAACCGAGGGCCTTGGCGACCAGAAGAAGATGTGCTTTTGAAAGCATATATCGAAGCCAATGGTGTGGGACGTTGGAGTACTCTCCCCACAAAAGCGGGTTGAACTTCTATTATATCTTTTCATACTTTCACTTTTTCTCCACCATTCTTTTTCAGTATAGTTATCGTTCTTGGCTATGTTTTTAGCTACATTTTTTCTGTTTGCTCACAAATTGACTTTCAATTTTCATGGGATTCAACTAGTTTTTCACATAATCTGAAGGATCAAATTTCATTACACTTTTATAACGTGTGCAGGTCTGATGCGGTGCGGAAAGAGTTGCAGGTTGAGGTGGATGAATCATCTCCGTCCAAATTTGAAGCGAGGTCATATTTCTGCAGACGAAGAAGAGCTCATCATAAGACTTCATAAACTGCTTGGAAACAGGTACGATTTAGTAAGAGCATTTGCGGACCGTAAAATTTGTCTTATAAATGTTATTGTGCCTAGTGTCTCACAATGCCTTCTCAAACAAAGAAAAATGTATAAAATTTATTTTAATCACTTTCTTGTCCAAACTATAATCAAGAGCAGGTTTCCTTAATCACATGCAAGTTTAATCATAAATCACCATTAGACCTAATTTCCTTGTACAACTATCATTTTTAAAATCACAATGATACATCATTGATTGTAGCAATGGATTATACTACAATATTAATCTTATATAATACATCTTGAATTAAATCAACCCTTTACATATTCATGATAAAATTAAGGGAATACATTATTGAAAAATACAAACATTGAAAAAAGTCGCTATTCTTCTAATTATTGATTAATCCCACTTAATCAAGTCTAATCATTCAACTAAGAGGAAAATACATGGATTTAGAATTATCTTATTTTATTACATTCAAAATTGGAATATTAGCTCATAAATGGATAACATCTTAAAGCAAAGTTTGAAATAAATCAAAGGTTAGGACATGTCTTAAACTTTACTTACACACTCAATACAAGTTATTACACCTCACTTACACACACAAAGGGGTTATCATTTGAATCTATTACATTTTTATGGAATACTCCATTGATTTCATCCACACTCCATATTTCTTATTTATGAGAATTGAGGACTAATCTAGGGACCTTGATCTTCATCTCAAACTAGATGCTCAACAATCATTTTCCAAATCTATAAATGAAAGGGTCTTCACACTCTTTTAAAATGACCAAGACAATGAAGCTCTAAAAAATGTCAAGGTCATCACTTCAATAAATGCTCATGCCAATGATAATTCAATCCAAGAATAAAGTGTAGACAATGATATGTTCTTCCCACCTATGGAATCAAGCATTGACAAAGACTCCATATCCTATAAGTCAAGCTCAACCTCTTAAGACTAGTTCTCATACAAATCTTGTAAGGACGTATAAACATTTGTTTTTATCTTCTAGTGTGCATTTATTACTAGTTTTACATATAAATAAACCTATGGATTAGGCTTTAAATTATAATTCTTCAAGTTAATTTTTATTTTGTTCACTAATGGATTGACTAACCTCTTTCGGATTTCTAATTTACAATCGCCATGTAGTATTTAATATCCATTTTAAAACTAAACTATAATTGAAATTTGAAAAATTTTAAGAGTAATGTAGTACATGTGTGTGTGCAAAGAAAATTTCCATGTAACTTTGTTGGAAATGATTCTTCCTTGATAGAAAATTTTAGAATGGATTCTCTTGTTGAACCATTGGCTAATTTTGGGTGATGAAATTCCAATTTGGTATAATTACTTTTAAAAATATTAAATAATATTTAAACCTCTAAATTATGTTAAATAAAATTAAAATATTAATTTTTATATATTATTATAATAGATGTCCTGCGCCCACTAAAATCTGAACATTTTTTTTGCAATCTTGACAATCTCGTCAATATTAAGTAACTATAATATGATTTAAATGGAAAGATATGAAATGAGCATCAATGCTTGAGATATGCCACGGACTACTTTTTAAAACGAATTGAAAATAAATCACAGAACGCAAACGCTACAACATTCACTAAAAATCTCATATACTTCTCCTTGTAAGTTTTCTACTATTGCTTGATGATTAAACTCTTTACACTTGCCTCATTTTATAGAGGTCTTATTGTCTATTTTAAAAACCATTAATTTGATGTAGTAACAAAATTAAATATAAATTACATCAAAATTAAATGATGCTTTAACCACATTATAATTATTTAATAATGGATGGAATAAGTAATAAATTTCAACACTCCTCTTTAATTTATCTCATTCATTATTACAATATTTATTAATTTTAAATTTTATTTCAAACATTTAAAGTTATCTTTCACTAATACCTTTATGAAGATGTACGTTCATCAATCTTCAAATTTGCAGAATGTTAATTTAATTTCATTATTTTCAACCAACTCACGTATGAAGTGATAATGAATCTGTATATGCTTGCTTCATCTATGAAACATTGGGTTCTTCATCAAAGCTATTAAAGACATATTATCAGAAAATATGATTGTGCCATTTGTTTGTTCCTTCTTCAAATATCCTCTACAATGCAATGGCTTCTCACTTTGTAAAATATTTTGTGGCTATGATAATGAATTTGTGGTTTTTTGCAGATTTGTGGTAAAAAGTAAAGTTATTGTATAGTGAGCTACAATAGATAAAAGAGCATTCCTCAATTTAAAAAACTTAGTTATGAACATACTGCCCACCATCGTTGATGAGTGAAAAGAATGTAAAGCTTTTTTCAGCGAATTGAATATATAAGTAGCTACTACGTGTCAACTTTTCCATTTTTAAACTTCAAACCACATTGGACAAATTTCACAAAGATATAATTACTAAAGATTGAGTGGAAGAGATGGGGTAATTTTTGCTTTTGATAAAATGAGGTTCATAAAGTGAAAGAGTGTAAATCATATTCGTACATTATATTATTTTTCATTAATAAGGTTTGAAATAATAATATTATGATAATTTTAACAGAGATTATGATAGAAAATGAAGTTTGTATTTTTTGATATAATAGTGTGTTGTTTGAGAGGAGATATTTTGTTTCATAGTGCGTATTGGAATTGGGGATTTATTGGGAATAGGCGAGGCCATACAAAACATGAAAATATTTAAATATTTGAAGGTCCACTAAAAAATAATGGTAAAGGATGAAAAACTTTGAAATAATAATAGCAGTGGGTGAAGGACAATAAGTTTTTTCACTCTACTAGGGTTTTCTAGGGTTTAATTAAATGTCTTGTGTCAAGAGCCACAATCCTTTCACTATTGAACCTCCCTACCATACCACGTCCTCGCGAAATAATATCATTAATTGAGCTTTAATAGCTTTTCCCTCTGGGTGAGTTATTTAATGGCCTCCCCACTTTCCCATCCGAATGTGGAAGCTATGATGGTTGAAGGAGGAGCACTCAACAATGGCCCCAACGAACAAACGTGTTAAGAAATTTGTCCTGAAAGTTTATCATGAGGTAAGGATTCTCCTCCTAATGTTGTTATTTCTCAACCAACTTTTGATTTTGCTTGTCAATGGCTAGAACAATTATGCCTCATAGGCTACTTTGTTCATTGCATCTCTTCTAAAAGCATGCTCAAATCTTGGGTTCAATCCACCTAGATGGCCCATGGCATTAAGTTTGAAAGTGTCCATAACATGACCAAAGGTTTCTTTCTATTAAAATTTACTAACCCCACCCATGGAGGTGTCATATTAAACAAGTCATCCACCTAGTATGTCTAAAACTCCCTCCTAGTGTTATCCCCTTGAAACAGAGACTTTGTTGTCTCAGAGCAAGTTGCTCTGAAAGTCCCTACCTGGGTTGAGTTCCCAGGTTTACCCTTGCCTTATTGGCCATTCTTAGACCAAATAGTCAGCTTCATAGGTCAAATTTTCACTCATGAATCTCAGAGATTCTAATTAGCCAGACCATAAAGGATGGTCTATGTGGAAGTTGATCTTTCTAAGGACCTTAGGGAATCTATTAAAACACAAGTCAGGCATTCTTGTTACTCTCAAAGAATCTTGTCTATCAACATCCCTAACACATGATTATGTTTTCAAGCCAAATACAATAAGATTAAGGACTGCCCATTATACCTCCCCTACAATAGGGCCCCTACCAAGATGACGGCTACATCTCCAAAGAATACCAAGGAAGATGGATGGAAAATTGTTGGGGGGAAGAAGAATAATCGCAATAAGTGACCTACTCAGATAGGTAATGGTAATATTAACAAGCCTTCATCTAATCCTATGCCTTAGGTGCTTAAACCTTCAGCACTGTCGAACAAAGAAGTGTCTCATGGCATGATCCCTATCAAAGAACCAATGGCTATGAAAGTAGCACCATCTTAGCCTCATTTTCAAAGCACACCCATGGTTTAATTTTTTTTCCAATTCTCAAGTTTCATCATACATCTCTATAGACTTTAAGGCTTTCCCATCACACTTCACTCAAACTGACACTAATAAGAGCTTGTGCAGCCCCTTCTGAAACTCTCTAATTTGATCTAGAAGACCCATTCATCATGATGTTTTTGAGGATTCATAGTATGCAATAGAATTTTCCCAGCAGCCATAATTTCTCCTAGCCAACTCAAAGCATTTATTATAGAATATATATGAAGCCCTTGAAAGGCTAGATGCAGAGGATATGTCTCTTGAAACCCATAATCTATGAATTAATTCTCATGGAAAGTCAGGGTCTAACAGACTCAATCTGTAAGTATGTGGTTCAAGATTTTAGAAGCAAGTTTTTAGACTTAGACATTCTCCAACTTTAGGAAGTGAAGGTGGCAGGTTTCCTTCTCATGACTGCTGCCAGAGTTATCTACATTGAAAGTTTAATGATTTACAGTGAATATGAGGCAGATCGTGGTGGTATTATGACATTAATTACACCTAAATGATAGCCTCATTTTATGACGTCCAAAAAGGACCCTTCCCATCATGTCATATGGGCCCTCTTCAATATTGAAAAATACCAAAAAATTAATACTATAAAGATAAGAGTTTTTTTTGTGTGTTTTCAAAATAAATATTTGAAAGAAGCAGCAACAACACAATCTTCTTATCTATCCATTTAAAAAAATGGATAATAGAAGAGAACTGATGATGATATATAGATGACAAACTACTTGTAGGAGGTATGCATTTGAGAATGGTAAAAAATAAATTTATTGTATGGTGAGCATTCCTCAATTTAAAAAACTTAACTGCAAAGATACAACATCACAAATGATTGAAAATAATGTAAATCTCTTTTCAACAAATTGAAAATATAAGTAGCTACTACATGTCAACTTTTCCCTTTTTAAACTTCAAATAATATTTGACAAATTCACAGATATATGATTACTAACGATTGAGGTTACATTGGAAGGGATGGGGTAATTTATGTTTTTAATAAAGTGGGATTTAATAAAGTGAAATACTATAAATTAGGATTCATACTTCATTTGAAATACATGGAGTGAATAAGGTTTCAAACAATAATTTTCTCAAAATTCTACCTAGGAGAGATGATGATGGAAAATGAGTTTTTATGTTTCTTTATGTAGTAATGTGTTGTTTGAGAGGAGATGTTTTGTTTCAAAATGAGTAATAACATTAGTGATTTTTTGGGAATAGGCGAGGCCATAAAAAACATGAAAAGGTTTAAATATTTGAAGGTCCACTAAGCAGTGATGGTAAAGGATAAAAGGACAATGATAAGTTATTTTAAAGAATGGACTTAAACAAACCCAAATAGATACATTTACAAACATCTATATCATGTCACTATTATAATATGTGATTGTTGGTGTGTAGGTTTTATAATAAGAAGACCCTCTTAGATCATATTATTCTTTTGGAAAGATCTATCTATCCCAAGGTGGTTATCCCTGAGGCATTTCTCCTTGACAACATCTTCATTTTGCTTCATTTCTACTCTATGATCGACCATTACTTTTTTTGAAAAAATGATAATGATTTTACTTTATTTTTTAACTCCGTGGTCCTCGTTCTTCAATCTAAGTATTGTGGTTTTTTCTCCATTTCCTCTCTAGCTACATCTATATAAACTCCCTTTAGTGTTGTGAGATGTAGGTCTTATCAAGTATATGATTGCCAAAATTGGTAAGTTCATAAAAATAGATGATGATCCATCTTTGATCCACAAAAAAATTGTGTGAGTCTGTACTATGATGCATATCACCAAACCTTTGTCTCACTTAGTCAAAGTGTTATCAACACATGGTTCCTAGATTCAGGGTTGAAATTTTTAGGCTTATCATTTTGGTGCTTTAGTTGTAACTAGTTTGGACATCTTCAGTCTAATTGTTCAGTAATGTGTTCCTTAGGTTCTAAGCAATCTCAGTTTATTTCTCTAAAAAGAAGTATGATTTTTGGTTTGGAAAGTCCCACAGTTGGTACTATCTCTAATATCCCCTTTTTAATCAAGTCATGACGATGGACACCAAACACCCATGTTCATATTTCCCATGGGCTAAGGGAAATAATTGTTAACTATCTAGGAGTTTAATTGAAAATCTATGATATAGGTTACATGTTATAGGATATTCATTTATGCATATTTATAGGCCCAAGGAAAGACCCATTAATTAAAGTTCTTTTTCTAAGTGGAGAACAAGGTTGTTAAGAAGTTTCCAAGGCAAAGATAACAAACTCCAAGTATGGTACATCTATAACAACTTGATCAACTTCAAAGCTGAAAAAAAGAAGGAATTGAAGGTCAAAAAACGCTTAAAAAGTGAAAAAATTCATGATTATAACCAAACTTGATAGTCTTCCAATATAGAATAGGGGTATACGTAGACAAAAGAATCATTTTCTTGTGGATAAATTGTGTGTTGTTACTTAATTTTTTGTATTCACAAAGTTATTGCATGTGTGAATGAAATATAACTTCATTTGAAGATAATTTATACTTGATCCAAGGTTCATTCTTTTGAAACCTTCTAAAGCCTATTTTTGTGTATCTATAGTCAATTGTCATCTCTTGTATCACGTAAAAAAATTTGCATGAGTTTGTTTATAATATTAGATAGGTTGAATGAGGTAGTCAAGACTCTATTCCAAGTTTTATTTATTGAAAAGGGTCTTTAAGTTTTATGAATAATCAGTTTGAAGGTATTAGGCTCTATGTACACAGTCAAACCTTACAATATGGTTTTTTAATACAAAAAAACCATAATTTGCATCTAAAATGGTGGAATCTCCTAAAAATCATAGGTAATTTGTTAGATAAGGTATATAAGGTATTACAATAGTTATCATGATCAAACTCACCTTGTGCTTACAAATACAGAGGACACTTTTTTGATTTATCTGTAGATAGTCATAAGATAGCTCAGTCAAGAGAAACTTCTAGTGTTTTAATTTGTTGATTGAGTCTAAACCTATTATGAAGGTACAATTTTATTATGTAAACACTATATAAAACTTAGTTAAACTTATTCAAATCATTTAGCTATTAAGACAATTCAATATCCTTCCAAGTAGGTAGATTAGGCCATCCAAACCTAAAGAGCAGAGTTGCCATTGAAGTTTAATTCTTAAGAAACCAATACAAGAAATTGGTTACTCATCCTTAGATATAGTATCCAAACATATTAATAAATATTTATAATAATCCTTTGATGATATTAGACTAATAACACCTTTTCAATACCAAACATGCCTATACACAGTACTGTAATAGTTCTTAGGACTTAGTCAACTTTTTGGGCACTTTAGTGATCTAATAGTATTTTGAGCTTGTGTAAAGACACTTATGAGTCTTGTATCATTGTATTGAGATTTTCATTAAGTTTTTGAAGTGAATGAGTCCTTAAAATAATGTATTTTTAGACCTCTTTGTATCAAATCCTTGGAGGTAAAATTTGGCCTAATAGGCCTATAAAGGGTAGAGTTGTTATCATCTGAGTTTTGAGTTGAATTTCTTCATCCACTAAGAATATTAAGTCTTGAAACAATTGATGAAACCCTCATAGTCTTATTTAAATAAGTGAGGATGTATAATTGAGTGCTTTATGAGTCAAAGAAGGATTTTGATTGAAGGTAGATTACCGTCTTAGGATTGAGTACCCTATTTTAAGTCATTAAAAGTGTCTTTTGATCTGAATACAGAGAATAACAAGTCAAGAGATAATAATAAATAATAATTTCATTATTATTTAAATACCAATACTCAGAATACTTTTTTTGATAGACCAGTAGATAGTTTATGGTGAGGAAGAGACCTAATTGTATGTAAGTTTCTAGAAGATCTTGAAGTGCAACTTATTTTGACACTAGTGGGGAATAGTAAAGATCAAGATATGGCTTGTGTATTTAGGTAGGAAATACTCATGGAGATCAAGATATGGCTCATTTATTCAATCATGTAGGGCATACTTAAGTAGATAAAGTAGGTAGGGAATACTCAAGTAGGTAAATTAGGCTTTTAATACTCTATGGTATAGATCTATTACATATGTATCATGATTTGAAAACTTTTTTCTAATTCTATCTTATGATCCTAAAATTATGACAACTAAGTATTGACTCAAATGGATTTTGAAAAACTAACTTCTAAATGGTAACTCCTACAACTTTGTAATCAATTTCAGAAGATGTAGAGTGGCCCTAATTTGTTATATTTAGTAAAATAAATTTAAAGTATAAGAATATAAAATTTTATCTTATACTTATTAAATTTATTTTACTAAATATATCCTTTCACACATAAACAAAAAAACAAAAACACAACAAAAAAAACTAGCTCAGACTACACATAGAAACAAAAATATATTTAAAAAAAAACATACATATCTTTAAATGTAAAAACAAGTAGTAAAAACTACAAAAAATTAATAAAAAAAAATGTCTTTAAGAGGGTGCATGCCCTTTAAACATTTCAAAGGGAATACACCCTTTGTAAATGGCATATTCCCTTTCCTTTTTTCAAAAGGGTGTATTCCCTTTTCTCAAAAGGGTATACACCCTTTAGGGTTAGGACTGTCCATTACGAGATCCACACAAAAAAAATATATATTTTTCATTGTGTCACCTTTTTTGTCCCCCAACTTTGTGTATCCACCCATTTACAAAATCAATCTATCACAACATTCAATCATTTCGCTGACATGTTCTTAGCACATTTATATAATAATAACAGTGACAAGATATCAAATGCACAAGTGGCACAATTAAAACAAAAGTCAAACTTGCCTATCACAAATTATGTCTTATGATACAAGACTATATTATCCAAATTGGATGTCCCCATGATAGATATAGAGATTTAGGACATATCTTAAAAAATTCTCTTACCAACATTACACGAAGCTATCTTATTCAAGAAGTTTCCTACATTTACCGATTTGTGCCACATAGTTAAGGAGAGAGAATTTAAGCTTCTATCAATGGGAAAAATTAAGTATACCAATGGATCAGAATCAACTATTAAGAGTTCAAACAAGCCTCCATACAAGGTAAGGGCCACTAAGAAAAAGAGTGATCAAAAGGCCACAGTCAACATAACTTCAAAGCCATCTCCTAGATTGGTTTTATCTATTCCTCAATGTTGAATCTTCCCTAACCTTCTAGAGTCACCAGTATGGGTTTTACAATATATCTTAGAATGTAATGGCATATCTCTCCATCCCATTAAAGAGGTTGATATGACACAACCTATTCTAAATAACTATGATTATAATGCATTTTGCGAGTATCATGGGGCACTAGGCCACATAACAAACAAATACATAAGCCTAAAGCACAAGATACAAAATCTGATTGAGGTTACTATTATTGATGTGGGCACACCCATAGAGGCATAGAAATCAAAACAAATAGAATATAAGTCACTAAATATATTCTTAGATCCATTCCAAAAGCACACAATTACTGAGGCAAGGGGCACATTAGGTGTTCACTATAAATATCAGGCACATCCACCACTAGATTCATATCATATAATTATAAAGGAGGCACATCTATTGCATAACATTATCAGAATGTAACATGCTACAATGTCACATAGACCACTCATTACATTCATAGATCATGGGATTATTGATGATGATCTAGATCTACATGCACTCTTTATACGAGCATACATATATCATTATCCTATCCAGAGTGTTATGGTTGATAACAGGTTAAACATTAGTATGTGAACTATGACACTTTTACAAAATTTGGGGTACACATAGTAGGACATATTCCTCATAGATACAGTCATTATTGGTTTTAATGGTCATGCTTAGAGCTCCATCAGGGAGATTGTGCTTCCATCATAAGTTGGACCAACACACATAGCCACTCAATTCCTAGTAGTACCTAGTGCAAGTGTATTTGATATATTATTGGGTAGGCCATGGTTATAGTAGTTCCATGTCATCCCATATATAGCACATAGATGCTTGAATTATCAAACATCATCCACCACCATCCCCTAGAAATTGGATTTGATCAAATTATGTTGACACCTATGAATTGGGAAACATTTATCAGTTACTAAAAATGGTGCATTGGTGGTTGGATCAATGAATAATGTACAAATGGCCGCTTTTGATATATATTTATTTTTTACTTCACATGCTAATTTTTTTTTAACATAATATGCCCTATACATATCCTGATATGATGCCCATCTATCAATTTGACTGGTTATCAAGTCAAATTGACCCAATATTGACTCTAGGTTATTGGATAGATAGGTGTGGTGGGTGTTGGTGGATATGACATCCCTCGTTCTCCTGATTACTTGCTCAATTTTAATTTTATTTTCCATAATGTGTGAAACTAGATCCTCCTCATTACCTAGGGGATCTTGAGGAATTATAGGAGAGTTAGGTGGAGGAATATAAAGGTTAGGAAGATTGGTGAAGGGTTACTCAGAGGATTCAGAGGGTTAGGTGGAGGCTTAGATAGAGGATTAGGAGGCTCAGGGGTAGGGTTAGCCACAGGACTAATAGGGTCAAGTGGAGGGTTAGAAGGATAGTTATGGTCTCTTATAGTGGATTAGTATGTTTCAAACAAATAATTTACAATTAGACAATGTAAAAAACACAAATTTGGTAAAATATAAAGTTATTAGGTGAATTTTTTATTTCTTAGCTCATCTACATGGAGGCAATGTGAATTTTAGGACATGTCCAGCTTTATAATGGACATATGGCAAGTTTTGAAGTATTTAGAGGTGAAAAATGATCAAATAATAATACTTAGGAATTGGAAAATGTGAAATGACAACAATTGGCCATGGTTTTTTTGACAAATACACAGGTAACATGTGCAAATGATTATAATGTGTATATATAAGCATAACATGTATATGTTACCCCATAATGTGTGCATGTTATTACATAATGTGTATGAATTATGGCTCGACAATTTCCTATCCATAATGTAAATAATGCATATGCATTATGTGAATAACTCATATCCATTATATGATATGTCCATGAAATTACCCCACAACTTTGTGCACATACCCCTTTTTAGTATTTTTTACATGTTTGAAATATTTTAAAAGTCTAATCAAGGATGTCCTCATCATCAAAAGGTTTAGAACGACCTATAAATTTTCTCAAGCTTTGTTTATATCACTGCACTACCACAACTTTAATTTTTATGTTTAATGGTTTACTTGAAGATAATGTTGGAGGTAAATAATCATGGTTGCCATGCCATATGTAAATTTTTATATTGATATTAATAAAATTAACACATATGTTTGTAGTATCTAGCATAACATTCTAATTAGGTATCCTATTTCTTCCAAGCTTTACTTTCAAATTTGATTCCTATTCTCATATCCATATGGTCAAAGTTTTCACAAGTGAGCCACATCAGATAGGTAACTAGATGTATCTTCAATATTCTAGAATGAATGAAGGGTATATTACGTTAGAGAGTTATCATTTTGATGTCATGATGGTATCATGGAGGTGTCGTGGTGAGTGAATGTAGTGACTTCATAGTCTAAGTGACAATGACAAAGTGTGTAATGCACTTGTGCTTGCTCTTATATGAAAAAGTGTCTAATATGCTTGTTCTTGTATGCTTGAAGGATGAATGGTTAATCTTCAATTTTGACATGGTTTGAGACGTTCAAGAATAAGTATGGTGATTGGAGTATATACAAGAGGTCCCTAAGATTTTATCCATGCTTGGAGAGCGTGTGTGCATAATTTGAATTCATTTGGCTGATCACAACTTTCATCTAGACACTTTGGGGCCAGTGGTAAAAAATTTGAGTTGGTAGTTTGATGATGTCACCATTACCACATGTGAATGAGTTAAGGGGAGATGTTTATATGGATGTGAACACAATAGTCCCTAGTTGATATTTACTAGATCTCATATCATGCGTCAAAGCATAGTCAAAGATATTAGGGTGAAAATTTGGCTTCTAAGATAGAATTCATTATTTTCCCATACTTATCCAAATTTGCAATATGGACAGAAAGCACTGAGTAAGCAGTTTAATGATAGAATATCTCACATGTGTGGATGTTTTAGGATAAGATGATCATATGTGTTTGTTTAGTTTTAGACCTAGTTTATTATTTATAATTTTTATATCATATAATGTATCATGTTAAAATATATGCATATGTAAAGTTGGGCTCCCAGGCAATTTGACTGTGTTTTTTCCAAACTTAGTAAATTTTACAATGAGGCAGAAAGAGCCAAGTGAGCATTTTAATGCTGTTATATCTTTCATGTGTGAAGGTGTCAAGATAAAATGATCATATGGGTTTGTTTAGTTTTGAGCATAAAGGATTTGCACTAAATTTGAGATCATCAAATAAAGTGCGACAAAAGTTATAGATGCTCAAAGTTATCCTCTCAAGTAGATTTGGACATATTTGGCTTTGTGATAGAAGTTTTTGAGAAGGAAATTTGATGGAACTATATCTCACATACATGAGGGTTCTAAGAGCAGTGTATCACATGGTTTGATTCTCTTATGAGAGATCATCTAGTTCAATTTTGAGATCCTACATCAAAGTACAAAAGAATTTATTAAGGATAAAAAATGGCTACTTAGGCATATTGATAAAATTCTCATAGTCATTTTTGAAAGTGTTAAAGCTCAATCAAGATCAACGATGCATGTTGCCTCACAAGAGTTAGGAATTAGCAAGATGAGGATATGTGCATGATGTTTAACAACTTAGCAAAGGTATATGATAATGATCCAATGGTCAGTGGGTGTTCATACAGTTGATTGAATGATGTGAATTGAGCGTTAAAGTCCTAATTAATCCATATAAATTGATGGAGTGCATTGAGTCAATGTTTCTAGATTGAATGAGATGAGATCAACATGGTAGATGTTTAATGTTGGGAATTAGCAATCTATACATTAAAGCTTGGACAAGATTGATGGTGTGTATTCGATATGAGTAGCGAGTCCATGAGATTCGAGCATTGTGTTTGAAGGTTAACTATGACTATTTGAATTTAAATATTTGAAATTAATATAGGAAAAACTAGAGATCTATATTTCATCTATATCTTTTGATAGACATCCAATTTGATGTTATAAGAAGAAAAGATGAAGAGGACTCCATGGTACATCTAATGAACCTAATTTGAAGATATGGAAGTAAGTACAATCAAAGATATTAAGACTAGAATTTAATTGTGTGTTTGTGCTTGATTTGTAAGTGATCTGAGAAGAATATTTGAGCTTATATTGATATTAATTAGATGTTTCATGGTAAATTGGCTATTAGGGTGTTTTCTAGACTCTATGAGGGTACTCTATGTAGATTTTGGAGGTGTGATAAATTTATCTTGAGTATGAAAAATGATTAAGAAGTTGACTGTGTGTTCATTCATGGTGACTATGTACACAACATCAGTGTTTGAGTCGTTTGAGCATATACAAAGGTGAGCTAAGCTAATTGTGATTATTTGAGGATGTCGAAGGGGATATAAAGAGTGTGGATCCATGTATTTAAAAGTGGTTGAGTGTTATTGTTTTTCTTGATGTAGTGATAATGGAGTGAATGGGTTCACATGAGATCTATAAGGGCTACAAGGGCCTTATTAAAAGGTGTAGTTCCTTAAGGGTGACCCATAAATGCTATAACAAACCTATGAAGATTATTTTGAACCATGTCTTTATGTGAGAGATGCCTTAAGGTCTAAGGCATGCCTAATATCCAACCAAGATGATGGTTATCAACATTACTCTATTAATAGTGAAATCAAAGATGGTAATTTCTAGACTTTGAATGAGAGAAAAATGATCAATTAGAGAGAGGATTGTGTGTTTGTTTTGTGGAGAGAAGAAGGGGTAGATTACCTTGAGGATGATTTGAAGAGCAGATCAGTTTGAAAAAAGTTTATATGACCTGTTGGTCATGATTCTATTGGCAAAATAGTGAATTTATTGTTTGAGTATGAGAGAAGATGAAGTGTGATAAGCAGAGGTCCATCATCAGGTGTTTTTGACTTAGTTCAAAGGTGTATTTGTTCAAAGGTGTTGTTTGGTAGCTCATCATCTATGATAGTTGTATCCTCCTTATAAGGTGATACTTGATAAAAATTTTGGTTGTTGTTGTAGCTCAGCTAGACATTTGTGATAACAACTTGTGGGATTAGAATATCACTAAATAGGTATTGCAGTTCCTTGATAATTTGTAGATGGTCTAAATTAGATCTTGTTATTATAGGATAATATTCAAATTACACATTCTAGTAGATTTTTTCCCCCAAGAGGGTTTCCCAAATCTATCATGTGTTATGTTATTGATCTTGCATTACCTCTCTTGCTCATTGATGTTAATGTTTTGTATGTTTCATGATTGATTATGGTAACTGATTAAGTGTTTGCAAAGATCAAAATTTAAGTTGGATTATTTGGGCTCACTGATTCACCCCCCCCCCCCTCTTAGTGATTGTACCTCTAACAATTGGTATTAGAGTGAGGTCTTTTGGTAAAGGCTTGATAGCTTACAGGTGATCCAAGGTATAATGAATAGTCATAATTTTCAAGGTGGTTTATCTACTAAGAAAGCACTAATGTTCAATGGATCCAATTATACATTTTGGAGTGCTACAATGAAGACCTACATTATATCCCTAGGATTTGATGTATGGAAATATATTTTGGATGGTTATATTTTTCATGTTATTCCTCCATCTAGTTTTATAGACAAGAAGCTATTTTTTAACAACTATAAGGCAAGGAATGCAATCACTTGTGTTCTTATAGAAACTGAGTTCACCAAAGTAATTCATTGCACATCTACCAAGGAAATATAGGATAAATTTAGACTATGTTTGAAGGAGAATCAAAGGCTAAGCTTACTAAATTGTAGACTCACAAAAGGAAACTTGAAAGTCTCAAGATGAACAAAGAATATACTCTGGTATCCTTTCTCTAGAGAGTTGATGATATTTTGAATATCATCAGAAGTCTTGGAGAGAATATTGAAGAGACTACTATTGTTCAAAAGGTGTTATGGTCTCTTTCCCTAAAGTTTGATTTTAATGTATTTGCTATAGAAGAGAGTCATGATCTTACTCAATTGAAGATGGATCAATTTCATGGTACCCTTACTGCTTATGAGATGAGAAAGAATGATGATATACCAATTAATAAGGAAGAAACTTTCAAGACAAAGATGAAGCCTAAGAAGAAATTAAAAGGTTATAAATCTAAAGAGGATGACATATCTAATATTGATGATGATGAATTAATTGCTTTGATTACTAATAAATTGAACATTGACTTAGGGAAGTATAAGTGTAAACTACCCTTCAAATGTTTTCGATAATAAGGAAACAAACAAGGGGCTAAACCCTTAAAAAGCATCAAAATGAAACCCTAGAGGCATCAACACCAAATAGCCTTGAAATAGAAATAGCAAATCCTGCTAAACCAGCATAAATAACAAAGATAGCAAAACAAGCCTAAAGACATTATGTATGAGGAAATAGATAAAAATAAACATAAAGGAAACCAGACCTAAGGAGAAATATTCTCCCATATTTTAGCCAAAGACTCCATAAATTCATCCAACTTATTGACATTCTCATCTCTATCCTTTATAGTTGTAGACTCAAGATCCTGTAACATAGAAAGATTAAGTAACACAGTACGCCTGAGCATAGTGGAAATTGAGTGTCCCAGTTTCTTTACATGACCCCTCAGGGCATCAATGTCATTCCTATAATCATCACCTTCCTCTATCTCATCCACATCTTCCTCCACAAAAATCCTTCTCCCTTAATTAGTATTAACCTTAGAATCACCAATAGTACCACTAAAAAAATTAGTCTATTTGTTCCCATTCTTACCCTCTGCATCTTCAGATATCTCATGGATTTCAATAACCTTGGCCTCATCCCCCTAAGTGGATTCTTTAGAAACACCCTCTAAATAATCAATAAGTTTGGCTTTTGGTGCAAGTTTTCCATCAATCATCCCTAGCCTCCTAACACTAGAGAACAAACCCTCCTTCTTATCCTTGGTAGATAGATTAGTTTTACTTCCCGGTCCCACAAGAGTACTGCTAAGATTTTTAGGGGTCCCCACAACATCTCGTAAAGTTTCCTCTTCCCCCTCCCTTACTTTCCTTTTCCTACTCTTCACACTACTTTAAAAGACCAAAGTGTGGGTAGCATTCCCCATGGTAATCTCCTCATTAGATAGAGAAAGGGAAATCCCTTTCATCTTTGAGAAGTAAGGGAAGGGAAAGGCTCTTTAGATATAGTAGTATCATCATGTTTGGTATAAATTTCATTGCTGTGAGACTGGATAGGCTTAGGCAACTCCAGGGCAAGGTGGAAATTATATAATCAGAGAATAAGACCCTAGTGTAGGGGAATGGGTTTCTTGGAGGGTTTATTAGCCGACTTAGCTTTAACTCTAAAAAAATAATGCTTAAAGGAAGACAACAAATAGAACGAGAAGCTAATATGAGCATTGCATCTAAAATGATTCATTAAAGGAAGATGATAATTATAGAACCTGGTAAACCTCCCCTCCAGAGTGAATTATTTCATGCAGAGGTAATGTTCTTGGAAGATTGCTTCCAACATATAGGTATTATTCTTGTTCTTGGAAGCTTGTCTCCTACTGGTTCTTCATGCTGGTGTGTTTCACCAAGAAATCAATGGCTACTAGATTATCACCATAATCCCTTTGATATGCATATTGGACTGACTTGTCCCCTTCTGCTTCGTTGAAAACCCCATCAAACTGATCCTCTACTTCATCATGGTTTTCATGAAGAAGGGTGATTATTGTGATGTCTGAAATGAGATCACAGATTGAGTGCTCATCCCATAGAACATCACCATCTCATTCAAGGCTCTCTTCTTCAAATCTTTCCTCAAGATAGACAGGCCTCTCCTTTTCCTACTCAAAGACCAGAGTCTCTAGTTGTTCAAAGACATCCTCCTGATTCTCCTCCAACTCAGGTTCCTTGGCATGGTCATTTTCTTCATCAAAGTGACAAGGAATTTCATCAAACAAGGGAAAAGAGAGCTCACCATGCTTACTTTCCTCTTCATATTGTTGTAACATCTACATGTATGCATGACCTGTGTCCTCTCCATTGTTGATGATGTCTTCAAAAAGAGCATCCATAATGATTTCATCTTCATTGTCACTCATGATAGCCTCTTGGGTAGCTGCAAATTGGATCCTCTCTTTTTCACTTGCCTCCTGCAAAATAGGTTCCTCCTTGAGAAGGGATGAAGTGGAAGGCTGATGGTTAAACTCATGTCAAAGAGTAGGCAATCCTTGAGCTAGAATCAAATGATTCTCTTCCTTCCATTTGTCCAGCACTTTATCTATATCAGATGTGGCCTGATAGTTGTCTTGAAGGAGTGTTTATGGAGTGTGTTCAAACATGGAATATGATGTTTGGTCTAAACCATCCATCACACCTTGGCTGAGGAACCTCATTCTGGATTCCAACTCTGCAATTTACCTGGCTATATTCTCTTGGAAGACCCTTTCTTGCCAGATCATGAGGATTACCCTGAGTAGGATCAACTTCATCATTTCCAAAGCCCTGAGTTGGTTCATGGTATTCTCTCTTCCAACTTGGAATCTTGACATCATGTTGAAAGACTTGAGGAGGTTGAGGAAGACTAAGAAGAGACTGTTGATGGACAAGAAGAGTTTCTAGAAGAGAGATGTGTTGGTTCATGGTATTCTCTTTAAAGGAGGGTCCACAATCTAAAGAATTGTGAAGGTTAGTCTCTATGAGAGGTTGCTCTAATGCCCTTTGATTTTGGAAATCTAGGTGCAAGGGATTAAGAGCAAAAGTGGTTATTGCATCAAATGAACTAGAGTCAGCAAGTGATATCTACTAGAAAGGATTTAGTGCACAAGAGGGGGCTTTCTTTAAAATAGGAGGAACACAAGGTTGACTGCCTTGAATGAATGGACTCTTCCATTTTTCTACCTCCTCCCTCATGGATTACAAGACCTAAGTTTGCCTAAATAAACACTCCTCTTTGTATAGAAGCTCTTGATGATATCTATATTACTCATCCAATCTACCTAAATCCATCACTTGCTTCTCAAATTCTAGTGTTACTTCCCTTGCTATTAAAGGGCAACTAGGAAAGTTGCTTGAGGTGATTCCATGAAAAACCTAAGCTTGATAAAAGTTATATGAAGGAAAATAATGTCCATGATTATGAGCAATGGAATTATACATACAAAAATGTGATTTCTTGATGGCACCAGGACTGCTTAACCAACTGATTCAACTCAGAGTCACCATTGGTGTCGATGAAAAGTCTCTAAAGGCTAGTTGGTTGAAGAACACACCAAAATTCTTCAACTCTTTGGAATAAACACTTGTCCCACCAGTCATGCCAAAAAATGTTGACATTGTGGATTGCACCCTTGAGAGAAAGCTGGGCTTCTCTCTTCCATGTGACATAATGGAGACTCCTCTCTTGCCTGTGGGTCTAGCAAAACTGAGAGGAGAATCTCTAGATAAGGGCTAGCTCCCTTTGATGCATCTCTTATTTATTCTAGTACATTTGCTAATATATATATATATATATATATATATATATATATAAGGGGGGGTTGAAAAGAGAGAAGGATTATTGAATTAGAACCTAAGCTAAGATGGTGATGCACCAAAAATTTTTGATCTATTCATTTGCTCACACTCCAAACCATAAGAGCACATAAATACACTTTATCTAATGAAGGGACCAGACTATAGGGAACTTAACAGAAAGGCTTAATGAAGACACACAAAAGATGAACATACCACAAGTGATGTAGCAAGACACACTGTCTGATAACCCTCTCCTATCTCTACGTTCCAGATAAAACTCTTTCTTCTACATGCAAGAATGGTACTTTGTCTATACCAGGTGTGATGGTTTCAAGCTTGTGAAAGCATCATGGAACAATGACTAGACACAAGGTTAATACTCAGGCACACTCAGATATATATCTAACTAGATAGAGGTAAAACATTTTTTATTGATTCAAGGTGAAAATTTGGCAGGGCTGCGCCATACAAAAAATGAGAGATCCTCAAAAAAACTAGAAGTTACAAATATATATCCAAAGGGAAGAATCAATGGCACCCTTTTGTAAAAGACTTTGGCACCCTTTAACAAGTGGTCCATGTGCGTTGAGAGCATTGGGAAGAGGAAGCCGCTTGAAAGAGAATGTTGTGTCAGCTCCAGTTTTGACTTTGGTGTTCAAACATTATTGTGAAAGCTTGGGCTATGCCTCTTTGTCTGCAAACAAGATCACTTCTTCAAGACATTCATGTGGTTTTTCTACTCATCAATGCAAAGTGTGTAAGAAAATGGCATGTCTTCACTATTTGCACTCTTTGATGACCACTTTTCAAAGACTATTTCAATTGCTAGAATAACTCTCATGTCGGTGCCTCCCTTTTTCCACTTGGGTTGTTTTATCCATATCTCATTATTTTGTTTCTTCTTAGCTTTGTCCTTTGTCATCCCTTGGCTCCTTCTGGCAATCTGAGCCCTTTTGGCCTGAAGGCCTTTGAATTCCTTTGGGTTCATGCTTAAGCATTTAAAGATTAATGGCTATTTTATTTCCATAAAGTTGATGTTCATGCACCCATCGCCATTTGAAAGCCAACGGCTATTCTATTTCCATAAGTTTGATGTTTGCGGGCCCATCACCCCTTGGTCAATTTATTCGGCTTTCCTTTGGACTTTTCTTTGTTCAGGTTTCTGTCATTGAACACTTTGATTGAACTTGAACCATTTTTTGGAGTTTAATGGTTTAACAGTTCAATGGTTCAACACTTTGTGTTCTACAAGGAGTCACGTCCATTCAATTCCCTTGTGAATTAGATGTATCATTGAAATGACTGCTTAAACCAACCCGTTGAACCAACTCGTTGAACCAACCAATTGAACCAACTAAATGAACCAACTGATTGAACCTTCTGATTGAACCTACTGGTTAAACCAATTGATTAAACCAATAATGGTTCAAAGTTCAAATTTCAAGGTTCAAAGTTCAAAGCTCTTGGAAAGATCATGTTGTTGAACCCTGATGTCGAACCACTTTTTCCAACCTTAAGGAAAAGTGTCTTGAACATTTTTGATCTATTTCCTTGTGAATTTCTTCTGCAAAAGTCTGAAAAAGCTTTGTAAAGCCTTATTTTTTTTGAACTGGTTCATCTTTTTGCTGAAAGACTTATGTAAATCAAATTTGAACTGGCTCAAAATAATAGGGGAAGAAGGAGACAGATTTTGGCCTATAAGACCAAAATGGTCAACAAATTGGTGATTCCCAAGGGAAGCATGCCTGCTATGCTTTTAAACCAGTAGCCTCAAAGTCCATTGGGCACAGAGTCAGAATGCATCTTGAAAAAATTAGCAACAGCCTCGATAGATCCAAGAATCAATCATGAAGCTTTTACCCCAAATACAAAGGAAAACACACACAACAAAGGCTAAAAAACACTACCTATGAAAATAACACTTAGGGAAAATAGGGAAAGAAAAATTGAAAACAAACTACTATGTACAGCTAACCAGGTATATTTGCCTCCCTCCTAGATCAAAGGGAAAACTTTTTAAGTCTCCTTCATGGCAAGAAAATAGATGATGGCAAACAAGTGTCTGAATGGAATGGAGACTTGGTGACTTGCTCTTCTTGCCTACCACATTGATTGGACTTTATATAAATGAATCAGGGTCAAACATGCTTCCAACATATATGTATTATTCTTGTTCTTGGAAGCTTACCTCTTGTTGGTTCTTCATGCTGGTGTGTTTCACCAAGAAATCAATGGCTGCTAGCTTATCACCATAAGCCTTTTGATATGCATAGTGGACTGACTTGTCCCCTTCTACTTCATTGAAAAGCTTGTCAAACTGATCCTCTACTTCATCATGGCTTTCTTGAAGAAGGGTGACTATTTTGATGTCTAAAATGAGATCACAGACTGAGTGCTCATCCCAAAAAACATCACCATTTTGTTCAAGGCTCTCTTCTTCAAAGCTTTCCTCAAGATAGATAGGCCTCTCCTCTTCCTACTCAAAGACCAAAGTCCCTAACTATTCAAAGACATGCTCCTGATTCTCCTCTAACTTGGGTTCCTTGGCATGGTCATTTTCTAAATCAAAGAGACAAGGAAGTTCATCAAATATGGGGAAAGAGAGCTCACCATGCTTACTTTCCTCTTCATATTGCTGGAACATCCGCATGTATGCATGACCTATGTCCTCTCTATTGTTGATGATGTCTTCAAAAAGAGCATCCATGATGATTTCATCTTCATTGTTGCTCATGATAGCCTATTGGGTAGCTACAAATTGGATCCTCTCTTCTTCACTTGCCTCCTACAAAATAGGTTCCTCCTTGAAAAGGGATGAATTGGAAGGTTGATGGTTAAACTCATGTGGAAAAGGAGGCAGTCCTTGAGCTAAAATCAAATGATTCTCTTCCTTCCATTTGGCCAGCACTTTATCTATATCAGATGTGGCTAGATAGCTATCTTAAAGGAGTGTATATGGGGTGTGTTCAGACATGGAATCTGTTATTTGTTCTAAACCATCCATCACACCTTGGTTGAGGAACCTCATTCTAGATTCAAACTCTACAGTTTGCCTGGGTATATTCTCTTAGAAGAGCATTTCTTGGAGATCATGAGGATTACCATGAGTAAGAATAGCTTCATCATTTCCAATGCCCTAAGTGAGTTCATGATATTCTCTCCTCCAAGTTAGAATCTTGACATCATCTTGAAAGACTTGAGGAGGTTGAGGAAGACTAGGAAGAGACTGTTGATGTACAGGAAGAGTTTTTAGAAGAGAGATGTGTTGGTTCATGGTATTCTCTTCAAAGGAGGGTCCAAAATCTAAATAATTGAGAAGGCTAGTCTCCATGAGCGGTTGCTCTAATGCCCTTTGATGTTGGAAAGCTAGGTGCAAGGGATTAAGAGTAGAAGTGGTTATTGCATCAGATGAACCAGAATGAGCAAGTGCTATCTGGTAGAAAGGATTTGGTGCACAAGATGGAGATTTCTTTAAAATAGGAGGGGGCACATAAGGCTAACTACATTGAATGAATGGACTCTTCCATTTTTCCACCTCCTCCTTCATGGATTGCAAAACTTGAGTTTACCTGAACAAACACTCCTCTTTGTATAGAAGCTCTTGTTGATATCTATATTGCTCATCTAATCTATCTATCTCTATCACTTGCTTCTCAAATTGTAGTGTTACTTCCCTTGCCATTTAAAGTCAACTAGGAGAGCTGCTTGAGGTGATTCCATGAATAACCTGAGCTTGATCAGATTTATATGAAGGAAAACAAGGTCCATGATTATGAGCAATGGAATTTTACATAGAAAAACATGATTTCTTGATGGCACTAGGACTGCTTAACAAACTGATTCAACTCAGAGTCGCCATTGATGTTGATGAAAAGCCTCCAAAGGATAGTTGGTTGAAGAGCACAACAAAATTATTCAACTTTTTGGAATAAAAACTTGTCCCACTGGGTGTGCCAAAAACTATTGACGCTATGGATTTCACCCTTGAGATAAAGTTGGGCTTCTCTCTTCCACATGACATAATGGAGACTCCTCTCTTTCCTATGGGTCTGGAAAAACTGAGAGGAGAATCTCTAGATAAGGGCTATCTCCCTTTGATGTATCTCTGATTTTATTCCAATATATTTGCTAATATATATATATAAGGGGGTTGAAAAGAGAGAAGGATTACTGAAGTAAAACCTAAGCCAAGACGGTGATGCACTAAAAAATTTTGATCTATTTATTTGCTCACATTCCAAACCATAAGAGCACATACATACACTTTATCTGATAAAAGGACTGAATTGTAGGGAACTTAACAAAAAGGCTTAATGAAGACACACAAAAGACGAACTTACCACAGGTGCTATAGGAAGTCACACTGTCTGATAACCCTCTCCTATCTCTATGCTCTAGATATAGCTCTTTTGCTACCTGCAGGAATGACTCTTTGTCTATACTAGGTGTGCTAGTATCAATCCTATGAAAGCATCATAGAACAATGACTGGACACAAGGTTTATACTTAGGCACACTCAGAGATATATCCAACCAAATAGAGGTAAAACACTTTTTATTAATTCAAGGTGAAAATTTGGTAGGGTTGCACCATAAAAAAAATGAGAGATCTTCAAAAAACATATAAGTTACAAATATATATCCAAAGGGAAGAAACAATGGCACCCTTTTGGAAAAAACTTTGGCACCCTTTGACAAGTGGCCCATGTGCATTGAGAGCATTGGGAAGAGGAAGCCACTTGAAAGAGAATGTTGTGTCAGCTCCAGTTTTGACTTTGGTGTTCAAACATTATTGTGAAAGCATGGGCTATGCCTCTTTCTATGGAAATAAGACCACTCCTTCAAGACATTCACGTAGTTTGTCTGCTCATCAATGCAAAGTGTGGAATAAACTAGCGCATCTTCACTGTTCATGCTCTTTGATGACCACTTGGTAAAGACTATTTCAAATACTATAATAACTCTCCTGCCGATGCCTCCCTTTTGCCACTCAGGCTATTTTATCCATATCTCATTAATTTGTTTCTTCTTGGCTTTGTCCTTTGTCATCCCTTGGCTCTTTTCGGTAATCTGAGCCCTTTTGGCTTGAAGGCCTTTGAATTTCTTTAGGTTCGTGCTTAAGCATTTAAAGATCAATGGCTATTTCATTGTTGTAAAGTTGACATTCACATGTCCATCACCATTTGAAAGCCAATGGCTATTCTATTGCCCTAAATTTGATGTCTACATGCCCATCACCCCTTCATCAATTTCTTCGACTTTCTTTTGGACTTTTCTTTATTCGGGTCTCTGTTGTTGAACCCTTTGATTGAACTTGAACCATTTTTTGGAGTTCAATGGTTCAACACTTTGTGTTTTGTAAGGAGTCACACCCATTTAATTCCCTTCTGAATTAGATGTATCATTGAAACAACTACTTGAACCAACTCGTTGAACCAACCGATTCAACCTTTTGATTAAACCAAATAATTGTACCTTCCAATTAAACCAATTGATTGAACCTTTTGATTAAACCAACTGATTGAACTAACTGATTGAATCTTATAATGGAACAAATTGATTGAACCAACAATGGTTCAAAGTTCAAAGTTCAAAGCTCTTGGAAAGATCATGTCATTAAACCCTGACGTCGAACCAATTTTTCCAACCTTAAGGAAAATTTTCTTGAACATTTTTGGTCTCTTTCCTTGTGAATTTATTCCACCAAAAGTCTTAAGAAGCTTTCTAAAATCATTACATTCTTTGAACTGGTTAATCTTTTTGCCAAAAGACTTGTGCAAATCAAATTTGAACTGGCTCAGAACAGTAGGGGAAAAAGGAGATCGATTTTGGCCTGTAGGACCAAAATGGTCAACAAGAAACACATATCATCCCATGGCTCTGGTAGTTTGGCCCTTTCAAATCCTCCTTGGTAAGGAACCATTTCTTTGCCTTCCCCAAGGAATGACTTCTGGTTAGAATGTTCCACCATTTTCACTTTCCTTTGCATCTTGGTCCCCTTAGTCAATGGGCCAGTCACCAAAGCAATGACTTTCTCTAAAACATCAAACCTATTTCTCCCAACAATGACTCTATGGTTATGCCATGTCTAAGGGAATTGGTTAGATAGATTTTCATCATAGCCATTAAGCTGTTCCAAAAAAGGGCTAATGCCACCTTCCTTACAGTAATGCCAGACTACAGCATTATCCTAAACTCTCAATAGGAAATTAGCTCTATTTTAATCCTATCTCCTCCCATTATAGCCTTCCAAACAAAGACACAGACCCCCCAAAACTAGAGATTCATAAAGTTATTGTTAAAGGAGAGATTACTTATTATGATAAGAAGTCTGCACATAATATCATCAATAAGATCCACCTTTCTAAGGACCAAGTGAAGCCTACTCTTCCCATGCTCAAAACATGATAACAAAGATATCTCTATAATTAGAAGATAAACAACTCACCTTAACATAAGGGAGTAATAAAGCAGAGATCACATTGAGTAATCGAAGTATTAAAAACATGTACTTTGAGATACATGTCAACATCTTCCAGCAAAACCAGTGGAATAAATTATCTTTCCTAAGATAATTAGTCATCATTGGCATGTCATCTCTTTTTGAATTAAGTCCCTTATGCTTAAAGGGATGTTATTAATTTAGTGCCAACAACGCTAATTAGAAAATTGTTGACTAAAGTCTGCAAGAGCATCTGCAACTTTGTTTCCCTCTCTATATATATGAGAGATATCAATTCTAGGGATCTACTATAGAAGGATCTGTATGTCCACTATAATGTCTTTCAGTTTCCAGCCATAATTCAACACGTTAGTAATATCATCAATAATAAGTTTGGAATCCCCATGAATGTGCAATTGCCTAATATTAAGTGAAATAGCCAATTTCATCCCCCATAAAATATTTGAGGCTTCAACACAATTATTTCTTTGAAGGTCTATCCCACCAGCATAGACAACAACCATGCACACCTTGTCATCCCTAATAATCCCACCACCACTAGCCTTACCATCGGCCTTAGATGCCCCATAAAAATTTATTTTGATCCAATTAGGCTTTAGGGGGATCCATCTGGTATTCAATCTCTACAACTTCTTGGAATTATTATGAGTCGAGATTTTGTTTAGAATTCTCCAGTTAATCACAATTTGCTCCTCTTCATGAGAAAGAGGTTTTTCCATTGTTTTGATGTGAGAATTGGTGACACTTTCCATGAGTCTCTTATAAAAGGAATGAATAACTTGAGAAGTATCCCTAAAAACATCCCTAAAAATTATGTTATTACATTCTCTCCATACAGTCCAATCAAGACAGGGCAGATTTTGGTTCCAAAGCTCAACCAACCATGATTGAGAGAAGGAAGGACACAAGTTGGCAATGAGTTCCCTAATATCATAATTACAAACCCATTGAATGCCAAAATTCCTTAAAATAGTATTCCAAATTTCCTTGGAAAAATCATAGGGGAGAATTAAATGCGAGAGTTTGCTCCTTCTCAAAGCACAGAAAGCACCTATTGACCAAGGTGAATCCCCTCCTCAATAAGTTATCTTGAGTTAGGATTTTATTATGAACAACATCCCACAAAAACATATTAATTTTAGGGATAAGTTTATGATTCCAAACTTTCCCCCAAATAACATTTTTATGCAGCTCAGGGATCAACAGGTGGTAAACATACTTAATAGAAAAACTACCTTTCTTATATGGCCAACAATACAACTCATCTTCCCTAGGAAAAAGAGGGATTCTGACCCCCAATAATTACTAAATGTTGAGGTTACATCAGAAGGGATGGGGTAATTTTTGTTTTTAATAAAGTTGGCTTTAGTAAAGTGAAAGAGTGTAAATTGGGAGTCATACTTCATTTGAAATACATGGAGTGAATAATGCCAAAATTCCTTAAAATAGTATTCCAAATTTCCCTAGAAATATCATAGTGGAGAATTAAATGTGAGACAGTTTCCTCCTTCTCAAACCACAGAAAGAACCTATTGACCAAGGTGAATCCCCTCCTCTGTAAGTTATCTTGAGTTAAGATTTTGTTATGAAAAACAACCCACCAAAACATATTAATTTTAGGGATAAGTTTATGATTCCAAACTTTCCCCCAAATATCATTGTTATGCACCTCAGGGATCAATAGGTGGTAAGCAAACTTAATAGAAAAACTACCTTTCTTATCTGGCCACCAATACAGCTCATATTCCCTAGGAAAAAGAGGAATTTGGACCCCCAACAACAAATGTTGGATAGATCGCATCCTAGGAGTGAGATCGGGGCGATGGGTACAACAATCCAAAAGATTTTTCCAACTCCTAATACCAATGTTATTGTGAATATAGTGACAAAATTTATTCCCAAATACTGTGTAGAAATGCCAACAATACCTCCACAATCACCTTGAGTAACTAGGGCCTTATCATTCAACCAAATGTCTTCCCATAAGTTAATATAATTACCATTCCCCAGTTTCCATCTAATCTCATGCTTGAGAAGGGTTCTAGACTTCAGCATTTTGTTCCAGATAATAGATCCTTTGGAAAGCCCTTCTTGATGGAGAAAACTAAAGTGGTCATTTCCATGAAGATACTTGGCTTGCATAATGTCTCCCCACTCTTTATGGTTATGGATCAAATTCTAGTTTATTTTGGATAGGAGCCTTTATTCATATTCCTGGTAGATCTAATGTTAAGACCTCCATGAGATTTGGGAAGACAAACTTTCTCCCAACTAACCAAAGACATTCTCTATTTGTCTTCCACCCTGGTCCATAAGATTTTTTTTTAAATCTGCTCCAATTTGTCAGCAATAAGCATAGGTATTTTAAAAAGAGACAAGAAGTAAGTACGAATACCTTACAATGAAGCACATAGAAGTTGAAGCATGTGTGGATATTACAAAAGAAGGTGATCATAAGGTTTGAAATAATAATATTATGATAATTTTAACAAAGATGATGATAGAAAATGAAGTTTGTATTTTTTGATATAATAATGTGTTGTTTGAGAGAAGATATTTTTTTCATAGTGAGTATTGGAATTGGTGAAATATTGGGAATAGGTGAGGCCATACCAAACATGAAAACATTTAAATATTTGAAGGTCCACTTAAAAATAATGGTAAAGGTTAAAAAAATTGAAATAATAATAGCAGTGGGAAAAGGATAATAAGTTTTTTTGCTTTATTAGGGTTTGCTAGGATTTGCTTAAATGTCTTGTGTCAAGAGCCACAGTCCTTTCACTATTGAACCTCCCTGCTAGACCACATCCTCACGAAATAGTATCATTAATTGAGATTTAATAGCTTTTCCCTCTGGGTGAGTTATTTGATGGCTTCCCCACTTTCCCATCCGAATGTGGAAGCTATGATGGTTGAATGAGGAGCACTCAGCAATGGCCCCAATGAACAAACATTTGAGGAAATTTGTCTTGAATTTTATCATGAGGTAAGGATTCTCCTCCTAATGTTGCTATTTCTCAACCAAATTTTGATTTTGCTTGTCAATGGCTAGAACAATTATGCCTCATAGGCTACTTTGTTGGTTGTATTTCTTCTGAAAGCATGCTCAAATCTTGGGTTCAATCCACATGGATAGTCCATGA
Source organism: Torreya grandis (assembly GCA_037957365.1). Lineage (NCBI taxonomy): Eukaryota > Viridiplantae > Streptophyta > Pinopsida > Cupressales > Taxaceae > Torreya > Torreya grandis. The sequence goes on from JARHVA010002157.1 coordinate 985,825, forward strand.
CATTAAGCTTGTAAGTGTCCATAACATGACTAAGGGTTTATTTCTATTAAAATTTACTAACCCCACCCATGGAGGTGTCATATTAAACAAGTCGTCTGAAACTCCCTCTTAGTGTTATCCCCTTGAAATAGAGACTTTGTTGTCTCAGAGCAAGCTACTCTGAAAGTCCCTATCTGGGTTGAGTTCCTATGTTTACCCTTGCCTTATTGGCCATTCTTAGACCAAATAGTCAGCTCCATAGGCCAAATTATCACTCATGAATCTCAGAGATTCTAAACAGCCTGACCATAAAGGAGGGTCTATGTGGAAGTTGATCTTTTTAAGGACCTTAAGGAATCTGTTAAAATACAAGTCATGAATTCCCATTACTCTCAAAGAATCTTGTATATCAACATGCCTAACACATTATTATCTTTTCAGGCCACATACCACAAGATTAAGGACTGCCCATTGTAGCTCCCCTACAATAGGGCCCCTACCAAGACGGGGGCTACATTTCCAAAGAATACCAAGGAAGATGGATGGAAAATTGTTGGGGGGAAGAAAAATAATCACAATAAGGGACCTACTCAGATATGTAATGCTAATATTAATAAGCCTTCATCTAATCTTATGCCTTAGTTGCTTAAGCCCTCAGCACTGCCAAACAAAGAAGTGTCTCATAGCATGATCCCTATCAAGGAACCATCGGCTATGAAAGTAGCACCATCTCAGCCTCATTTTCAAAGCACACCCATGGTGTAATTTTTTATCCAATTCTAAAGTTTCATCATACATCACTATATAATTTATGGCTTTCCCATCACACTTCACTCAAACTGGCACTAGTAAGAGCTTGTGCAGCCCCTTCTGAAACTCTCCAATTTGATCTAGAAGACCCGTTCATCATGATGTTGTTGAGGATTCATAGTGTGCAATAGAATTTTCCTAGTAGCCATAATTTCTCCTGCCCAACTCAAAGTATTTATTGAAGAATATATATGAAGCCCTTGAAGGGATAGATGCAGAGGTCATGTCTCTTGACACCCATAATCTATGAATTATTTCTCATGGCATGTTCAGGGTCTGACAGACTCAATCTGTAAGTATGTGGTTTGAGATTTTAGAAGCAAGTTTTTAGACATGGACATTCTTCAACTTCAGGAAGTGAAGGTGGCAGGTTTCCTTCTCATGACTACTGCTAGAGTTATCTACATTGAAATTTTAATGATTTACAGTGAACATGAGGTAGACCATGGTGGTATTATGACATTTATTGCACCTAAATTATAGCCTCATTTTATGACGTCCAAAAAGGACCCTTCCCATCATGTCATATGGGCCCTCTTCAATATTGAAAAATACCAAAAAATTAATACTATAAAGATAAGAGTTTTTTTTTGTGTGCTTTCAGAATAAATATTTTAAAGAAGCAGCAGCAACACAAACTTCTTATCTATCCATTTAAAAATATGGATAATAGAAGAGAATTGATGATGATATATAGATGACAAACTACTTGTAAAAGGTATGCATGTGAGAACAGTAAAAAATAAATTTATTATATGGTGAGCATTCCTAAATTTAAAAAAACTTAACTGTAAAGATACAACATTGCAAATGAGTGAAACTAATGTAAATCTCTTTTCAACAAATTGAAAATATAAGTAGGTACTACATGTCAACTTTTCCCTTTTTAAACTTCAAATAATATTTGATAAAATCATAGATATATAATTACTAAAGATTGAGGTTACATCGGAAGGGATGGGGTAATTTTTGTTTTTAGTAAAGTGGGATTTAATAAAGTGAAAGAGTGTAAGTTGGGAGTCATACTTCATTTGAAATACATGGAGTGAATAATGCCAAAATTTCTTAAAATAGTATTCCAAACTTACCTAAAAAAATAATAGTGGAGAATAAATTCGAGACAGTTTCCTCTTTCTCAAAGCACAGAAAGAACCTATTGACCAAGGTGAATCCCCTCCTCTGTAAGTTATCTTGAGTTAATATTTTGTTGTAAAAACCAGCCCACCAAAACATATTAATTTTAGGGATATTTTTATGATTCCAAACTTTCCCCCAAATATCATTGTTATGCAGCTCAGGGATGAACAGGTGGTAAATAGACTTAATAGAAAAACTACCTTTCTTATTTGGCCACCAATAAAGCTCATCTTCCCTAGGAAAAAGAGGGATTCAGACCCCCAACAACAAGTGTTGGATAGATTGCATCCTAGGAGTGAGATCAGTGTGATGGGTACAGCAATCCAAAAGATTTTTCCAACTCCTAATAACAATGTTATTGTGAATATAATGACAAACTTTATTCCCAAAAAACTATGTAGCAATGCCAGCAATACCAACATAATCACCTTGAGTAACCAGGGCCTTATCATTCAACCAAATGTCTTCCCAGAAGTTAATAGAATTACCATTCCCCAATTTCCATCTAATCAAATGCTTGGGAAGGCTTCTAGAATTCAGCACTTTGTTCTAGATAACAGATCCGTTAGGAAGCCCTTATTAATGGAGAAAACTAAAGTGGTCATTTCCATGAAGATACTTGGCTTGCATAATGTCTCCCCACTCTTTATTGTTGTAGATCAAATTCTAGTTTATTTTGGATAGGAGGACTTTATTCATATTCTTGGTAGATTTAATGTTAAGACCTCCATGAAATTTGGGAAGATAAACTTTCTCCCAACTAACCAAAGACCTTCTCTATTTGTCTTCCACCCTAGTCCATAAGAATTTTTTTTGAATCTACTCCAATTTATCAGTAATAAGTGTAGGCATTTTAAAAAGAGACAGGAAGTAAGTATGAATACCTTGTAATGAAACACATAGAAGCTGAAGCAAATGTGGATATTAAAAAAGAAGATGATCATATGGGTTCGTTCAGTTTTAGACCTGGCTTATTTTCACAAATTTTTAGATCATGCAATGTAGCACATCAAAATATATGCATATGTAAAGTTGGGCTCCTAGGCAATTTGACTATGTTTTTCATACTTAGCCAATTTTACAATGAGGTAGAAAGAGCCAAGTGAGCATTTTTATGGTGTTATATCTTGCACATGTGAAGGTGTCAATATAAAATTATCATATGGGTTTGTTCAATTTTGAGCATAGATGATTTGTGCTAAGTTTAATATCATCCGCTGAAGCACGATAAAAGTTATGGATGCTGAAAGTTGGCCTCCCAAGTAGATTTGGACATAGTTAGCTCTATGATAGATGATTTTGAGTAGGCACTTTAATGGCATTATATCTCACACACATGAGGGCTCTAGGAGTAGTGTGTCACATGGTTAGATTCTCCTATGAGAGGAGATCATCTGGTCCAATTTTGATATCCTACATCAAAGTGTAGAGGAAATTATTAAGGATTAAAAATGGCTACTTAGGCATATTGACAGGGTTCCCATTGTCATTTTTCAAAGTGTTAAAGCTCGAAGAAGATCAATGGTGTATGTTACCTACAAAGAGTTAGGAAGAAACAAGATGAAGATAGGTGCATGATGTTTAATGACTAAGTGAAGGTATAGGATAATGATCTAATGGTGAGTGGGAATTTTTATAGTTGATCAAATGGTGAGCAATTATCATTAACATCCTAGTTGATCTGCAAAAATCAATAGAGTGCATTGAGTCAAAGTTCCAAGATTTCACAAGATGAGGTCAACGTGATTGATGTTTAACATTTGGCTTTGGTGGTCTATACATTAAATCTAGAACAAGATCAATGGTGCGTATTTGATCTAAGTAGTGAGTCCATGATATTCGAGCATTGTGTTTGAATGTTAACTCTGACCATTTGAATTTAAATATTTGAATTTAACATACAAAAACTTAGAGCTATGTATTTCATCCATATCTTTTGATAGAAGTCAAATTTACTAGTGGTGTAGAAATTAAAGATGAAGAGGAATCCATTGTGCATCTAATGAACCTAATTTGAGGACGTGGAAGTGAGTACAACCAAGGATATTGAGACTATAAGTTGACTATGTGATCATGCTTATTCTGCAAGTGACCCAAGAAAGATATTCGAGCTTGTAGTGATGTTGTTTTGATGTTTCATGGTGAATTGGATATTGGGTAGTTTTGTAAACTCCATGAGGGTACTCTATGTAGATTTTATAGGTGTGAAAAATCTATCTTGAGTATGAACAATTCTTAAGAAGTTGATTGTGTGTTCGTTCATGGTGACTTTATGTACCAAGTTAGTGTTTGAGTTGTTTGAGAAGATGTAAATATGAGCTAAGCTAACTGTTATCATTTAATGATGTTGAAAGGGACATAAGGAGTGGACCCATGTATTTAAATTTATTCTTTTATTCTTATTTTTCTTGAGGGAGTGCTAAAGCAGTGAATGGGTTCACATGAGATCTATAAGGGTTACAAGGGCCTTATTAAAAGGTGTAGTTCCTTAAGGGTGACCCATAGATGTTATATCCAACTTATGAAGATTGTTTTAAACCATGTCTTCATATGAGAGATGCCTTAAGGGCTAAGCCATGCCTAATGGCTGACCAAGATGATGGTTATCAAGATTGCTCTATAAATAGTGAAATCAAAGATGGTGATTTCTTGACTTTGATTAAGAGAAAAAGGAACGATTAGAGAGAGGCTTTTGTGTGTGTTTTATGGATAAAAGAAGGGGTAGATTTCCCTTAGGATGATTGAAGAGAATATAAGTTTGAGGACTAATTTTATGACCTATTGGTCATGATTTTGTTAATAGAATAGTGGGATTTCTATTTGAGTGTGAGTGAAGGTGAAGTGTGATAAGCAGAGGTCCATCATCAAGTGTTGTTGACATCAGTTCAAAGGTGTATTTTTTCATAGGTTTTTTTCTGGTAGTTCAGCATCTAAGGTTGTTATAGCCTCCTTACAAGGTGATACCTGATAAAATGTCCAGTTGTTATTTTACCTCAACTAGATAGGTGTGGCAACACCTTATGGGATTGGAGTCTCATTAAAAAGGGATTATAATTCCTTGATCATTTATATATGATCTAAATTGGATCTTGTTATTATAGGATGGTAGTACAATTTTAGGCTCTAGTGGGTTTTCTCCCCCAATAGGGTTTCCCATGTATGTCATTTGTTATGTCATTGATCTTGCATGATCTCTCTTACTCGTTGATGTTAATGTTGTGTATGCTTCATGATTACTTATGGTAACTGATTAAGTGTTTGAAAAGATCATAATTTAAGTTGGATTAGCTGAGCTCACTGATTTACCCACCCCACCCCACCCTTCCCCCATCCTCGTAGTGATTATACCTCTAACATATTAGTTAATTTTTAGAATGTCTTAATTATATGAGAAAAGTGGTACCACAAGTTATATCCTACATTTTATCAAACTAGATATGGTGGAAATACAACCCATCAATATTAGTAGTAATAGATAAATCCTCAAGTTTTGGTCACTTTGAGAGATAGTTTTTTTCTAAAATATGGGAGGGATTTTATGTTTTTCTCATTTAGGACACAATATGTATGCATCCTTCATTCTTATATTTTGAATTTGGTTTTTTCATGTCTCACATTATATTGGTGTAATAGCCACTAATATGATGACATTTGCATATGGTATTATGTCTTATGTGGGTATAAGTCTATTGCATGATCTGTGTCAGGTAAAAGGTAAAAAAACATTTTATGTTCAAAAAACATAAATAACATGTTATATGGAGTATATTGATGTGTCATGATATGTAAAATTTGTTTTGAAGACTTTTTAGAATATTCCACATTGCTCACATGATGAATTTGAACCTTGTAAGGTTGACTCAATGTTTTCAGCCAAGAGGTATATATGGGGTAACAAACATTTGCATTTTAGTCGACTAATTTTTTTACCTTTATCTAGATTCAATTATATATTTTATATAAGTGGTTTTATCTCATATATTTTGGGTCACATAGGTTCAAATAGGTCATGTGATATGTGATCAAGTTGATCAAATTGTATGTTTACATTTTCTCGTCTATCATGTCATAAGTGGTATCATCATCATTATCATAGTAATCTGAAACATGGCCATCTTCTTGCTCAGTATTTACCAATAAATAAGCTAAAATGTGAGAAATCTTTTAGTTTTACTGGATCTTTTGGTGATGGTTCTTTATCCTTATGCATATCTAGGTGTAACTCATAGTTTAGTGCATTATTTGCATCTAGATATAATGGATCCATTATAATTGACTAACCAATTTCATACACATGTATATAATTAAAATGGAAGGTTTGTTTAGGTGGTACCACTGTAGTGATGCCTTGTGTTTTAGAATGTATCATTTTATAAAATTTTAAAGGTTCATCATCAGCAAGCACAGATAATAAGGTCCCATCATGTATTAATTTTCTACATCGATGAAGTATAGATGTGACAAATTCCATTAAATTTATTCAAGATCTACACAAAAGTAAATTATAATTTAAGGATTAAGACATGACCTAAAAAACATTTGAAATCATTTTTAGTCCTAATGTCACATCCAATGTGATTTGACCAACTAAAAGGCTATGTCAATTGTCAAACCCTTTAATGTGCATAATTATTTTTTGAAGAATATTAGTGGTAATACCCATTATGGTTAAAAATTTCATGCTACAAATGTTTTTCCCAATCTATTATTATAAGCACAATGTTGATACCTTTATTTTGCATGATCACTTATATGAATAAAGGCAAAGTTTGGTCACTAATATATTTGGGTGGTAAATTTGTTGGATCAAAGGTGATGATCTTGTTTTTTTTCTTGAGATATTTCATAATATCTATAAAATAAGAAGGCTCAATATTACTTAGAACTTGTGTCTCATGCAATGATGCAAATAGGATATCCTTATAAACACTAGATTGCTTTATGAGCTCAAGGATAAAAAATTTTACACGTTTATTTATTAATTGCTCAATAATGTCATATCCCTTAGAATTTATTACAAGGTTAGGTTTCACAGGAACCTATTGTATCTTATTAGGTGGGGGAATAGGTTTAACAATCCTACCTTTTTGAGTAGTAACAAAATGGAATGTGGAATCCATTTAAATCCATGGGTGAATAATGGATGTGGTATGGTAGTTTTCATTCAAATAAGACTTAGGTAGATCAAAGGGTTGATAACATGCATGTTAGCATCTATAGATTATCTATGTAACATTACAAAATGAATTTTAAAGAGAGATCAAGTGTTGTTTTTTGTTTAAAACCCTTTCATAATTCACATGAATTTGATTAATAGTTTTGACAAGGAAACTAATGCATAAAACCATAGTAATTATTATAAGGTATTGGACCATGAAATAATTTATACAAATATCTATAGTAAACATGATTGTCATATTATAGCAATCAGGGATCAACAATAGAAAAATTAGAAAAACCTAATTTACCTAGGGTTTGGAGTCCAAATATGGGGTTCACCAAATGTTTAACCCTAAAAGGAAAAAGGTCTAGGTATGCTTGGGTTAGCTAGAGTATCATTAAAGGGTTATGTATAAATGATAATGCATGAGGGCGATAATCAAATCTACAATACGCTAATTAGGAGATAAACTCAAAACTAAACATATATCAAATTTCTTATGGTGAGAATAGGCTAGATATAGAAAGTAAAACAAAGTTTTATATGGAAATGATAAAAAAATGTAATAAACTTAGTTATTTTTTATGCTAAAATAATGATGGATATGGAACATGTAGAAATCAAGATGAAAGATGACTTTGGAATAGTTACATGATTATAAATTAAGTGCCTCTAGATCTCTTGGCACTAATATAAGCTTGGAACGGTTATATTGACACTACTATCTTTATTTGACATAAGTGTCCTATATGGAATAATTATTGAGAAAGGATGTGACCACCTCGATTATTCTAGATTTGACTTTACTTTCTCTCTAGTGCATTCAGATTTGGGTCATGGACTGTCACTCCTCATGAATTTGTAAAACTGTAGTTTTTAATCCTCATGGTGACCTTGAGGAAAAATGGATTCGTAGGGACATGCTATAAAGCTAACACTAAATAACCCTATATCAGTGAGCATTATCTACATAGCTAATACTCTGAAGAGGGCATCATACTCATGTATTTTTTCCCTATATGGTGGCTTGTATGTGAATCATGCAATATGTGAAAAGTAAGTACACTAGTGACCTAGGTTGTAACTTGGTACATTAAGATCTTGGGATACTCCCTTAGTACTTCATACCTATGTATGTGTTTTCCCAATGACTGATATGAGAATAGTAATAAATAGGAAAGCATTTACTCAATTGAATTCTTCGTGGAATGATTTGATAAGTTTCCTTAGGTATTTTCCTAAGTATTGTTATGTCTTTCAAAGTGAGGAATCAATGAGGGTCGATATTATATTTATATTAATCCATTTGGAGAAGTAACTAACATTAAAACACTTAGGATGACCATTAGGATATTATTTATTTGAAAATTAAATGACTTTAGGGTATTAGACACTTGTGTGAGGTTAGAACACTAGTGTCTATCTTGGACATTAGTGTCCAAGGAAAAGAAAAGTAGGTGTAGGGTCAAAACCTAAAGATATGGAATATGAGTGAATTTTAAGCATTATAAGAAAGATAGATGGCCTGGATCATCAACATAAGACTAGTCAAACTAAGAGATAGTCTAAAGGGCGTAAGATAGAGCTAATACGAGACTTGTAGAAGCAGTAAAAGGTCTAAATCTGAGATGAACAACCAAGATTTGAGTTTTCTAAGTATACAAGACTGAGGTGCTATATGATCCATGAATATTATCTACAAATTATTAAAACATTAATATTTTCCTATGTGCATAAAAATGGATAAATGAGATTTGAAGCCTATGAGACTATTATAGTGTGTAGAGTAGTATTCTAACTATTTTACTTTGTGGAGTAGTATGTCAAACCTATTTTACTCTGTAAAGTAGTATTTCAAACTAATTTTACTACATTCAGTAGTATGTCAAACTATTTTACCGTGTGGAGAAATATGTCAAACTTATTATTAATATGTGGAGCGATATACTAACCTATTCTATTGCATGGAATGACATGCTTAATTTTTTTTTATAGTTTTTGGGATTATATCTGCTATGTTTATTTTCTATATCTAGAACCTTAGTGGAATGGAATGACCATTCTTAATGGATGGGAAGAGTGCAGGGGATTTGAAATGTTTTGTGGTTCAAGGAATAAGTCTCCAATAATGATCTCGCTATTATGATCTCTTCAGGTCTTCAACAAAAATGATGGACTGCAAAACTCTAGAAGATTCTATATGCATTGTATTTCCATGTACATGGTACATTACTATATAATATTTTAATTTTGAACTATAAAATTTAGAATTGAGTATTCGTCCTCATTTATACTTTTGGAATATGTGTAATTTCAAAATAATTGAGTCATGAATGTTAAATTAATGTAATAGTTGAGTAAATTTCATAATCAAAGAATTATTAAATGCTTTGTGAATACATATTTGATGAATTATGGATATATGTATTTAGACTTGATCTAAATGATTTTGGTTAGATTAATTCGAAAAAACTGTAATTACTTCAAATTATTGTATTCATTAATACATGTAAAGTATGAATATTAGATGCATGCAAAATATGTACTTCAATCAAGGGTGTAATTAAGAGGCCATTGAATGATGTAAACCCATTACCTAGTTTGTATATTTTGAAGTATGGTTTATGAATATTTAGATTCATTATTGCATGGGTGGATCATTGTTTATTATTATACCATAATACATACCATGCAAAAGTGCACTTGAATTAGAATATACGAAATTTTTTTAGAAGGTGTTAAACTTTGTTGTTATGGCATGTTATAATTACTTTTTATATTTTCAATGTATAATGCATGTTAAAGAAGGATTAGTAAGATAACCATTGGTGTGATAGATTAAAGAATTGAAAAAAAAATAGTATATTTTCTTATACATGACATGAGGGTTCTTACAAGTGATTGTAAATGTGGCTCACTATGAAATAAAGCATTGAATGTTTGATAAGGAAACTAAACATCATGATCTATGTAGAAACTATTTCAAGATGAGTATCTATACAAAGGATATGTAATGAATGTTTCATATACTATGCATACTTCTACAACATTTTCTTTTCAAATAATAAATGCATTGGATGTAACAAACTTGAAAACAATATAACAAAGGTTTGGTATAACTTTACATCTATCAGATATAATTATATTTAATAGAAATCAATCTAAACTTATAATTAATGTAAAAAATGTAACTGTAATGTAGTAAAAGTCTAGTATAAATGTACTTCTATTGAATATAATTAGTGTATAATATGTATTGCAAATACCAAATGATATACTTCCATTGATGAGAAGAAAACATATATTCAACTTTAATAATCAACAAGAAAACTAATGTTCCTTAAAAGACACATCACGAAAAGTACCACTCTTTATAGTGTTACCTTATAATGCTTGCTTTTATTAATTCATGAAATAATAAATTTAAATGTCATTTAATGAAATGGTCTATTATGTTAGAAGAAGTGACCCACCAAATATTTTTATTCTTATTATGTTATATATTTTGAGGTATTCATTTTTATTATTACACTACAAACTTCATGGTCATATAGTACGCCTAAAGTGATTATAGTATGAGAAGGATTTTTCTCACAAAATATATAGTGCTACCTAAATTAATGGTCATAGAGGGTGGACATCTTAAATTCCTTGTTGGTATTGTTGAGCAAAATGTGGGATTATTTATAATTGAAAGGTCCTATAAAATACAATATTTTACTATATTAATCTATTTTATCACTTTATTTCCCATAACTTTTTTAGAAAAATACTTTAACCCACCAAATATTTATCAAAATATTTTATTATTATTTATAATATAAAGTTCATAATCATATTATAAACCCAAATTAAATAGTATATAAAAAAAAAAATTATACACAAAATATATAATATTATTTTAAAGAATAACTCTATAACAAGTAAACACCTTAAATTCCTCATAAAAAATGTTGACTAAAATATGTAGTCGAATTATAATTAAATGATCCATAGAATACAATATTTTACCATATTAATATATTATATCTCTTTATTTCTTACTACTATTTTAAATTTCTTCCTCAAAATCACAAGCTTTTCTACGAGCAATGCTTTAACCTTCACAATTAGTATTTAGCATAGCATAAGTTAAGGAAAAGATAAGATAAGTTCAAGAATGAATTATTTATTTTAAATAAGATAAATTAATATAATAATAATAATTTTTGTTTTTAATATATAAAAGAATTAGTTACAATTTTTTATTAATAATAAATTATTAGAAAAAATAAATTTGCCAATAATAATTGAAAATTTTATAAATATTTTACTTGAAAATAATAAATTCATTTTAAAATATAACTATATGGATAATGAAATAAGTCTCATGTAAAAAGTGAACATCTTACACTTAATATATGGATGGTTGACATTCATATACAAAATAGAAAGCATCCAACCTGATTCGACAGTTAATTATAAATATACTAGCTATTAAAACTTTATTTATTAAAGTTTAAATTTATTTTTGATTTTTATAATTTATAATTTTAAAGATTGTTTCAAAGAATGGGAAAACTGATTTGAATAATTATTGTTTATAAATTAAATGAGATTTGAATGATATTCCATTTTATAATTTGGAAGACTATAAAAATATGCTCTTATAATATTTCAGTTTTACTATTTTAATTTGTAGTTTGTTTCATCTAAATTAAAAAAATATATGTATTTTTATTGTTATTCCAAAAATATTATTATATATATATTTTTTTAAAATATATTACTAAATCTTTATATGATGTGAATTTATATATAAATTTGACCCAAAATTGTATAAAATATTTATACATATTATTTTTTAAGATAACAAAAATTATATATAATTATTTAAAAATATTATAAAATATTCACAAATAATTTGTCAATATTAAAACACACCATGGCATTTAAAAAAGATTTAAAAAACAAACAAAAATATCTATAAAAAAATAGTAAAAAAAATTATATAACAATAATAACAATAATTATAAATAGGCACAAAATTGAACAAACCTATATGATCAACTTCTCCTAAAACTACCACACATGTGAAATATAACTTCATCAATGTGCTTACTCAACTTTTCTTGCCATATGCAAATTTGGCTAATTATGGGAAAACATTATCAAACTTCCTAGGAGCCCAATTTCGCACTTGTATATCTTTTGTTGTACATAGTCCCATGACCTAAAACTAAGCACATAGAAAATAGGGACTAATGTGATCACAACCATATGACCAACTACCCTTGACTCATTCACACATGGTAATTATAACATCATCAAACTACCTACTCAGATTTTTTGCCATTGGACCCAAAATATCTAGATAAGAACAATGATGAACTGGGTGAATTCCACTTATGCACACAAGTGATCCAATCATCCTTGACCACTCATAGGACTCATTTCACATGCTCAATACTTCAGACTCATCCCTAGTCATCTCAAACCATGCCAAAACTAAAGATCAACCAAGTCTTCTTCAAGCATACTAAGACAAGAACATTGCACACTTTGTCACTATCACTTAGACTATCAAGGCACTTAATCCACTCACTTGGACACCTCCATGACATTAACAATGCATCATTGAAAACTGTCCAACAAATACCCTATATGAAACAATAACCTCTTGTAGATTTATCTCTAGTCAATGTACAACCTAGCAAACTGACATTTTTAACTAATTAAGGCATTTAACCAAATTATTGAAATAACCAAAAGAATAAGCAATATTAATTAACAAAGAAAATAAAATTAAATGCCTAAGTGAAAAATCCATGTGGAATTAAAGAAAATCCAATTTCTAAAATTGAATTTTTAACAAATTTTAAACAATTTGAGGTCATAATGATGTCATCAGCCTCAAAATTAAGAATTAAAAAATATTAACATAAATGAAATAAAAATAATTATTGTTGAGCCATGCCTCCATAAATATATAATTAAAGATATCATTAATTGTATTTGGATTCCCAACCTTAACCCTAGTTCAACCACACATGAGTTAGAGTTAGTTGAAAAACTATAAATACAAGTGTCATGACCATTCTTCAACAAAATTTTATGTGCAAATAAATAATGCCAAAATATTTCTAAGAATATTTATTGCCAATATAATCTAAGATCCATTCACCAAAAGAACAAGAGAAGGTGCTACCCACAAAACATTATCATCATCAAAGTCTATTTGTTCACAATACCAAGCTCAAACCTTCTCTCACATTGATTGCAAGATGGAGTCATTCTAGGAAGGTAAATGGTGTTTTTGTCTTCCATTAATATATTTGTTTATTTTGTTATAATTGCTCACCCTAGTATTTAGTCTTAGAGTATTAGTTGTCATTGAGTTATTTTCATTTATCCATTGAAAAGAGAGACTAATCATTGTCTTTGTAATCCTATGTTACACTAGCTAACTACCAAGAGTGAGGTCTTTAAATGAAGGTAGAAATGACCCTTCATATTCATTGTCTAACAAGTAAGGTTTGAAGAGACATGAGTTATTAACATTAATAATTGAATAAATCTTCATGTAAGGAGACAAATCAAATCTAAATACATTCTTTTTCACTTATTCCAGAATTTAAAATGGGCTATACTTAAGAGGCTTAAACGTCTTAAGTACTATTATCATGGAGTCTCTCTCTACTCAAGTACAATCATACATTGTATCTAACAATGAAAATATGCTCATTATACATTGATTTATACTTGGCTTATGACTCTTTCAACCTCTCTTTCTTTTGGAGGTGAATTTATCAAATCTTCGTAATGAAATATTCAAATTTGTAGACTTCTTGACACATTTTCCCATTTCCTTTGCATGGTTATTTCAAAATAGCATTAAATGCACATATAGGTAAGTATTTAAAGAAAAACATTTTTTAATAGTTTTCAAATAGAACTTTGTATTATAATGGTTTTGTTCTCCAAGGTTGATAGTGTGGATCTATGCATCTCCTAATCCACTCTAATATGGTATCAGATTGGTTGAGTTTCTCTATCTACCATTAATTGTAAAGCTTCTTGCCTACATTCAATAGGACAAATTTTATAGATGCATTTTGGAGTTTTGTTTACCTACACCATTGCGTTTAAAAGGGACCAAATGTATAAATTGACTATAAACTTGATGGGCATTCTGGAATGTTTTTTTTTTGGTATTTATTGTTTTATGATAGCCATATCATTCATAGTGATCCATACAATGAGGTCAGTTTTTAAAAAAACATTTTGCCCCAAGAATAACCTGTTGTTGAAAGTTTTTATAAGGAAATCAAAAAATAAAAAATATCGAGCAAGGATATACAGGTCATACTGTGCATGTTGTAGATCTAACACCACCTGCTTTTATTGGTGTTTGGGATTAAATATTTTAAGTTTCTACATGATTTTTAATAAATTACTGAAATGTCTACAATGTTTTGTGGTTATATTATCATAATTTATAGTGATCAAAATTCGTTGTATGGATTTGTAAGCCAATTTTTCTTTCTTTTATTTTTGTGTTGAACATGGATCTTTTGTCATCATTAAACTTCCCATTGATGTTAATTTCCTACGTCATACACTCCATCAGCTATCACCCTAATTTAGGCCAATGAAACTTACTCCACTGCTAGCAAAAGCTCGCCATTGACCCTACTACTACCTCTATCATAAATGTGTTGTCATTTTTTGAGTTGAATCTTGTGTTTGTCTCTTCTTCCATGCTTCCTCAATGGCCTTTACCATAGACTAGCTATTCCTTAACACTGTTGGCAACACCCAACCACTGACCTTACTAAAAGATTATTTTATTAATATTAATTTTAATTTCCTATTTAAATAAACTTTAAATTAAAAAAATTCCATTTATATTTATAAATGAATTACATGATAGAGGTTTTTAAAACACATAAATATATTGTAATAAAGGGAAGGGTTTGTTTTCATTTTATAAATGAGGTTATTTTTCTATTTTTAAATGGAGGGATTTTGTTTTTAAAGTTTAGCCCAAGCTTTGTCCTCATAATCCGTTTCTCGATTGCTGCTTCTTATACTGTTGTCTATCTCATTAAAAAAAAAATTCCATCAAACTGTACTCTTCACTAAAATCAATGTTACATGGGACTAGGGATTTAGAGGGGACGTCTTCAATTTTTTAATAAAAATTGGATGTTAAATAAGATTAAAATATTAATTAACTATAATATGATTTAAATCGAAAGATATGAAATGAGCATCAATGCTTTAAATCTTATTTAACATTTAAACCTCTAAATTATGTTAAATAAGATTAAAATATTAATTAACTATAATATGATTTAAATCGAAAGATATGAAATGAGCATCAATGCTTGAGATCACCTGTACACATTCAAGCAAGTAATACGCACAAAGTTCTGCTGCTGGAAAAAAACTTAAATTTATTTTACCTTATATACTACTCTGCTTATATTATTATAAAACATACTCCTATTTAAATTAAGATAAAACAACCTCCCATCAGAAACATGGGAGACACATCCACTACCAAATGCCTCACAAACTCCATTTACTCCACCAAGCCCATCAGAAACATGGGAGACACATCCACTACCAAATGGGAGTTATTATTTAAAGATGATACATATTCTAAAGAACTTGACTCATCCCCACTCATGAAGGAGCATGAACTTGAGAATTTGAAAGATGAAGATTCAAGCACATTTGCAACTCTCTCAGGAGCACCTAGATATCTGTAACCACCTAAAAGTGGTGTTTGGATGCTAAGAGTGTTACTTGATACAACCTATTCCTAGCTTATCCCTAAACCATTTATCAAAAAAATTTAAGCATTGTAAAGACCATAGACATCTCCAGTCAACTCAAACACAATCCCAGAACTTTATTCCTAGATCTTAACCCTTCATGCCCAACAACCTTCCAATTAGACACTAGTGCCACATTAAGGACACTAGAGCCACATGGTGATAGTGTCCCCAACATTACAATAGTGTCCCTTGCCCTAACTCTCTTGAAAATATATATTTTAAAATGTCTACCCCTCTTAAGGTTGGCCTAAGCACATTTTATTATCTACATAAGTTACAGATCATTATAAATATAAGACTATTAGACCTCTATCCACCACATAGAAAATAGATGAAAAAAACCTATTCAAATAAGAAATAATTTGATCAAAATCAAGGTTATTAATCCCTATTCTACCCTACTTCTATTTACTACCATCTACAACTGCCTTAAGCCCATATTTCAAAGATTTTCAATCGCAAGCACACTCAAAGAATTTAATACCACTATCATTCTAGCATGAACTTGCACTTGTACCAAGCACTAGGTAGGAGAAATACATCAGGCTTGATCCCTCCTCGAAGTATTGGTATGTAGGCAACTCTCTTCACAACAGAGTGTTGAGGATGTCCAACCTCTCCTACTATCAAACATACATTTTCATCTCATGCCATACTTGAAAGGAGGATTAGGGTTTGCATATTAAATCTTCTATTCCAAGAACAATATAGAGTTATATATTTTATGTATGTAAGAACAAAACCCATAAATATAGGTGTAGGTACTCCCAAAAAATAGGAACAACCCTGTCAATAGGGCATTAGCACCATTTTGAGGACACTTGAGCCACATGGTGCTACTTTATAGGTGGGGTGCTAGTGTTTAGGGAAGAATCTTACTCAGGGAACCTGTTGATGACACTCAGACTTATCCACAACCCAATTTTTAGCACTTAGATCTTCCATGATAGTTATTTTACAGATAAGTCTCTATTTGCACATATTTATTACTATTTTTAGAAATTCAAAACAAGTCAAATTTTATAACAAATCAGTGATTATTTATTGCATATTATTTAACTGATTTAAACAACTCATCTCTTTAATCTAACTTAAGATTTACACTAATAAAACCTTAAAATTTTAAATCATTTGGTGAACCCGACATACTTTGAATATTGCTTAAAACCCTAGTTTTCCTTTTTCAAATTTTTGTGCACTAAATTAAGATTTCAAAAATTATATTTTTTTATTTTTTTGGTACAACCTATCTCATTAAAAAAAAATTCACATTAGGGTTTCATTTATTTAAATACAATTTATATTTTTCCAAAGCAACCCTAGTTCAACAAAACCCTAACCCTAGACACACTTAGGGTTTGTATTCTTTTTCTATTTATAATCAAACTTTAGTTCTAAATCATCATATTTGATTCGATATTTAGTTTCTGGAATCTTTATTAAATTAAAATTCTTAAAAGGTTCAAAATATAGAAAACTTGTTTTCTTACCTTTCCAACTACAATGCAAAATTTACAAACATATTTGATGAAACTGATAAGCACTAACTATAAGATTTTGTGTCAAAGCATATGTATATACAAGATGAATTCATCACTATTCTTTAGTAATAACTCCAAAAAAAAAATGATCAATATTCAACTCCCCCAATTAATAATGTTGTGATACCTACAATCTGGCTAACTCAACCAAATCAGCTAGTGTAAACTAAGATTATAATTCAACAACCTTCAATGATAGCTACACCTATTGTGGTTAGTACCTCCACTCCAGATGTATAATCCCTTATGTATGAGATTTATACTCATCATTCTAAGGTGTTACATCTAGAGAAGGGAGCCAATAGGCCATCACATGCCTTAGATTCTAACATTCTCTTAAATACACCTTTGGCACATCACATAGAGACAATTCCCTTGCCATCCGATTTTATGACACCTAAGCTTACATTATATGAAGGCAAGGGTGACCCAGACAATCATCTTATAGATTTTTGCGTAGCATGCTTAGACTATGTGTCCAAAGATCAGCTTATCACAAAGTTATTTCCATGCAATTTAAAGGATTATGCCCTACAATGGTTTTATGATATGGGTACAGATGTAGGATAATGGGGGATAAAAGGGGGATTATAAAGTAACACTTTCTTCTTAAAATAAAAATATTTTAAGTTGGATATAATGTTAGAGATACTTCAAAAAATAATTTGACAATGACATAATAATATAAATTATGGCATTTTGAATGTAGTTTCTAAATTTTTTTTTCAATACCTAGATATAAAAGTGTGTGAAATAGATGTATTTATGACAATAGATTGGTCATTTTTGTGAAAATATAAGGAGATTGCATGTATACAAACACACTTTTTTTAGTAAAGGAATGAATTTATATATGAAACTTCATATATGGATAGGTGAAATGTTGAAGATTTTTGAGAATATTTTTTATTAACTTTTTTATTTTATGTGTGTGTGTGTGTGTGTGTGTGTGTGTGTGTGTGTGTGTGTGTGTGTGTGTGTGTGTGTGTGTGTGTGTGTGTGTGTGTGTGTGTGTGTGTGTGTGATAACTCAAGATTATGGTTTATGGTTAAAGGTTTAAGATTTATAAATTTAGGGTTTAAGGTTTATGGTTGATGGTTTAAGATTCACAATTTAGGGTTTAGGATATAGGGATTAGTGTTTAGGGTTCAAGTTTTAGTGTTATGGCTTAGGGATTAAGATTTGGGGCATATAATTATATTTTATGTTAGAGGTTTGGGATTTATGGTTTATGGATCAATGGACCAAGGGTTTATATTTTAGGGTTTGGGGATTGGTGTTTGGGGTTAGGGTTTTGGGTTTCTCATTTCACACTTAAGGTTTAGGGTTTAGGATGTAAGGTACAAAGTTTTGATCTTGGGATTTTGGCTGAGGGTTTGGGGTTTGGAACTTAGTGTTTAGTATTTAGGGTTTGGGATTTAGTGTTTAGGGATTAGCGATTAGGGTTTAGGGTTTAGGATTTGGGGTTTAATTTTTAGGGTTTAGAGTTTACAATTTAGGGTTTTAGGTTTAGGGTTTGGGGTTAAGGGTTTAGGGTCTAAAGATTTAGCTTTAGTTTTTAAGGTTTTAGGTTTTGGGTTCAAGTTTAGAATTTTTGCATTAGGAGTTAATGTTTATGGTTTATGACTTGTGGTTTATCATTTTAGTCTTGGTGTTAAGAGTTTAGGGATTAAGTGTAATGGTTTAGGGTTTAGATTTTGACTTTAGGATTTAGGATTTAGAGTTTAGGGCTTAGGTTTTAGCATTTAGGGTTAGTGGCTAAATGTTTAGGGCTTAATTTTTTGGGTTTTGGGTTTAAGGTTAAGGGTTTATGGTTTAGGGTCTAGATATTAGGGTTTGGGGTATAGGGCCTAGGTTTTCAATTTCAGGTTTATTATCCAAGGTTTGGGGTTTACATCTTATAATTTAGGTTTTTAGGTTTGGTGTCAAGTTTTAGTGTTTAGGGTTTATATTTTAATATATTGGGGCTTATTAGGATTTGGGATTTAGGTTTTAAGGTTTAGGATTCAAGGTTTAGTGTTTAGTGTTTGGGTTTAGTGTCCATAGTTTTGGGTTCATTTTTTAGGGTTTGAGGTGAAGGGTTTAGGGTTCAAGGTTTATATTTTAGTGTTTGGGGTTATTAGTTAGGGTTCTGTCATTTAGGTTTTAAGGTTTAGGGTTTAGGGTTTTAGGATTTAGGGTTTATGGTTTTGAGTTTGAATTTTTATGTTTATGGGTTTGTGGTTTAGGGTTCAACTTTCAATTTTTAGGGTTATTGCTTAGGGTTTCAATATTAGAGTTTAAGGTTAAGAGTTTAGGGGTAAAGGTTTAGGGTATAGGGTTTTGGGTTTAGTGTTTAACATTCTTTATTTTTAATTTTTTTTTTATGTTTTAGTGTTTAAAATTAAGGGCATAAGGTTAAGGGTTTATGGTTTAGTATTTAGGATTTAATATTTTAGGTTTATGGTTTGGGGTTTAGGGTCTAGGATATAATTTCTAGGGTTTAATTTTTTTAAGTTATATGTTTAGGGTTTACATTTTAAGGTTTATGAATTATTGTTTTGGGTTTAGGCATAATGTATTAGGGTTAAGGGTTTAAGGTTTACAACTTAGGGTTTAGGGTTTAGGTATATTATTTAGTGTTAATGGTTCAATGTTTATGGATTAAGTTTGGGGTTTATGTTTAAATGTTTAGGTTTTAAGGTTTAGTGTTTAGGGTTAATGGTTTAGGTGTAAATGGAGTATACAAGGGTGATTAGCTACATTCATGTCCAATATGAGTAACTATATTATGACCATAGGAAGATGTCATGTATGAGTGAACAGATACATACATATAATACTATGTATGTGGTAGATGTAATGTATAAATGATTGTATCCTTACTATATATATGATATAGGTTGCATGCTATAGGATATTCATTTATTCATATTTATAGGCCTAAGGAAAGACCCATTAATTAAACTTCATTTTCTAAGTTGAGAACAAGGTTGTTAAAAAGATTCCAAGGCAAAGATAGCAAACTCCAAGTATGGTACATATATAAAAACTTGATGAAACTCAAACCTAAAAAAAAAAAGGAATTGAAGGTTATAAGAAGCTTAAAAACTGAAGAACTTCATGACTATAAGCAAACTTGACAGTCTACCAATATAGAATAGGGGTATACGTAGATAGAAGAATCATTTTATTTTGAATAAAATGTGTGTTTTTACTTATTTTTTTGTATTCACAAATTTATTTCATGTGTGAATGAAATATAACTTCATTTGAAGATAATTTATACTTGATCAAAGGTTCATGTCATTGAAACCTTCTAAAGCCTATTTTTTGTGTATCTATAATCACTTGCCGTCTCTTGTATCATGTAGCAAAAGTTGCATGAGTTTGTTTATAATATTGGATTGATTGACCAAGGTATTCAAGACTTTATTACAAGTTTTATTTCTTGATAATGGTCTTTAAGTTTTATGAATAATCAATTTGAAGGTATCGAGCTCTATGTGCACAGTCAAACCTTAAAATAGGGTTTTTTAATACAAAAAAAACCATAACTTGCATCTAAATTGGTAGAATATCCTCCAAATAATAGGTAATTTGTTAGATAAAGTTTATAAGGTATTACAATAGTTATCATGATCAAACTCACCTTGTGCTTACAAATATAGAGGACACTTTTTTCATCTATCTGTAGATAGTCATAAGATAGCTCAGTCAAGAGAAACTTCTAGTGTTTTAATTTGTTTATTGAGTCTAAACATGTTATGAAGGTACAATGTTATTATGTAAAAACTATAGAATAATTAGTTAAAGTTATTCAAATCATTTAGCAGCTAAGCCAGTTCAATATCCTTCCAAGTAGGTAGATTAGGCCATCTAGACCTAAAGAGCAGAGTTGCCATTGAAGTCTAATTCTTAAGAAACCAATATAGGAAATTTGTTTCTCATCCTTATATATAGAATCCAAATATATTAATAAACATTTATAATAATCATTTGATGATATTATATTAATAACACCTTTTCAATACCAAACATGCCTATACACAGTATTGTAATAGTTCTTAGGATTTAGTCAAGTTTTTGGGCACTTTGGTGATTTAATAGTATTTTGAGCTTGTGTAAAGACACTTATGAGTCTTGTATCATTGTATTGATATTATAATTTATTATTTGAATTGAATGATTCCATAAATAAGGCATTTGTAGACCTCTTTGTATCAAATCCTTAGAGGTAAAATTTTGCCTAATAAGCCTATAAAGGGTAGAGTTGTTATCATCTGAGTTTTGAGTTGAACTTCTTCATGAATTAAGAATATTGAGTCTTGAAACAGTTTATGAAACCCTCATAGTCTTATTTAAAGAATCAAGGATGTACAATTTAGTGTTTTATGAGTCAAAGAAGGGTTTTGATTGAAGGTAGATTACCATCTTGAGATTGAGTACCGTATTTTAAGTCATTGAAAGTGTATTTTGATTTGAATACATAGAATAACAAGTCAAGATATAATATTAAATAATAATTTCATTATTATTTCAATACTAATTCTTAGAAGACAGTTTGTGATAGACCAGTAGATATTTTATGGTGAGGAAGAGACCTAATTGTAAGTAAGTTTCTAGAAGATCTTGAAGTGGACTAAGTTGAATAATTTGAGCACTAACATTGACACCAGTAGGGAATAATAAAGATCAAGATATGGATTTTGTATTTAGGTAGGAAATACTCATGGAATCAAGATATGGCTTAGTTATTCAATGAGGTAGGGCATACTCAAGTACATAAAGTAGGTAGGGAATACTCAAGTAGGTAAATTAGGCTTATAATCCTCAATAGTATATATCTATTACATATGTAACATGATTTGAAAACTTGTTTCTCATTATATCTTATGATTCTAAAATTATGACAACTAAGTATTTACTCTAATGGATTTTAAAAAAACTAACTTCTAAATGGTAACTCCTACAGCTTTGTAATCAATTTCAAAAGATGTAGAGTGGCCCTAATTTGTTATATTTAGAAAAATAAATTTAAAGTATGAGAATATATAATTTTATCTTATAGTTATTAAATTTATTTTACTAAATATATCCTTTCACACACAAATAAAAAAACAAAAACACAACAAAAAAAAACAAGCTCAGACTGCACATAGAAACAAAAATACAACAAAAAAAACATACATGTCTTTAAACGTAAAAACTGCATAAAATTAAAAAAACATGTCTTTAAAAGGGTGCATTCCCTTGAAAATTTTCAACAGGAATACACCCTTTGTAAATGGCATATTCCCTTCCTTTTTTTCAAAAGGGTGTATTCCCTTTTCTCAAAAGGGTATACACCCTTTAGGGTTAGGACTAACCCTTATGAGATCCACACAAAAGGGAGTCCGACCTTTATAAAAAATATATATATTTTTCATTGTGTCACCTTTTGTCCCCCAACTTTGTGTATCCACCCATTTACCAAATCAATCTATCACAACATTAAATCATTTGGCTGACATGTTCTTAGCACGTTTATATATCAACAATAGTGATAAGATATCAAATGCACAAGTGGCACAATTAAAATAAAAATTAGACTTGCTTATCACAAATTATGTCTTATGATACAAGACTATATTATCCAAATTGACTGTTCCCATGGTAGATATAGAGATTTAGGACATATCTAAACAAATTCTCTTACCAAAATTACACAAAGCTATCTTATTCAAGAAGTTTCCTACATTTACCGATTTGTGCCACATAGTTAAGGAAAGAGAATTTAAGCTTCTATCAATGGGCAAAATTAAGTATACCAGTGGATCAGAATAAACTAATAAGAGTTCAAAAAAGCCTCCATACAAGGTAAGGGCCACTGAGAATAAGAGTGATCAAAAGGCCACAGTCAACATAACTTCAAAGCCATCTCCTAGATTGGCTTTACCTATTCCTCAATGTTGAATCTTCCCTAACCTTCTAGAGTCACAAGTATGGGTTTTACAATAGATCTTAGAATGAAATGTCATATCTCTCCATCCCATTAAATAGGTTGATATGACACAACCTATTCTAAATGACTATGATTTTAATGCATTATGTGAGTATCACGGGGCACCAAGCCACACAACAAACAAATGCATAAGCCTAAAGCACAAGATACAAGATCTGATTGAGGTTAATATTATTGATCTGGGCGTACCCATAGAGGCATAAAAATTAAAAAATATAGAATATAAGTCACTAAATATATTCTTAGATCCGTTCCCAAAGCACATAATTAATGAGGCAAGGGGCACATTAGGTGTTCACTATACATATTAGGCACATCCACCACTAGATTCATATCATATAATTACAAAGGAGGCACATCTATTTCATAAAATTATTAGAATGTAACATACTAAAATGTCGCATAGACCAATCATTACATTCATAGATCATAGGATTATTGATGATGATATAGATCTACATGCACTCTTTATATGAGCATACATAGATCATTATCCTATCCAGAGTGTTATGGTTGATAACGGGTTAAACATTAGTATATGAGCTATGAAAATTTTACAGCATTTGGGGTACACATAGTAGGACATATTCCCCGTAGATACAATCATTAATGGTTTTAATGGTCATGCTCATATCTCCATCAGGGATATTGTGCTTCCATCACAAGCTAGACTAACACACATAGCCACTCAATTCGTAGTAGTACCTAGTGTAACTGTATTTAATATATTATTGGGTAGGCCATGGTTATAGTAGTTCCATGTCATCCCATCTTTAGTACATAGATGCTTGAATTATCAAACATCATCCACCACCATCCCCTAGAAATTGGATTTGATCAAATTATGTTGACACCTATGAATTGGGAAACATTTATTAGTTACTAAAAATGGTGCATTGGTGGTTAGATTAATGAATAATGTACAAATGGCCAATTTTGATATTTATTTATTTTTGACTTCACATGCTAATAATTTTTTAGCATAATATGCCCTATAAATATCTTGATATGATGCCCATCTATCAAGTTGACTAGTTATCAAGTCAAATTGACCCAATATTGATTATTGGCTAGATAGGTGTGGTGGGTGTTGGTGGATATGACATCCCTTATTCTCCTAATTACTTACTTAATTTTAATTTTTTTTATAATGTGTAAAATTAGATCCTCCTCGTTACCTAAGGGATCTTGTGGAATTATAAGAAGGTTAGGTAGAGGAATATAAAGGTTAGGAAGATTGGTGAAGGGTTACTCAAAGGATTCAGAGGGTTAGGTGGAGGCTTAGATAGAGGATTAGGAGGCTCATCGGTAGGGTTACCCACATGATTAATAGAGTTAGGTGGAGGGTTAGAAGGATAGTTATGGTCTCTTGTAGTAGATTAGTATGTTTCAAACAAATAATTTACAATTAGACAATGTAAAAAACACAAATTTGGTAAAATACAAAGTTAATAGGTGAATTTTTATCACTTAGCTCATCTACATGGAGGCATTTTGAATTTCAGGACATGTCAAGCTTTCTAATGGACATAAGGCAAGTTTTGAGGTCTTTAGAGGTGAAACGTGATCAAATAATAATACTTAGGAGTTGGAAAATGTGAAATGACAACAATTGGCCATGGGGTTTTTTTTAAATACACAAGTAACACGTACACATGATTATAATCTGTATATATAAGCATAGCATGTATATGTTACCCAATAATGTGTACATGTTATCACATAATGTGTATGCATTATGGCTCGACAATTTCCTAGCCATAATATAAATAATGCATATGCATTATGTGAATAACTCGTATTCATTATATGACATGTCCATGAAATTACTCCCCAACTCTGTGCACATACCCATTTTCTAGTATATTTTTCATGTTTGAAATATTTTAAAAGACTAATCAAGGATGTCCTCATCATCAAAAGGTGTAGAACAACCTATAAATTTTCTCAATCTTTATTTATATCACTGCACTACAACAACTTTAATTTTTATGTTTAATGGTTTCCTTGAAAATAATGTTGGAGGTAAATAAACATGGTAATTTTTATTTTTGTACTGATATTAATTAAATTAACACATATGTTTGTAGGACCTAATGTAGCATTCCAATCAGGTATCCTATTTTCTCTAAGATTTTGTTTCAAATTTGAATCATGTTCTAATATCCATATGGTTGAAGTTTTCACAAGTGAGCCACATGAGATAGGTAACTAGATGTATCTTCAATATTCTGGAATGAATGAAGAGTATATTATGTTAGAGAGTTGTCATGTTGATGTCATGATGGTGTCATGGAGGTGTCCTAGTGAGTGGATGAAGTGCCTTGATAGTCTACATGACAATGACAAAGTGTGCAATGTTCTTGTACTTGTCCTTATATGAAAAAGTGTGTAATATGCTTGTTCTTGTATGCTTGAAGGATGAATGGTTAATCTTCAGTATTGGCATGGTTGGAGAGGTTCGGGGATGAGTATTGTGATTGGAGCATGTGAAAGAGGTCGCTAGTATGTTATCCATGCTTGGAAATCTTGTGTGCATAATTGCAATTCATTTTGCTAATCACAACTTTCATCTAGACACTTTGGGTCCAATGGTAGAAAATCTAAGTTGGTAGTTTGATGATGTCACCATTACCACATGTGAATGAATCAAGGGGAGATGTTTATATGGTTGTAATCAGAATAGTTCCTAGTTATTATGTACTATATCTAAAATCATGCATCAAACCATAGTCAAAGATAAGAGGGTGAAAAGTTGGATTATAAGATATTATTCACTATTTTCCCATACTTATCCAAATTTGCAATATGGCCAGAAAGGGCTGAGTAAGCAGTTTAATGATAGAATATCTCTCACGGATGGATGTTTCAAGATAAGTTGATCATATGGGTTGTTTAGTTTCATACCTAGTTTATTTTTCTAATTTTTATATCATGTAATGTAGCACATCAAAATATATGCATATGTAAAGTTGGACTCCCAGGAAGTTTGACTATGTTTTTCCAAACTAAGCCAATTTCACAATGGGGCAGAAAGAGCCAAGTGAGCATTTTGATGTTTTTATATATTTTATGTGTGAATGTGTCAAGATAAATTGATCATATCGGTTTGATTAATTTTGATCATAATGATTTGCACTAAATTTGAGATCATCCACTAAAGTGTGATAAAAGCTATAGATTCTCAAAGTTGGCCTCTCAAGTAGATTTGGACATATTTAGCTTTGTGATAAAAGTTTTTGAGAAGGAAATTTAATGGAATTATATCTTGCATGTGTGAGGTTTCTAGTAAAATTGTATCACATGGTTTGATTCTCTTATGAGAGGAGATAATCTAGTCCAATTTTGAGATCCTGCATCGAAGTGTAAAAGAAGTTATTAAAGATCAAAAATGGCTACTCAAGCATATTGATAGCATTCCCATAGTCATTTTTGAAAGTGTTAAAGATCAAGAAAGATCAAAAATGCATGTTTCCTCCAAAGAGTTAGGAAGTAGCAAGATGAGGATAGGTGTATGATGTTTAACAACTTATCAAAGGTACAAGACAATGATCAAATGGTGAGTGGGTGTTCGTATAGTTGATCGAATGGTGATAATTGAGTGTTAAAGTCCTGATTAATCCATAGAGATTGATGGATTGCATTGAGTCAATGTTCCTAGATTGAATGAGATGAGGTCAACATGATAGATGTTTAATTTTTAGATTTGGCAATCTATATGTTAAAGCTCAAAAAATATCGATGGTGTGTATTCGATCTGAGCAGCGAGTCCATGAGATTCGAGCATTGTGTTTGAAGGTTAACTATGACCGTTTAAATTTAAATATTTAAATTTAATATAGGAAAAACTAGAGATATATATATTTCATCCATATCTTTTGATAGACATTCAATTTGATGGTGTTTTAAAAAGAAAAGATGAATAGGACTCCATGCTACATCTAATGAACATGATTTGAAGATATGGAAGTATGGTCAAAGATATTGAGACTAGAATTTGACTATGTGTTTGTGAGTAATCTGCAAGTGATCTGAGAAGGATATTTGAGCTTATATTGATATTAATTTGATGTTTCATGGTAAATTGGCTAAGGGGGGGTTTTCTAGACTCCATGAGGGTGCTCTATGTAGATTTTAGAGGTGTGATCAATCTATCTTGGGTATGAACAATGATTAAAATGTTGATTATGTGTCCATTCATGGTGACTATGTGCATAAGGTCAGTGTTTGAGTTGTTTGAGCATACACAAAGGTGATCTAAGCTAATTGTGATTATTTGAGGATGTTGAAGGGAATATAAGGAGCAGACCCATGTATTTGAAAGTGGTCAAGTGTTCTTGTTTTTCTTCAGGGAGTGATAATGGAATGAATGGGTTCACATGAGATCTATAAGGGCTAAAAGGGCCTTATTAAAAGGTGTAGTTCCTTAAGAGTGACCCATAAATGCTATAGCAAACCTATGAAGATATTTTGAACCATGTCTTCATGTGAGAGATGCCTTAAGGGCTAAGGCATGCCTAACAGCTGACAAAGATGATGGTTATCAACATTACTCTATAAATAGTGAAATCAAAGATGGTGATTTCTAGACTTTGAATGAGAGAAACATGAGTGATTGGAGAGAGGACTGTGTGTTTGTTTTATGGAGAGAAGAAGGGGTAGCTTACTTTGAGGATGATTTGAAGAGTAGATCCATTTAAAGAAAGTTTATATGACCTGTTGGTCATGATTCTATTGGCAGAATAGAGCATTTATTATTTGAGTATGAGTGAAGATAAAGTGTCATAAGAAGAGGTCCATCATTAGGTGTTGTTGATATTAGTTCAAAGGCAGATTTTCTCATAGGTTTTATTTGGTAGCCCATCATCTAAGGTAGTTTTAGCCTCCTTGTAAGGTGATACTTGATAAAACGTCTATTTATTGTAGCTCAGCTAGAGAGGTGTGACATCACCGTGTGGGATTAGAATATCACTAAATAGGGATTTTAGTTCCTTGATAATTTGTAGATGGTCTAAATTAGATCTTGTTATTATAGGATAATAGTCTAATTACACATTCTAGTAGATTTTTTCTGCCAAGAGGGTTTACCAAATCTATCATGTGTTATGTTATTGATCTTGCATTGTCCCTCTTGCTCATTAATGTTAATGTTATGTATGCTTCATGATATATTATGGTAATTGATTAAGTTTTTTCAAAGACCAAAATTTAAGTTGGATTATTTGGGCTCACTGATTCGCCCCCCTCTCTCAGTGAGTGTACCTCTAACAATTAGTATCAGAGTGAGGTCTTTTGGTAAAGGCTTGATAGGTTAAAGGTGATCTAAGGTACAATGGATAGTCAAAATGTGCAAGGTGGTTTATCTACTGAGCAAAAATTGTTGTTCAATGGATCCAATTATACATTTTGGAGTGCTACGATAAAGACCTACATTATGTCCCTAGGATTTGATGTATGGAAATCTATTTTGGATGGTTATGTTGCTCATGATATTCTATAAGGCAAGGAATGCCATCACCTTTGGTCTTACATAAACAAAGTTCAGCAAAGTAATTCATTACACATCTACCAAGGAAATATGGTATAAATTTAAGACTATTTTTGAAGGAGATTGAAAGGTTAAGCTTACTAAATTTTAGACTCACAGAAGGCAATTTGAAAGTCTCAAGATGAATGAAGAAGATACTTTGGAATCCTTTATGTAGAGAGTTGACGATATTTTGAATATCATCAGAGGTCTTGGAGAGAATCTTAAAGAGACTATGATTGTTCAAAATTTATTAAGGTTTCTTCCCCCATGTTTGATCTGAAAGTATTTGTTATATAAGAGAGTCATGATCTTACTCAATTGAAGATGGATCAATTTCATGGCACCCTTACTACTTATGAAATGAGAAAGATTGATAATATATAACCAAAGAAGGAAGCAACTTGCAAGACAAAGATGAATCCTAAGAAGAATTTACAAGGTTATAAATCCAAAGAGGATGACATATCTAATATTTATGATGATGAATTAATTTCTTTGATTACTAATAAATTAAACATTGACTCAGGGAAGTATAAGGGTAAACTACCCTTCAAATGTTTCAACTATGGAGAGATAGGACATTTTGCTTGGAAGTGACCTAATGATCATGAGAAGAAAGATGATGAAGAGCATCGTGAAGACCAAGATGATGACATGAAGACATATAGAAAGAAAGGATTTAGAAAGTATAACAATAAGAAGAGGTCCTTCAAGAACAAAAATATTCTTTCCACCAAAGAAGATTATAGCTCCTCATATGAGAGTGAAGACAATGACTCAAAATATGATGATGAAGATGATGGTCATGCTAAAGATGAAGTATTGTTCATGGTTAAGGAAGGAATTTTCTCAAATCAAAAGGAGTTTAACTAGAATAATTTAGATGATGATGAAGATGAGGTGGACTATGAGACTATTTTGATGAATGTTCTTGAAGAACTGAAGATTGAGAAGAAGTTCAATAAGAAGATGAAATATAAGCTCAAGAACTATGAGGAATAATTTAGTGTGTATGAGACGAGATTGAACTAATATGCCAAGGATCATGAGGATATGATCAATCATCTTAGTTTTCAATTGGAAATTCTATCTACATTGCTAAAAGCCAAAGAAGATGAATGTTAAAGGCCTATTTCTAAAAATGAATCTTTGAAATATGAGCTAGAAATGACAACTAATAAGATGAATACATTTGTAATATTTTAAAAGAGCTCATGTGATCTAGACAACATTCTAAGTGGTCAAAATCATGATAGTGATAGAAGTGGTCTTGGATATGAAGAATAACACAAACCTATAACTCAAGACAAGATGGAGACTAATGTGCACCTAGATAGTCATACTTTGAAGACAAATCATTAGACAAGGAATGAAGGTGTTAGTAGAGTAAAGACAAATTAGATTAGATATACAAATGCCATGAGGTATGCAAAATTCAATGGTTATTGTTATACAAGTAATCAATTTAGTCATAGGGATAGAGAGTACTAGAGACTTATTATAAACTAATCTGTATGGGACTATGATAGGGGTCATCAGTCAAATGGTGTGAAAATAATCAATTGATTTAATTGTCTTGATGTGGGACACTTTGCAAATCATTATCCACATAAGATTAGATAAGGTGAGGCCTCTTTAAAAAGGGAAAGTTATTTTATTTGTCATGACATAGGACACATTACATATTTATATCCAAATAAGGTAATGCAAGATACTTTTATTGCAAAAGGTATGGTGTGCTACAATTATGAAAAGAGAGGTCACATTGCTAGGTTATACAAGCAAGGGCTTAAAATACAAGATATATTTAATCGAGCTCATAGATTTCAATGAAAAAGGCATGTTAACACATGGAATCCAAAGGTGAAAAGTGTGAGTCATGATGAGACTAAAGGTCCCATTAATTTATTTGTTATGGTGGAGAATGCTTCAAAAGTTGAAGAGTGCCAAGGGCTCTTATTGTCTACTTATGTTAAGAATGAAGATATTATGCTCAAGGATAATACCAAGGCACTAGTTGAGGCTAGTACTAAGGTAAGTATGGATCCAAGTGAACATCCTGTTGATGTTAAACAAATGCCTAGTAATGAGGATTCAAGCTGCAAGGAAAATTATTCATATGTAAAGGTATGCCATGAATCTATGGTGTCTACATTTATTAATAATCCAACCATAGTAGAAAAGGAGAATGTTATATTAGTTGAGGAAGTTGTTTCTCCTAAGCCAAAGAAGAAAAAGAAGAATTATAATTATCAGATGACCAAGGAGGAGGATGAATATGAGAATTTGTTATTGTTTTAGAACATTGAGATATAGAGGGTGTCTCTATCTATGATTCTTAAGAGACTCCTTTCAAATGGAGAATCAACTATTGTTTTAGTGTTTTTTAATTGGAACAGTCTGTAGGGTCAGATTGAAGGTTCTTAGATGACAAAAAAGGATTTTTGATTTATAAAGATGATATTTTTGCATAAAAAGGTTTGTTGACCTTATTCTAGCATGCTCAAGGTATTTTACGATCTGAAAGTATGTTGAAGTCAATTTAAATATTTATGTTAGCTCTTAGATCTCCCAGTTTGTGCTTAAGAGTCTGTATGTCCTAAAATGAGTAATAGGAAGTTAAGATCTCCAATGGTGTAGAAAATCAAAACTTGGTCCAAAAGTGTGTAATGGTTGCTAGGTGCACAAGAATTTTCAGAGGTGGACATTGATTAGAAGATGATGTGTTGACTTTGTTTTGAGATTCTAGGGTTTTAGGATTTGATATAAAAGTGGTCTATCTTAAAATTTGAAGTCTGAGGATTCTTAATTTGTTTAATGGGAAAAAAGGGTGGTAAAATAAATATTCACATAAATTTAAGTTTTATGGTAATCAATTTAGTCAATATTTTGTCAGTATGGAGGGCTAATTGGCTAGAAGGTTTGTGAAGGAGTTATGTTATAGAGGATGATCTTGGTGATGAAAATTGGTGTGCTTGAGAGGGTATATGAGAGTTCTCTAGATATAGATTTTCATCACCTAAAGATATGTTTACTAAAAATTGTGATCTTTGCAAAGTTTAGGTAGGGATATAAGGAGGCTGAATAGGCCTAGTTTGAAGAAGAGTGTTTTTTTTCTCAGTCTCTCCAAAGGAGCAAGGTATGAGTATCTGAAGGTATGTTTTCAAGTTATTTCATTACATGTTTCCTATTTTGTACAGTGTAGATGCAGATTTTTTGGTCATGGAAGTGTCTTGAGAAAGAAGGTTAGTAAGTCTGCATGGTGGTTCTTCATGGTGTGTGGAGATCTGAAGATGCTCAGAAGGTGAAATTGCTTAGATATATTAGGGAGAGTCTGTCTCAAATTTTTATTGGTGAGTTAAATCATATTTAAGTTCTTTTGTGTGTTCTTTCTTCATTGGTTGCAGTTCTTGATTGAAAAGAGTGTTGTCATGGAGCAAGAGGAGGTTGTTAAAACAAGCAAAAGTAGGCTCAAAGTAAGGGGAGTTTGTATCATCTTTCTAAGATGGTCTTTCCCTATTTGATAGCCTTTTTATGTCCTTAGGATCAGTGTGTGCCCACTTTTTCATTATCAAGATCATACAATAGAAGACTCAATGCTTACCTGATATCTTTACCATGATAATCATCTCCTTTATATATACATCTAGCTAACCCATGGATGGGTAACCTCGTAATCTCAATGTAGTCCAACCATTATCCAATGTACTAATTCCACAAGTTAAAGTATTATCCTAATATAATATACCCATATAACTAACTAAGGGAATGTGTGCCACATGTCGGCATCTCCATCAACCTATATACATTAATATATCATATCCCTAGGTACATATCATTACTTCCCTCCTTGACATGTTTCATCCATGAAACATAGGAAGAAACCAAATAATGAGTGTGCTTCAAATCATTGCACACTTTTCTCCAATCTCGATTATCTAACCATCCATATGTGATATTTGCAGGTGATAGTTCTCCAAGCTTGTTTCCAAATTCCACTGTGCTCCTC
Organism: Torreya grandis; assembly: GCA_037957365.1. Classification (NCBI taxonomy): domain Eukaryota; kingdom Viridiplantae; phylum Streptophyta; class Pinopsida; order Cupressales; family Taxaceae; genus Torreya; species Torreya grandis. Next base: position 1,018,800 of record JARHVA010002157.1, read on the forward strand.
TGATTTTGTTCATGATCATAATTATACTTCTTTGGTGTTAAAGCATAATTATTCCTCTTTTTATTCCTTGTACCATATTCTATTGCGTTACTCTGATTCCAACCATGACCATAGTAGGTATTCTTTCATGCATAATCATAATGATTTCCCCATTAATTCCATGTGCCATAGTATTTTTTCTTTGGATTCTATGCATATCCATAATGATTGGAAGATTTATTTCCTGTACAGATAAAATGATTGTTATTATGACACTTCCTTACCTGGTTCCATGATTGTTTCCTCTCATGATGATGTGGGTGTCTATATACCTCAACATTTTCCAATATTTTGACCTTATCCACCTTTGCTTCTACTTCTTCCACCTTTTCCTTATTTGTCTCTTTAGTAGATGAAGTGTTCATTTCTAGTTGTAGTGTGTTTTTATCTATATCATTTGAATCTTCATCATGCTCTTCATCACCTGTTTCAATCTCATTCTCATGATCTACCTAGATTGTTATTGGTGCCTTTTTCACTATGATATCTTGTAAACTGATCTTCTTTTTCCTATACCAAAACTTTATGAACTTTTTATGAACATTAATATTCATTGTTCCCAAAGTCTCTAACCATGCATATCCAAGAACTATATCCACATCATCCATATCCAAAACATAAAAATTTGAATGCAAAACATATTTTTCCATAATGAGCTTCAAATCTTCAAACATTGAAATATTATTACCATCTACTTGAACCTCCTTGATATTATTTGCTTGAACATGTAGATGCTTGGCCACATTCATGTTAATGAATTTATACTTGCTAGTAGAGTTTATGGACACAACCACCTTCTTCTTTTGAATGCATCCATGAAATTGAAAAACTGACTCAGATTTCTTTGGAGCCAAATTATTTGAACCCTTCTATTATTATTATTATTATTATTATTATTATTATTATTATTATTATTATTATTATTATTATTATTATTATTATTATTATTATTATTATCTTCCTCTTCTACACCCTCTTTTTCTTTTATATCCCATCGATCTAGGAAGATTTGTTCCATTGCTTCCCATGAAGAATACTTTTTCTCAAAGCTCAATTGATTAAAGCACCAATGTTGTGCAGGCCCAAACAAAGAAAGAGATAATTCTATTTTTCATAAATTTTTTTTATTATTATTCTCCTTAAAAATGAGCCCTCATTCTCTAGCATCAACATCATCTTCCCCTAAAATTTTTTGTAACTTCATGATCCACAAAAAAAATTAGGGTTCATGAAACCCTAAAATTTCAATAACTCATGCAAAACTGATTCAAAAAGTCCCAAATTTTAACTATATCTTTATCTTATGATATTGGAACCTCAGTCAAAATTTTGTGAAAAAATGTCACAAATTTTGCCCTATAGATTGAATATACATCTCTTATATCTTCTTACATCTCCAGTAAAAAGTTCAAATAAAAATTCCCTATATTTTGGAATATATATCAAAATTAGTATAAACCCTAAAATAGCAATAACTCCCTCAAAAATAATAAAAAAATATTGATTATTTTACTGTGACTTATTTAAAATATTCTCCATATCTAGTAAAAAAAATTTGAAAAAAACGACAACCAATTAAAATATATTGATGATGCAAAAAAACTATGGTTTCACTCCACACAAATTGCCCAAATTAAAGCTCTGATACCACTTCATATGATCTTGATATGATTCAAATATTCAATATATGCATAAATACCCTTAAGGTAGGCCAACACCATATAATACTCCTTTAGGAAGGAATAACCTCCAATATCCTCTTACAATAGAAGACTCAATGCTTACCTGATATCTTTATCATGATAATCATCTCCTTTATATAGACATCTATTTAACCCATGGATGGGTAACCTCTTAATCCCAATGTAGGCTGACCATTACCCAATGTACTAATTCCACAGGTTACTCCATTATCATAATATATTGTACCCATATAACTAACTAAGGGGATGTGTGCCACATGTTGGCATCTCCATCAACCTATATACATTAATATATCATATCCCTAGGTACATAGTAGTGTGTGCCCACTTTGTCATTGTGTCAAAGGGGGAGAAATTTATTATTGGAGATAAATTTCCTATTGTAGGAGTGTTTTTAAGAGAGAAAAGATGACCGATATTTTTATATATTGATGGGTGTTAACATCAATGACAATGGGGGAGATTATTAGAGAGTTTTCATGATGATGTCATGATGGTATCATGAAGATGTCTTGATGGGTGGATAAAGTGCCTTGATAGTCTAAATGATAATGACAAAGTGTGCAATGTGCTTGTGCTTGTGCTTGTTCTTGTATGACAAAGAGTGAAATATGCTTGTTCTTGTAAGCTTGAAGGATGGTTTGTTGATCTTTAGTGTTGACATGATTATAGAGGTTCAAGGATGAGTATAGTTATTGTATCATGTGAAAGAGGTCCTTGAGATGTTATCTATGCTTGGAGATCTTGTGTGCATAATTTGAATTCATCTAGTTGATCATATCTTTCATCTAGACACCTTGGGTCTAGTGGCAGAAAATCTAAGTTGGCAATTTGATGATGTTACCATTTCCACGTGTGAATGAGTCAAGGGGATCTAGTTATATAATTGTGATCATAGTTGTCCTTAGTTGATATACACTAGATATCAAGTCATGCATCTAAGCATAGTCAAATATATGAGGGTGTAAAGGTGGCTTCTAAGATAGAATTTACTATTTTCCCATACTTAGCCAAATTTACAATATGACCAAAAAGAGCTGAGTAAGTAGTTTGATGATTGAATATCTCACACATATGGATATTTTAGAAGAAGGTGATCATATGGGTTTATTTAGTTTTTGACTTAATTTATTTTCACTAATTTTTAGATCATGTGATGTAGTGCATCCAAATATATGTATATGCAAAGTTAGGCTCCTAGGCAATTTGACTATGTTTTTCCATACTTAGCCAACTTTGCAATGAGGTAGAAAGAGCCAAGTGAGCATTTTTGTGGTTTTATATCTTGAAATTGTGAAGGTTTCAAGATAATATGATCATATGGGTTTGTTTAGTTTTGAGCATAGATGATTTGTGCTCAATTTAAGATCATCCGTTGAAGCACGATAAAAGTTATGGATGCTGAAAGTTGGCTTCCCAAGTAGATTTGGACATAGTTGGCTCTCTGATAGATGATTTTGAGCAGGCACTTTAATGGCATTATATCTCACACACATGAAGGTTCTAAGAGTAGTGTGTCATATGGTTAGATTCTCCTATGAGAGGAGATCTTCTGTTCCAATTTTGATATCCTGTATCAAAGTGTAGAGGAAATTATTAAGGATAAAAAATGGCTACTCAGGCATATTAACAGGGTCCTCATTGTTATTTTTGAAAGTGTTAAAGCTCAAGCAAGATCAACGGTGTACATTACCTCCAACAAGTCATGAAGAAACAAGATGAAGATAGGTGCATGATGTTTAATGATTGAGTAAAGGTATAGGATAATGATCTAATGGTGAGTGGGCATTTTCACAATTGATCAAATGGTGAGCATTTATCATTAAAGTCCTAGTTGATCTATAAAAATCAATAGAGTGCATTGAGTCAAAGTTTCCAGATTGCAAAGATGAGGAGAACGTGATAGATGTTTAACATTTGGCTTTGGTGGTCTATACGTTAAATCTAGAACAAGATCGATGGTGTGTATTTGATCTGAGTAGCAAGTCCATGAGATTTTTGCATTGTGTTTGAAGGTTAACTATGACCATTTGAATTTAACATATGGAAAACTACAGATATATATTTCATCCATATCTTTTGGTAGAAGTCAAATTTACTAGTGATGTAAAAAGTAAAGATGAAGAAGAATCCATTGTGCATCTAATGAAACTCATTTGAGGATCTGAAAGTGAGCACAACCAAGGATATTGAGCCTATAAGTTGACTGTATGTTCATGCTTATTATGCAAGTGACTCAAGAAAGATATTCGAGCTTGTATTAATGTTGTTTTGATGTTTCATTGTAAATGGGATATTGGGGAGTTTTATAGACTCCATGAGGGTACTCTATGTAGATTTCATAGTGTGAAGAATCTATCTTGAATATGAACAATTCTTAATAAGTTGACTGTGTTTTCATTCATGGTGACTGTGTGTATCAGGTCAGTGTTTGAGTTGTTTGAGCATACGTAAATGTGAGCTAAGCTAACTATTATCATTTTAATATGTCTAAGGGGACATAAGGAGTGGACCCATGTATTTAAATTTGTTCTTGTATTCTTATTTTTCTTGAGGGAGTGCTAAAGTAGTGAATGGGTTCACATGAGATCTATAAGGGTTACAAGGGCCTTATTAAAATGTGTAGTTCCTTAAGGGTGACCCATAGATGTTATGTCCAACCTATGCATATTTTTTTAAACCATGTCTTCATGTAAGATATGCCTTAAGGGCTAAGTCATGCCTAATCACTGACCAAGATGATGGTTATCAAGATTGCTCTATAAATAGTGAAATCAAAGATGGTGATTTATTGACTTTAAATAAGAGAAAAAGGAGTGATTAGAGAGAGGCTTCTGTGTGTGTGTTTTGTGGAGAGAATAAAGGGTAGTGTTCCCTGAGGATGATTGAAGAGAAGATCATTTTGAGGACTAATTGTATGACCTATTAGTCATTATTTTATTGGAATAATAGTGGGCTTTCTATTTAAGTGTGAGTGAAGGTGAAGTGGGATAAGTAGAGGTCCATCATCAAGTGTTGTTGACATCAGTTCAAAGGTGTATTTGTTCATAGGTGTTGTTTTGGTAGCTCAACATCTAATGTGGTTATAGTCTCCTTACAAGGTGATACTTGATAAAAGGTTTAGTTGTTATTGTAGCTCAGCTAGATGGGTGTGGTAGCACTTTGTGGGATTTGAGTCTCACTAAATAGGGATTATAGTTCCTTGATCATTTATATATGGTCTAAATTAGTTCTTGTTATTATAAGATAGTAGTACAATTTCAAGCTTTAGTGGGTTTTCTCCCCCAAGAGGGTTTCTCATGTATGTCATGTGTTATGTCATTGATCTTGCATTTTCTCTCTTGCTCATTGATATTAATGTTGTGTATGCTTCATGATTGCTTATGGTAACTGATTAACTCTTTGAAAAGATCATAATTTAAGTTGGATTATTTGGGCTCACTAATTCAGCCACCCCATCCCGTCCCACCACCCCACCTCCTCTTAGTGATTGTACCTCTAACATATTAGTTAATTTTTAGAATGTCTTAATTATATGAGAAAAGAGGTACCACAAGTTATATCATATTTGTTATCAAACTGGATATTGTGGAAATACAACCCATCAATATTAGTAGTAATAGATAAATCCTCAAGTTTTGGTCACTTTGAGAGATAGTTTTTTTCTAAAAGATGGGAAGTATTTTATGTTTTTCTCATTTAAGACACAATATGTATGCATCCTTCATTCTTATATTTTTGAATTTGGTTCTTTCATGTCTCACATTGATTGGTGTAATAGCCACTAATATGATGATATTTACATATGGTACTGTGTCTTATGTGGGTAGAAGTCTATTGCATAATCTGTGTCAAGTAAAAGGTAAAAAAAACATTTTATGCTCAAGTAACATAAATAACATGTTATCTGGAGTATATTGATGTGTCATGATATGTAAAATTTATTGTGAAGCCTTTTGAGAATATTCCACATTGCTCACATGATGAATTTGAACCTTGTAAGGTTGACTCAATGTTTTCAGCCAAGAGTTATTTATGGGGTAACAAGCATTTACATTTTAGTCTACTATTGTTTTTTTGCCTTTATCTAGATTCAATTATATATTTTCTACAGGTGGTTTTATCTCATATATTTTGGGACATGTAGGTTCAAATAGGTCATGTGATATGTGATCAAGTGGATCAAATTTTATGTTTACATTTTCTCATCTATCATGTCATATGTTGTATCATCATCATTATCATAGTAATCTGAAACATGGCCATCTTCTTGCTCAGTATTTACTAATAAATAAGCTCAAATGTGACAACTTCCATTAAATTTATTCAAGATCTACCCAAAATTAAAGTATAATGTAAGGATTGAGACATGAACTAAAAAATATTTGAAATCATTTTTGGTCTTAATGCCACATCCAATGTGATTTGACCAACTAGAAGGCTATGTGAATTGTCAAACCCTTTAATGTGCATAATTTTTTTTTGAAGAATATTAGTGGCAATACCCATGATGCTTAAGAATTTCATGCTAAAAATGTTTGGCCCAATCTATTATTAGAAGCGCACTATTAATACTTTTATTTTGCATTGTCACTTATATGAATAAAGGAAAATTTTGGTCAATAATATATTTGGGTGGTAAATTTGTTGGATCAAAGGTGATGATCTTTTTTTTTTAAAAATCTTTCATAATATCTACAAAATAAGAAGGCTCAATATTACATGGAACTTGTGTCTCACGCAATGACTCAAATAGGATATCCTTATTAAAACTAGATGCTTTATGAGCTCAAGGATAATTTTTTTTACATGTTTATTTATTGGTCAATAATGTCATATCCCTTAGACATTATTATAAGCTTAGGTTTAGTAGGCACCTATCGTATGTTATTAGGTGGGGGAATAGGTTTAACAATCCTACCTTTTTTAGTAATAAAAAAATGGACTATGGAATCCAATATAATCCATGGGTGAATAACGGGTGTGGTATAGTAGTTTTCATTCAAATAATACTTAGGTAGAACAAAGGGTTGAGAACATGCATGTTAGCATCTATAGATTATCTATGTAACATTACAAAATGAATTTTAAAGAGAGATCAAGTGTTGTTTCTGGTTTAAAATCCTATCATGAATATAATGAATTTGATTAATAGTTTTGACAAGGAAAATAATGTATCAAACCATAGTAATTATAAGGTATTGGACCATAAAATAATTTATACAAATATCCATAGTAATAAAGATTTTCATATTATAGCAGTCAAGGATCAACAATAGAAAATTAGAAAACCCTAATTTACCTAGGGTTTGGAGTTCAACTATTGGGTTCACCAAATGTTTAACCCTAAAAGGAAAAAGGTCTAGGTAAGCTCGGGTTACCTAGAGGATCATTAAATGGTTATATATAAATGATAATGCATGAAGGTGATAATAAAATCTACAATAGGCTAATTAGGATCTTAACTCATCTATAAACATACATCAAATTTCTTATGGTGAGAATAGGCTAGATATAGAAAGTAAAACAAAGTTCTGTATGGAAATGACAAAAAAGTAATAAACTTAGTTATTTTTTATGCTCAAACAATGATGGGTATGGAACATGTATAAAGTGGGATGAAAGATGACTTTGGATTAGTTACATGATTCTGAATTATGTGCCTCTAGATCTCTTGACACTAATATTGGCTTGGAATGGTTATATTGACACTACTATATTTATTTGACACAAGTGTCCTATATGGAATACTTAGTAAAAAAGGATGCAACCACCTCGATGCTTGTATATTTGACTTTACCTTCGCTTTGGTGCATTCATATTTGGGTCATGGACTGTCAGTCTTCATGAATTTATAAAACTATAGTTCTTACTCTTCATGGTGACCTGGGAAAAAAATGGGTTAGTCGGGACATGTTGTCAAGCTAACACCAAATACCCTTATATTAGTGAGCATTAACTACATAGATAATACTCTGAAGAGGGCATCATACTGATGTAGTTTTTCCCTATATGGTGGCTTGTGTGTGAATCATGCAATATGTGCAAAGTACACCAGTGACCTAGGTTGTAACTTTGTACATTAAGATCTTGGGTTAATACTTTACTTGTTCATACCTATGTATGTGTTGTTCCTATGACTGATATGAGAATAGTAATAAATAGGAAAGCATTTTATTAATTAAATTCTTGGTATAATGATTTGATAAGTTTCCTTAGGTATTTTCCTTAAGTATTGTTATGTCTTTCAAGGTGAGGAATCAATGAGGGTCAATATTTTATTTATATCAATCCATTTGGAGAAGTAACTAGCATTAAGACACTTAGGATGACCATTAGGATATGTTTTATTTGAAAATTAAATGACTTTAGGGTACTAGACACTTGTCTTAGGTCAGGACACTAGCATCGGGTCAGGACACTAGCATCAACGCTAGTGTCTATCTTGGACACTAGTGTCCAAGGAGAAGAAAAGTAGGTATAGGTTCAAAACCTAAAGATATAGAAGATGAGTGAGTTTTATGCATTATAAGAAAGATAGATGGCCTAGATCATCAACATAAGACTATTCAGACTAAGAGATAGGCTAAAGGGCATAAGATAGAGCTAATACAAGACTTATAGAAGCAGCAAAAAGTCCAAATTTGAGATGAACAACCAAGATTTATGTTTTCTATGTATATAAGACTGAGGTGCTATATGATCCATGAATATTATCTACAAATTATTAAAACATTAATATTTTCCTATGTGCATAAAAATGGATAAATGAGATTGGAAGCATATGAGACTATTATAGTGTGTAGAGTAGTATTCCAACTATTTTACTTTGTGGAGTAGTATGTCAAACCTATTTTACTGTGTGGACTAGTATTTCAAACTAATGTTACTACATTGAGAAGTATGTCAAACTATTTTAATGTGTGGAGAAATATTTCAAACTTATTATTAATATATGGAGCAATATACTAAACTATTGTATTGCATGAAATGACATGCTTAATTATTTATACTTTTGGGGTTATCTCGGTTATGTTTATTTTATATATCTAGCACCTTAGTGGAATAGAATGACCACTCTCAATGGATGGGAAGAGTGCAAGGGATTTGAAATGTTTTGTGGTTCAAGGAAAAAGTCTCCAATAATGTTCTCCCTATTATGATCTCTTCAAGTCTTCAACAAAAATGATGGACTGCAAAACTCTAGACTATTCTATATGCATTGTACTTCCATGTACATGGTACATTGCTATATAATATTTTAATTTTGAACTATAAAATTTAGAGTTGAGTAGTTGTCCTTCTTTATAATTTTAGAATATGTTTAATTTCAAAATAACTAGGTCATGAATGTTAAATTAATGTAATATTTGAGTAAATTTCATAATCAAAGAATTATTAAATGCTTTGTGAATACGTTTTTGATGAAATATAGATAGATGTCTTTAGACTTGATCCAAATGATGTTGGTTAGAATAATTTGAACAAATTGTAATTACTTCAAATTATTGTATTCATTAATATATGTAAAGTATGAACATAAGATGCATGCACAAGATGTACTTCAATCAAGGGTGTAATTAAGAGAACATTGAATGGTGTAAACCCATTTCCTAGTTTGTATATTTTGAAGTATGGTTTATGAATATTTAGATTCATTATTTTCTTGGTGGATCATTGTTTATTGTTATACCACCATATATACCATGCAAAAGTGCACTTGAATTAGAATGTACAAACAATTGTTAGAATGTGTTAAAATTTGTTGTTATGGCATGTTATAATTACTTTTTATATTTTCAATTTATAATGCATGTTAAAGAAGGATCAGTAAGATAACCATTGGTGTGATAGATTAAAGAATTGAAAAAAAAAATAGTACATTTTCTGATACATGACATGAGGATTCTTACAAGTGAATGTAGATGTGGTTCACTATGAAATTAAGCATTGAAGGTTTGATAAGGAAATTAAACATCATGATCTATGTAGAAACTATTTCAAGATGAGTATCTATACAGAATATATGTAATGAATGTTTCATATACTATGCATACTTCTACAACATTTTTTTTTTCAAATAATAAATGCATTGGATGTAATAAATTTGAAAACAATATAACAAAGTTTTGGTATAACTTTACATCTATCAAATATAATTATTTTTAATAGAAATTAATCTAAACTTATAATTAATGTAACAAACGTAATTGTAATGTAACAAAAGTCTAGTATAAATGTACATCTATTGAATATAATTAGTGTATAATATATATTTCAAATCCCAAATGATATACTTCCATTGATGAGAAGAAAACATATCTTCAACATTAATAATCAACAAGAAAACTAATGTTCCTTCAAAGATGGATCACAAAAAGTACCACTCTTTATAGTGTTGTCTTATAATGCTTACTTTTATTAATTCATGAAATAATAAATCTAAATGTCATATAATGAAATGGTATGCTATGTTAGATGAAGTGACCCACCAAATATTTTTATTCTTATTATGTTATATATTTTTAGGTATTCATTTTTTATTATTACGCTACAAACTTCATGATCATATAGTACACCTAAACTGATTAATGTATAGTGCTACCTGAATTAATGGTCATAGAGGGTGGACACCTTAAATTCGTCATTGTTATTTTTGAGTAAAATGTGAGATTATTTGCAATTGAACAATCTTATAAAATACAATTTTTTACCATATTAATCTATTATATCACTTTATTTCCTTTAAAATACTTTAACCCACCAAATATTTATCAAAATATTTTATTATTATTTATAATATAAAATTCATAATCATATTATAAATCCAAATTAATTAATAAATAAATAAAAATTATACATAAAATATATAATATTATTTTAAACAATAACTCCAAACACCTTAAACTCCTCATTAAAAAAATATTAAGTAAAATCTGTAATCATTTATAATTAAATTATCCATAGAATATAATATTTTACCATATTATTGGATACCCTCAAAATATATGGATGGTGGAAATTCACATACAAAATAGAAACCATCCAACTTAATTCGATAGTTAAAATTTAAATTTATTTTTGATTTTTATATCTATAATTTTAAAGATTGTTTTAAAGAACGGGAAGATTGATTTGAATAATTATTGTTTATAAATTAAATAAGATTTGAATGATATTCCATTCTATAATTTGGAAGACTATAAAAATATGCTCTTACAATATTTCAGTTTTTCTAACTCAATTTATAGTTTATTTCATCTGGATTAAAAAAAAAGTATATTTTTATTGTTAAAACAAAATACATTATTAAATCTTTATATGATGTGAATTTATATATAAACTTGACCTAAAATTGTATAAAATATTTATACATATTATTTTTTAAGATAAATAAAATTATATATAATTTTTAAAGAATATTATAAAATATAACGTTGTCAACTTCCTCCTTCTTGACCTTTGCATCACCCAGACACTTCCCAACAGCTTTCATGCACTTCTCAAACAGTTCCATATTCAGCAGTTCGAATTGGCTTCTAGTTATTCACATGAAAATCTTGTCCTTGGTAAAGACAATCAATTTCTATTTCTTGTCCAGAGCATAAGAGAGACTTCGTTTTGCCCTTTCGCATGCACTGAGAATCCTGCGAAGGGCCCTAGCATCACTTGTGATATCCTTTTGATGTTTAGCTTCAAATTGTTTTGCACAATAATCAACTAAATTGATGTCAAAATCTTCACCTCCTAAATGAGTATCCCCTTCCACTGCTAGGACTTCAAATACACCATTTTTATTGAAATAAGAGAGATGTCAAAGGTACCACCTCCAAGATCAAAAACTAGAACTTCTTTTCCATTGCAAAAGGAATAAGTCTTTGTGTCTAACCCATATGCTATGGCAGCAGCAGTAGGTTCACTCATGGCCTGCAACACATGAAGACCTGCAATGGCTGCGGCATCTCTAGTAGATTTACTTTGTGTATCATTGAAATATGCAGGTACAGTGATCACTGCATTTCTGACTTCAGAGTTTAGATATGTTTTAAAAATTTCTTTCATTCTGTACAGCATCATTGAAGAAATTTCCTAGGGGAAAATTTTCTTTTAAAACCCTTGTACTCTACTTCAACCAAAGCCTTATTATTCTTTCCACAAACAACCTGAAATGGCCAAAAACCAGGTCTCTCTGTACTGACTCGTTGCTGAAACATTTCCCCAGCAACCTTTTGCTATCAAATATGGTATTGTGTGGGTTGAGGGTAAACTGATTCTTCGCAGCATCACCAATTAATCTCTCCCTAGGAGTGAAAGAAACCATAGATGGAGTGTTCTTATTTCCTTCATCGTTTACAATGATGTCAACTCGTTCTTTCTGGTATACAGCAACACAACCATAACGAGTTCCAAGATCGATGCCTATGGCCTTGTTATCTTTGCCCATGATGCTGGATTTAAATATTGAAAAAGAAAAATACTGTCTGCAAATTTTAGGATGTTGCAATCATTAAGTTTTAAGTAGTTTTGAAATCACATGCAATAGATAATGGGCAAATGTATGCAATGTAAATAGTTTTGTACTTGCAATCACCGCAATGAAGTTCCTTTATAAGATGGCACATAAACCCTATCACTAATAGTACAGATACATCACTAATAGTACAAATACAGTTGTAATCAGACCAACATCTCCAATTATAAGATGGCACATAAACCCTTAATTAAGAAAATGGAACAAGCTTAAAATATATTCATTCTAAATTTTTACCATTGTACTTTTATAATTAATGCTTCCCATTTCAACCCAAAGAATGTTAAAATTAGTCTCATCCCATCCACTATCGGCATATCGAACATTCTCTAACTTAAAGCTGCATTTTGACAGATGGAAACAAACCAAAATTGGCATACACATCTCAAATTTTCAATGTGCCATCAGCAGGTGGGGCACCTAAGAGATATAAAGAGAATCAGAGACAACATCAAGCTAAATGTCAACAAATAATGCAACTAAGAAACAAAAAATTGTATCTTTAACATAGCTAATGCATAAAATCACAAAGCTCAAAGATTCTCAGTACACCTGCTACCTTTAACATAGCTACCTGCATCTTTGAGATTTCTCTCCAATGCATAGCTAGCTAGGTTCTATGAGCCAACAACGTAAAATACAAAAATCAAAGACTGCTAAGATGAGTACCCAGAAATGATATTTTAATATTGATGCAACTAATTATCTTTTGTTGATTGCAGAGTGTTGTTCTAATGCTATTTAATGAATGGGAAACCATAGAATTCAACACTGAACAACCACTTGCCTATGTTCTTTTGATGCTCTTCAAAGATGCAAAAAGGCTATGCAACTGGCATAAAGATAACTCAGTCATTTTCATATAGGAAAGTCATGGTTCTCAAAAAGAATTGATAACAAATCTTTTGTTTTTAAGCTCTTGTATTAATAAGAACAATATTGGTCGATTTTCTTTTTTTTTTTCCTTTTTTTTTCAGGGAGAAGAGGGGAAGGGAGAGCGGCGGAAGGGTGGGTAATTGATTGATTAGTTTAATTATCACAAAACTAATAATTGGGCAACCATCATCATTACAAACATTGATCTTAATATTAAATGAATTAATTTCATGCAGGATACATGGATAGATGTTTGCTTCTATCTAGTTTTTTTAACTCTCATTTGCAATTTAAGAAAGCATTATATAACCGTTAAAAATTGCTAATGTAAAGAATAATTGATAAAATAACAATATGAAAATATTTGACTAAAATTTTATTTAACAATTATATATAATATAAAAAAAATACTATAAACAACTATACTCATCCGTTGAACAAAATATGGATATTAGCATAGGGATTATAATTCCCCACCATAACAAGATTGGATGCTTGTTGGCTATAAAGGGTCCAGATATGGCAGTTGAGGTGGGAAAAATATGTCTAAAAAAGTCAGAAACAATTTAACTCATCATTTCTTGGCTATTTTATTTTGATTCTCAATATATTAATATTATTATTACTTATTCACTGTTCAAAAAAGTACATCTTATTGAATACTTATTTTCAATTTCAATTTAAAAGATTCTAACTAAATGGATATAGATGTTGTCAGGGCATCCACCAAAATACAATTCTCTGGAGATATTCATATATGAGAACAGATTTAAAATACCATAATTTTATGTCAATTATTCTTTTCAAACCTAATCCTACCAGGTCCATCCTTGAAACCTTGAGGTCTTTCAAAATAAAATTATTGTGGTGGCCAGAAAGAAATGACAGAAAAATAGCCATAGTAATAGTGATCACCATTTTGCATTGGAGCACCTTTAGCTAGCTTGAAGCCTTGAAATCAGTGAGAAGTTCTAAATGAGAAAATGTATTGAGATTCAACATTTAATTTGAATAAAGTGGTATCAAAATTGACATTAAAAAGTGCTATTTTGAGAGACCGCGAACACTATTGCAATGGAGTGCCTACAGCTAACTTGAAGCCTTGAGATCAGAGAGACATTTAAAAAGGGAAAAAGTATTGAGATTCAACATTAAATCTGAGTGAAATGATATCAAAATTGATACTACAGAAATATTTTCTTTGAAACCCTTAACACTATTGCCTTTCCAGAGAATGGATAAAATATGCTTTAGAATAAATAGTAAAGAACCTTTAAAAAACAGAAATAAAGGGGGAAAAAAAGGGAAACGATTGAAAACTTTGAGCGTGGCAAAGCAAAAACATGAAAATATTAAGTTAGGTTTGTGTTTGTGTTTTTGTAAACTCCTTGGAGAAGCAAAAACACCTATATTTAATTAGCAGCGCCATAATAGGAAAGAGGAATGGTAGAAAAAAGAAAAGAAAAAATGAAACCCTAATAAAATTTCCCTCAAATGAATATGAAATTCTCAATTTCAACTTTTGACACAAGACAACAAATTGGGAAGACAAAATGACCGCTGCAAAATCACCTGGATAGAAATATTGTAAACACAAGAAATATGTTTTTAAAAAACCAAATAATACTCTTATAATTCATTAAAACAAAAAAACTCATTGCCATAAGATAGAGTTTGTTTGTGTACCTTCAAAATATATATTTGAAAGCAACAACAACAACACAGACTTCCTCTTTGTTCTATGTCCATTAACATGAACTGCTGAAGATATATAGATGATAGACTAGTTGTAGGAGGTATGCTAGTGAGAATGGTAAAAATTAAAGCTATTGTACAGTGAGCTCCAATAGAAAAAAGTGCATTCCTCATTGAGATATAATTACTAAAGATTGAGCGGAAGAGATGGGGTAATTTTTGCTTTTGATAAAGTGGGGTTCTTAAATTGGAAGAGTGTAAATCATATTTGTACATTATATTATTTTTTATTAATAAGGTTTGAAATAGTAATATTATGATGATTTTAATAGAGATAATGATATAAAATGAAGTTTGTATTTTTTGATATAATAATGTGTTGTTTGAGAGGAGATATTTTGTTTCATAGTGAGTATGGGAATTGATGAATTGTTGGGAATAGGTGAGGCCATACAAAACATGAAAACATTTAAATATTTGAAGGTCCACTAAACAATAATGGTAAAGGACAAAAAACTTTGAAATAATGATAGCAATGGGCGAAGGACGAGAAGTTTTTTCGCTTTGCTAGGGTTTGCTAGGATTTGCTTAAATGTCTTGTGTCAAGAGCCATAGTCCTTTCAATGTTGAACCTCCCTGCCACACCACATCCTCATGGGATAATATCATTAATTGAGCTTTAATAGCTTTTCCCTCTCGACGAGTTATTTATTGGCCTCCCTACTTTCCCATCCGAATGTGGAAGCCATGAAGGTTGAAGGAGGAGCACTCAGCAATGGCTCCACCAAACTAACGTCTGAGGAAATTTGTCCCTAAAGTTTATCACGAGGTAAGGATTCTCCTCCTAATGTTCTTATTTCTCAACCCACTTTTGATTTTGCTTGTTGTTGGCTAGAACAATTATGCCTCATAGGCTACTTTGTTGGTTGCATTCCTTCTGAAAGCATGCTCAAATCTTGGGTTTAATCCACCTTCATGGCCCATGGCATTAAGTTTGAAAGTGTCCAGAGCATGACCTAAGGCTTCTTTCTATTAAAATTTACCATCCCCACCCATGGAGGTGTCATATTAAACAAGTCATCCACCTAGTATGTTTGAAACTCCCTCCTATTGTTATCCCCTTGGAACAGAGACTTTGTTGTCTCAGAGCAAACTCCTCTGAAAGTCCCTATCTAGGTTGAGTTACCAAGTTTACCCCTGCCTTATTGGCCATTCTTGGACCAAATACTTGGCTTCATAGGCCAAATTGTCACTCATGAATCCGAGAGATTCTACTCATCCTGACCATAAAGGAGGATCTATGTAGAAGTTGATCTTTCTAAGGACCTTAAAGAATCTGTCAAAATACAAGTCAGGGATTCTAGGTACTCTCAAAGAATCTTGTATATCAACATAACCAACACATGCTTATGTTGCTAGGCCACATACCACAAAATTAAGGACTGCCCATTGTACCTACCCTATAATAGGGCCCCTACCAAGATGATGGCTACATCTCCAAAGAATACCAAGAAGATGGATGGAAAATTGTTGGGGGGAAGAAGAATAATTGCAACAAGGGACCTACTTAGACAGGTAATGGGAATATTAACAAGCCTTCCTCTAATCTTATGCCTCAAGTGCTTAAACCCTTAGCACTGCCAAAAAAGGATGTGCCTCATAGCATGATCCCTATCAAGGAATCAATGGCTATGAAAGTAGCACCGTCTTAGCCTCATTTTTAAAGGACACCCATGGTGGAATTTTTTTTTCCAATTCTCAAGTTTCATCATACGTCTCTGTAGACTTTATGGCTTTCCCATCACACTTCACTCAGACTGGCATTGGTAAGAGCTTGTGCATCCCCTCCCAAAACTCCCCAATTCAATCTTGAATACCCATTCATCGTGATGTTTTTGAGGATTCAGAGTATGCAATATAATTTTCCCAACAAACATATTTTTTTGTGGCCAATTTGAAGCATTTATTGAAGAATAGATATGAAGCCCTTGAAGGGCTAGATGCAGAGGATATGTCTCTTGACACCCATAATCTATGAATTATTTCTCATGGAATGTTCACCGTCTGACAGACTCAATCTGTAAGTATGTGGTTCAAGATTTTAGAAGCAAGTTTGTATATTTGGACATTCTTCAGCTTCAGGAAGTGAAGGTGGCAGGTTTTCTTCTCATGACTATTTTAGATTTATCTACCCTGAAAGTTTAATGATTTATAGTGAACATGAGGCAGACCGTGGTGGCATTATGACATTTATTACACCTAAATGATAGCCTCATTTTGTGACATCTAGAAAGGACCCTTCCCATGGTGTCATATGGGCCCTCTTCAATATTGAAAAATAGCCAAAAATCAATACTAGAAAGATAAGAGTTTTTTCTTGTGTACTTTGAAAATAAATATTTGAAAGAAGCAGAAACAACACAAACTTCTTATCCGTCTATTTAAAAAAATGGATAATAGAAGAGAACTGATGATGATATATAGATGACAAACTACTTATAGGAGGTATGCATGCGAGAATGGTAAAAAATAAAGTTATTGTATGGTGAGCATTCCTCAATTTAAAAAACTTAAATGCAAAGATACAACATCGTAGACGAGTGAAAAGAATGTAAATCTCTTTTCAACAAATTGAAAATATAAGTAGGTACTACATGTCAAATTTTCCCTTTTTAAACTTCAAACAATATTTGATAAATTCACAGATATATAATTACTAAAGATTGAGGTTACATCGGAAGGGATGGGGTAATTTTTGTTTTTAATAAAGTGAAAGAGTGTAAATTGGGAGTCATACTTCATTTGAAATACATGGACACTTAAGTATATTGTATCATCTTTCGTGAATAAGGTTTCAAATAATAATATTCTCATAATTCTACCTAGTAGAGATGATGATGGAAAATGAGGTTGTGTGTTTCTTTATGTAGTAATATGTTGTTTGAGAGGAGATGTTTTGTTTCACAATGAGTAAGAACATTAGTGAATTTTTGGGAATAGGCGAGGCCATAAAAAACATGAAATTTTTTAAATATTTGAAGGTCCACTAAGCAATGAAGGTAAAGGACAAAAGGACAATGACAAGTTATTTTAAAGAATGGACTTGAATAAACCCAGACAGATACATTTACAAACATCTATATCATGTCCCTATTATAATATGTGATTGTTGGTGTGTAGGTTTTATAGTAAGTAGCCCCCCTTAGAGTATATTATTGTTTTGGAAAGATCTATCTATCCCAAGGTGGTTATCCCTGAGGCATTTCTCCTTGGTAACAACTTCATTTTGCTTCATTTCGACTCTGTAATTGACTATGACTTTTTCTTAAAAAATGGGTTATGATTTTGCTTCATTTTTTAACTCTCTGGTCCTCATTCTTCAATCTAGGTATTTTGGTTTTGTCTCTATTTCCTCTCTAGCTACATCTATATAACCTCACTTTAGTGTTGCGAGATATAGGTCTTATCAAGTAGATGATTGCCAAAAAAGGCAAGTTCATAAAAATAGATGATGATACATCTTTGATCCATGAAAAAATTATGCAATTATGTACTATGATGCATATCACCAAACCTTTGTCTCACTTAGTCAAAGTGTTATCAACACATGGTTCCTAGATTCAGGCTTGCAATTTTTAAGCTTATCATTTTGGTGCTTTAGTTAACTAATTTAGGTGTCTTCAGTCTAATTGTTCAGTAATGTGTTCCTTAGGTTCTAGGCAATCTTAGTTTATCTCTCCAAAAAAAGTATAGTTTTTGGTTTGGAAAGTCCCATAGTTGGTACTATCTGTAATATCCCCTTTTTAATCAATTCATGATGATGGACACCAAACGCCCATGTTCATATTTCCCATGGGCTAAGGAAAATATTTGTTAACTATCTAGGAGCTTAATTATGGAAAATATATGACAATGATTTAGTGGGGGAGTTACTAATTTATGATTTTGGAAAGAGTCTAATTTGATGCAAACTATGATCGTAATTAGCAGGTCTATCTTGGATGGTGAATATGAAAAGTTTATAAACCCATGCTTGGAGATAGAATATGGAAACTTTCTATTACCCATGTCAGATTTAGAATGTAAATTTTATATTTGTTGGCCTTTTTGAACATTTGGATTTGTGCCCCAACTTTTATTTAAGATAAGCAACCTCATTGATTTGGATTTTTTGCCAAATTAATAATTTATTTATGCTTGTTGTACTTTTGCTTCAACTACAGCATTAAAGGATGAAACTTAATGGGTTCTTGGAGATCATAGGATGAAACCTCTTTGATTTATTGATGGTAATCTCACACAAATATTTCATTGTAGCTTCACGACTTTGCATATTTTTATATTCAGTGTGATGTGTATGTTTACATGTTTTGGATTGTGTAGCTTGAGCAGATTCTAGTGTGATGATTCCATATTTATTTCAATTATTATTATTGTTACTATAAAATAACCTTTTTTTTTTTAATTTAATCAAATATATCATTAATATAAGCTTGAGCTCATACTTTGTCATTTCTATGACTTTTGATGAAATTGGCTAAAGTGAAATTGTTAGTTTTATATGCAGATTTGTGTTTGTCATTAAATCTAGAAAATTCTTATATATAAAAACATGAGGCCATACACTATTAATATTTTTTGTTATTTACCAATATTTTAAGTTAAATTAAGCTTCCCATTACATTTATGTTAAGATTGTCATTCTCAAGATCAATCAGTGTAGGGAAAATTCAGGAATTTTTTAAGTTGAATTAAAATACATCTTTAATATAAAAATTATTTGAAAATAATTTTGGGAGGTTTATTATAGTGGTATTATATCCTTAATCTACTAGCCTGTATGGTGAATATTTTTGTTTATGATTCCTAGCAAAAGAAAAATTAGGTACCAGAGGAGAGATAAAGAAAAATTGCATAAAGCACATGATACATATAAGAAGGAAGACATGGAAGAAGACTAAGGAAAGAGTAAATGGATAGAGGGAGAGAAATTTGAATTATTCTTTGGAACTCTAGCTAAACTTAATCAAGGACATGATAACCTAGAAAATCTCTTGGCATAATTATTGCAATCTCAAAGTTTGAAAAATCTAGAGCCCATAAAAGTATATCAAGGACAAGGGAGTAAATATACAAACAACCGATATGTGATCAACTACATACCCAAGACATATATGTCTATGTTTTTATCAAAACAAGAAAATTAACTTGAGGCCCCTCCCACTAAGGATATTGAATTTTATTTGAAGAATACCAAGGTAAAAATAAAACTTTTAAAAAAATAGTTACCTTTATAAATTACATATAAATCCTTGGGAAAAGAATGCCTAGAAGAAGAAACCCCAATGTGAGTATAAATGATTATAAAATAGGGTTGTAATAGAAGGTAAATAAATTAAATTTCCTACTTTTGATGGCAATAATAAGATATTTTCTCATGATTAGCTACAAAAATTATAGACTTACTTTACTCTCATCCCTATGGAGTAGAAACATGCCATAGAGTTTGCCACATTGCGTTTAGAAGGCATTGCATATGATTGGTAGCACCATGGTCTGGTCACACAAGGGCATAGCCTTGTGAAAACTTTTGATGATTTTATCCAAAGGATTCTAGACCACTTTGAGTAAAAAGATGAGGATGAATATTTCAGTACGCTTGCAGGGATTTGACAACAAAACTCATTGAAATCATATGTTTTAGAATTCCAACATGTTTTAGTGATGGTACTATATGTATTTGAAAGGATAATTAGTTTTTCATTTTGTTTGAAGGTTTTTTAGAACCCCTCAAAATTATTTTTAAGGCTTTTACACCATCTTCACTATAAGAAGCTATTAAAAGAGCTTTAACACTTGAGCCATCTATTTTAAAAAGCAAATATTTTTCTCGACCCAAGGCACTCAACTTTGGTCAGCATAAGGAGAATTTAAATAAAGGGAAATCATATCCATACTCCTTAAAATTCACACCATAACCACCTACGATAAATAAGGTAGTCGATCGATCTAGCAATGAACTCAAAATGAAGATGTTATGTTTTTCTTGGAAGGATCCATGGCAACCAAGACATAGATGCCTTGGTAAGGGCCAAGTTCACTATATTGAGTTATTATTTAAAGATGATACATATTATAAAGAAATTGACTCATCCCCACTCATGAAGGAGCATGAACTTGAGAATTTGAAAGATGAAGATTCAAGCACATTTGCAACTCTCTCAGGAGCACCTAGATATCTGTAACCACCTAAAAGTGGTGTTTGGATGCTAAGAGTGTTACTTGATACAACCTATTCCTAGCTTATCCCTAAACCATTTATCATAAATTTTTAACCATTGTAAAGACCATAGACATCTCCAGTCAACTCAAACACAATCCCAGAACTTTATTCCTAGATCTTAACCCTTCATGCCCAACAACCTTCCAATTAGACACTAGTGCCACATTAAGAACACTAGAGCCACATGGTGATAGTGTCCCTTTCCCTAACTCTCTTGAACATATATATTTTCAAATGTCTACCCCTCTTAAGGTTGGCCTAAGCACATTTTATTATCTACATAAGTTATAGATCATTATAAATATAAGACTATTAGACCTCTATCCACCACATAGAAAATAGATGCAAAAAACCTATTCAAATAATAAATAATTTGATCAAAATTAAGGTTATTAATCCCTATTATACCCTACTTATATTTACTACCATCTACAACTACCTTAAGCCCATATTTCAAAGATTTTCAATCGCAAGCACACTCAAATAATTTAATACCACTATCATTCTAGCATGAACTTGCACTTGTACCAAGCACTAGGTGGGAGAAATACATCAGGCTTGATCCCTCCTCGACGTATTGGTATGTAGGAAACTCTCTTCACAACAGAGTGTTGAGGATGTCCAACCTCCCTTACTATCAAACATACATTTTCATCTCATGCCATACTTGAAAGGAGGATTAGGGTTTGCATATTAAATATTTTATTCCAAGAACAATATAGAGTTATATATTTTATGTATGTAAGAACAAAACCCATAAATATAGGTGTAGGTACCCCCAAAAAATAGGAACAACCCTGTAAATAGGGCATTAGCACCATTTTGAGGACACTTGAGCCACATGGTGCTACTTTATAGGTGGGGTGCTACTGTTTAGGGAAGAATCTTACTCAGGGAACCTGTTGATGACACTCAGACTTATCCACAACCCAATTTTTAGCACTTAGATCTTCCATGATAGTTATTTTACAGATAAGTCTCTATTTTCACATAATTATTACTATTTTTAGAAATTCAAAACAAGTCAAATTTTGTAACAAATTAGTGATTATTTATTGCATATTATTTAACTGATTTAAACAACTCATCTCTTTAATCTAACTTAAGATTTACACTAATAAAACCTTAAAATTTTAAATCATTTGGTGAACCCGACTTACTTTGAATATTGCTTAAAACCCTAGTTTTCCTTTTTCAAATTTTTGTGCACTAAATTAAGATTTCAAAACTTATATTTTTTTATTTTTTTGGTACAACCTATCTCATTAAAACAAATTTCACATTAGGGTTTCATTTATTTAAATACAATTTATATTTTTCCAAAGCAACCCTAGTTCAACAAAACCCTAACCCTAGACACACTTAGGGTTTGTATTCTTTTTCTATTTATAATCAAACTTTAGTTCTAAATCATCATATTTAATTCCATATTTATTTTTTGGAATCTTTATTAAATTAAAATTCTTAAAAGGTTCAAAATATATAAAACTTGTTTTCTTACCTTTCCAACTATAATGCAAAATTTACAAACATATTTGATGAAACTGATAAGCACTAACTATAAGATTTTGTGTCAAAGCATATGGATATACAAGATGAATTCATCACTATTATTTAGTAATAACTCCAAAAAAAAAAAAAAAATGATCAATATTCAACTCCCCCAATTAATAATGTTGTTATACCTACAATGGGGCTAACTCAACCAAATCAGCTAGTGTAACCTAAGATTATAATTCAACAACCTTCAATGATAGCTACACCTATTGTGGTTAGTACCTCCACTCTAGATGTATAATCCCTTATGTATGAGATTTATACTCATCATTCTAAGGTGTTACATCTAGAGAAGGGAGCCAATAGGCCATCACATGCCTTAGATTCTAACATTCTCTTAAATACACCTTTGGCACATCACATAGAGACAATTCCCTTGCCATCCGATTTTATGACACCTAAGCTTACATTATATGAAGGCAAGGGTGGCCCAGAGAATCATCTTATATATTTTTGCGTAGCATGCTTAGACTATGTGTCCAAAGATTAGCTTATCACAAAGTTATTTCCATGCAATTTAAAGGATTATGCCCTACAATGGTTTTATGATATGGGTACAGATGTAGGATAATGGGGGACAAAAGGGGGATTATAAAGTAACACTTTCTTCTTAAAATTACAACATTTTAAGTTGGATATAATGTTAGAGATACTTCAAAAAATAATTTGACAATGATATAATAATATAAATTATGGCATTTTGAATGTAGTTTCTAATTATTATTTTTTAATACCTAGATATAAAAGTGTGTGAAATAGATGTATTTATGACAATAGATTGGTCATTTTTGTGAAAATATAAGGAGATTGCACGTATACAAACACACTTTTTTTAGTAAAGGAATGAATTTATATATGAAACTTCATATATGGATAGGTGAAATGTTGAAGATTTTTGAGAATATTTTTTATTAATTTTTTTATTTTGTGTGTGTGTGTGTGTGTGTGTGTGTGTGTGTGTGTGTGTGTGTGTGTGTGTGTGTGTGTGTGTGTGTGTGTGTGTGTGTGTGTGTGTGTGTGTGTGTGTGTGTGTGTGTGTGATAACTCAAGATTATGGTTTATGGTTAAAGGTTTAAGATTTATAAATTTAGGGTTCAAGGTTTATGGTTGATGGTTTAAGATTCACAATTTAGGGTTTAGGATATAGGGATTAGCGTTTAGGGTTCAAGTTTTAGTTTTATGGCTTAGGGATTAAGATTTGGGGCATATAATTATATTTTATGTTAGAGGTTTGGGATTTATGGTTTATGGATCAATGGACCAAGGGTTTAAATTTTAGGGTTTGGGGTTTGGGGTTTGGTGTTTGGGGTTAGGGTTTTGGGTTTCTCATTTCACAGTTAAGGTTTAGGGTTTAGGATGTAAGGTACAAGGTTTTGATCTTGGGATTTTGGCTGAGGGTTTGGGGTTTGGAACTTAGTGTTTAGTATTTAGGGTTTGGGATTTAGTATTTGGGGATTAGGGATTAGTGTTTAGGGTTTAGGATTTGGGGTTTAATTTTTAGGGTATAGAGTTTACAATTAAGGGTTTTAGGTTTAGGGTTTGGGGTTTGGGGTTAAGGGTTTAGGGTCTAAAGATTTAGCTTTAGTTTTTAAGGTTTTAGGTTTTGGGTTCAAGTTTAGAATTTTTGCATTAGGAGTTAATGTTTATGGTTTATGACTTGTGGTTTATCATTTTAGTCTTGGTGTTAAGAGTTTAGGGATTAAGTGTAATGGTTTAGGGTTTAGATTTTGACTTTAGGATTTAGGATTTAGAGTTTAGGGCTTATGTTTTAGCATTTAGGGTTAGTAGCTAAAGGTTTGGGGCTTAATTTTTTGGGTTCTGGGTTTAAGGTTAAGGGTTTATGGTTTAGCGTCTAGATATTAGGGTTTGGGGTATAGGGCCTAGGTTTTCAATTTCAAGTTTATTATCCAAGGTTTGGGGTTCACATCTTATGATTTAGGTTTTTAGGTTTGGTGTCAAGTTTTAGTGTTTAGGGTTTATATTTTAATAGATTGGGGCTTATTAGGATTTGGGATCTAGGTTTTAAGGTTTAGGATTCAAGGTTTAGTGTTTAGTGTTTGGGTTTAGTGTCCATAGTTTTGGGTTCATTTTTTAGGGTTTGAGGTGAAGGGTTTAGGGTTCAAGGTTTATATTTTAGTGTTTTGGGTTATTTGTTAGGGTTCTATCATTTAGGTTTTAAGGTTTAGGGTTTATGGTTTAGGATTTAGGGTTTATGGTTTTGAGTTTGAAGTTTTATGTTTATGGGTTTGTGGTTTAGGGTTCAACTTTCAATTTTTAGGGTTATTGCTTAGGGTTTCAATATTAGAGTTTAAGGTTAAGAGTTTAGGGGTAAAGGTTTAGGGTATAGGGTTTTGGGTTTAGTGTTTAGTGTTTAACGTTCTTTATTTTTAATTTTTCTGTAGGTTTTAGTGTTTAAAATTAAGGGCATAAGGTTAAGGGTTTATGGTTTAGTATTTAGGATTTAATATTTTAGGTTTATGGTTTGGGGTTTAGGGTCTAGGATATAAATTCTAGGGTTTAATGTTTTTAAGTTATATGTTTAGGGTTTATATTTTAGGGTTTATGAATTATTGTTTTGGGTTTAGGGATAATGTATTAGGGTTAAGGGATTAAGGTTTACGACTTAGGGTTTAGGGTTTAGGTATATTATTTAGTGTTAATGGTTCAATGTTTATGGATTAAGTTTGAGGTTTAGGGTTTATGTTTAAATGTTTACGTTTTAAGGTTTAGTGTTTAGGGTTAATGTTTTAGGTGTAAATCGAGTATACAAGGGTGATTAGCTACATTCATGTCCAATATGAGTAACTATATCATGACCATAGGAAGATGTCATGTATGAGTGACCACATACATACATATAATACTATGTATGTGGTAGATGTAATGTATAAATGATTGTATCATTACTATATATATGATATAGGTTGCATGCTACAGGATATTCATTTATTCATATTTATAGGCCTAAGGAAAGACCCATTAATTAAACTTCATTTTCTAAGTTGAGAACAAGGTTGTTAAGAAGATTCCAAGGCAAAGATAACAAACTCCAAGTATGGTACATCTATAAAAACTTGATGAAATTCAAACCTAAAAAAAAAAGGAAATTGAAGGTTAGAAGAAGCTTAAAAGCTGAAGAACTTCATGACTATAAGCAAACTTGATAGTCTACCAATATAGAATAGGGGTATACGTAGACAGAAGAATCATTTTATTCTGAATAAAATGTGTGTTTTTACTTAATTTTTTGTATTCAAAAATTTATTTCATGTGTGAATGAAATATAACTTCATTTGAAGATAATTTATACTTGATCAAAGGTTCATGTCATTGAAACCTTCTAAAGCCTATTTTTTGTGTATCTATAATCACTTGCCGTCTCTTGTATCATGTTGCAAAAGTTGCATGAGTTTGTTTATAATATTAGATCGATTGAGAAAGGTATTCAAGACTTTATTACAAGTTTTGGTTCTTGATAATGGTCTTTAAGTTTTATGAATAATCAATTTGAAGGTATCGAGCTCTATGTGCACAGTCAAACCTTAAAATAGGGTTTTTAATACAAAAAGCCCATAACTTGCATCTAAATTGGTGGAATATCCTCCAAATAATAGGTAATTTGTTAGAGAAAGTTTATAAGGTTTTAAAATAGTTATCATGATCAAAATCACCTTGTGCTTACAAATATAGAGGACACTTTTTTCATCTATCTGTAGATAGTCATAGGATAGCTCAGTCAAGAGAAACTTCTAGTGTTTTAATTTGTTTATTGATTATAAACTTGTTATGGAGGTATAATGTTATTATGTAAAAACTATAGAATAATTAGTTAAGGTTATTCAAATTTTTTAGCAGCTAAGCCAGTTCAATATCCTTCCAAGTAGGTAGATTAGGCCATCCAGACCTATAGAGCAGAGTTGCCATTGAAGTCTAATTCTTAAGAAACCAATATAGGAAATTGGTTTCTCATCCTTATATATAGTATCCAAATATATTAATAAAAATTTATAATAATCATTTGATGATATTATATTAATAACACCTTTTCAATACCAAACATGCCTATACACAGTACTGTCATAGTTCTAAGCATTTAGTCAACTTTTTGGGCATTTTGGTGATTTAATAGTATTTTGAGCTTGTGTAAAGACACTTATGAGTCTTGTATCATTGTATTTATATTCTAATTTATTATTTGAATTGAATGATTCCATGAATAAGGCATTTGTAGACCTCTTTGTATCAAATCCTTAGAGGTAAAATTTTGCCTAATAAGCCTATAAAGGGTAGAGTTGTTATCATCTGAGTTTTGAGTTGAACTTCTTCATGAACTAAAAATATTGAGTCTTGAAACAATTTATGAAACCCTCATAGTCTTATTTAAAGAATCAAGGATGTACAATTCAGTGTCTTATGAGTCAAAGAAGGGTTTTGATTGAAGGTAGATTACCATCTTGAGATTGAGTACCGTATTTTAAGTCATTGAAAGTGTATTTTGATTTGAATACATAGAATAACAAGTCAATATATAATATTAAATAATAATTTCATTATTATTTCAATACTAATACTTAGAAGACAGTTTGTGATAGACCAGTAGATATTTTATGGTGAGGAAGAGACCTAATTGTAAGTAAGTTTCTAGAAGATCTTGAAGTGGACTAAGTTGAATAATTTGAGCATTAACATTGACACCAGTAGGGAATAATAAAGATCAAGATATGGATTTTGTATTTAGGTAGGAAATACTCATGGAATCAAGATATGGCTTAGTTATTCAATGAGGTAGGGCATACTCAAGTACATAAAGTAGGTAGGGAATACTCAAGTAGGTAAATTAGGCTTATAATCCTCGATAGTATAGATCTATTACATATGTAACATGATTTGAAAACTTTTTTCTCATTATATCTTATGATTCTAAAATTATGACAACTAAGTATTTACTCTAATGGATTTTAAAAAACTAACTTCTAAATGGTAACTCCTACAGCTTTGTAATCAATTTCAAAAGATGTAGAGTGGCCCTAATTTGTTATATTTAGAAAAATAAATTTAAAGTATGAGAATATAAAATTTTATCTTATAGTTATTAAATTTATTTTACTAAATATATCCTTTCACACACAAACAAAAAAATAAAAACACAACAAAAAAAAACAATCTCAGATTGCACATAGAAACAAAAATACAACCAAAAAAACATACATGTCTTTAAACGTAAAAACTGCATAAAATTAAAAAAAAAAACATGTCTTTAAAAGGGTGCATTCCCTTTAAAAATTTCAACGGGAATACACCCTTTGTAAATGGCATATTCCCTTCCTTTTTTTCAAAAGGGTGTATTCCCTTTTCTCAAAAGGGTATACACCCTTTAGGGTTAGGACCGACCCTTATGAGATCCACACAAAAGGGAGTCCGACCTTTATAAAAAATATATATATATTTCATTGTGTCACCTTTTGTCCCCCAACTTTGTGTATCCACCCATTTACCAAATAAATCTATCACAACATTCAATCATTTGGCTGACATGTTCTTAGCACATTTATATATCAACAATAGTGATAAGATATCAAATGCACAAGTGGCACAATTAAAATAAAAATCAAGCTTGCTTATCACAAATTATATCTTATGATACAAGACTATATTATCCAAATTGACTATTCCCATGGTAGATATAGAGATTTAGGACATATCTAAACAAATTCTCTTAACAAAATTACACGAAGCTATCTTATTCAAGAAGTTTCCTACATTTACCGATTTGTGCCACATAGTTAAGGAAAGAGAATTTAAGCTTCTATCAATGGGCAAAATTAAGAATACCAGTGGATTAGAATAAACTAATAAGAGTTCAAACAAGCCTCCATACAAGGTAAGGGCCACTGAGAATAAGAGTGATCAAAAGGCCACAGTCAACATAACTTCAAAGCCATCTCCTAGATTGGCTTTATCTATTCCTCAATGTTGAATCTTCCCTAACCTTCTAGAGTCACAAGTATGGGTTTTACAATAGATCTTAGAATGAATGTCATATCTCTCCATCCCATTAAATAGGTTGATATGACACAACCTATTCTAAATGACTATGATTGTAATGCATTATGTGAGTATCACGAGGCACCAAGCCACACAACAAACAAATGCATAAGCCTAAAGCACAAGATACAAGATCTGATTGAGGTTAATATTATTGATCTGGGCATACCCATAGAGGCATAAAAATTAAAAAATATAGAATATAAGTCACTAAATATATTCTTAGATCCATTCCCAAAGCACATAATTAATGAGGCAAGGGGCACATTAGGTGTTCACTATACATATTAGGCACATCCAACACTAGATTCATATCATATAATTACAAAGGAGGCACATCTATTTCATAAAATTATTAGAATGTAACATACTAAAATGTCGCATAGACCACTCATTACATTCATAGATCATAGGATTATTGATGATGATATAGATCTACATGCACTCTTTATATGAGTATACATAGATCATTATCCTATCCAGAGTGTTATGGTTGATAACGGGTTAAACATTAGTATGTGAGCTATGAAACTTTTACAGCATTTGGGGTACACATAGTAGGACATATTCCCCGTAGATACAATCATTAATGGTTTTAATGGTAATGCTCATATCTCCATCAGGGATATTGTGCTTCCGTCACAAGCTGGACCAACACACATAGCCACTCAATTCATAGTAGTACCTAGTGTAAGTGTATTTAATATATTATTGGGTAGGCCATGGTTATAGTAGTTCCATGTCATCCCATCTTTAGTACATAGATGCTTGGATTATCAAACATCATCCACCACCATCCCCTAGAAATTGGATTTGATCAAATTATGTTGACACCTATGAATTGGGAAACATTTATTAGTTACTAAAAATGGTGCATTGGTGGTTAGATTAATGAATAATGTACAAATGGCCAATTTTGATATTTATTTATTTTTGACTTCACATGCTAATAAATTTTTAGCATAATATGCCCTATAAATATCTTGATATGATGCCCATCTATCAAGTTGACTAGTTATCAAGTCAAATTGACCCAATATTGATTATTGGCTAGATAGGTGTGGTGGCTGTTGGTGGATATGACATCCCTTATTCTCCTAATTACTTAATTTTAATTTTTTTTATAATGTGTGAAACTAGATCCTCCTCATTACCTAGGGGATCTTGTGGAATTATAAGAAGGTTAGGTAGAGGAATATAAAGGTTAGGAATATTGGTGAAGGGTTACTCAAAGGATTCAGAGGGTTAGGTGGAGGCTTAGATAGAGGATTAGGAGGCTCATCGGTAGGGTTACCCACATGATTAATAGAGTTAGGTGGAGGGTTAGAAGGAGAGTTATGGTCTCTTGTAGTAGATTAGTATGTTTCAAACAAATAATTTACAATTAGACAATGTAAAAAACACAAATTTGGTAAAATACAAAGTTAATAGGTGAATTTTTATCACTTAGCTCATCTACATGGAGGCATTTTGAATTTCAGGACATGTCGAGCTCTCTAATAGACATAAGGCAAGTTTTGAGGTCTTTAGAGGTGAAACATGATCAAATAATAATACTTACGAGTTGGAAAATGTGAAATGACAACAATTGGCCATGGGTTTTTTTTTAAATACACAAGTAACACCTACACATGATTATAATCTGTATATATAAGCATAGCATGTATATGTTACCCAATAATGTGTACATGCTATCACATAATGTGTATGCATTATGGCTCGACAATTTCCTAGCCATAATATAAATAATGCATATGCATTATGTGAATAACTCGTATGCATTATATGACATGTCCATGAAATTACTCCCCAACTCTGTGCACATACCCATTTTCTAGTATATTTTTCATGTTTGAAATATTTTAAAAGACTAATCAAGGATGTCCTCATCATCAAAATGTGTAGAACAACCTATAAATTTTATCAATCTTTATTTATATCACTGCACTACAATAACTTTAATTTTTATGTTTAATGGTTTCCTTGAAAATAATGTTGGAGGTAAATAATCTTGGTAATTTTTATTTTTGTACTGATATTAATTAAATTAACACATATGTGTGTAGGACCTAATGTAGCATTCCAATCAGGTATCCTATTTTGTCCAAGATTTAGTTTCAAATTTGAATCATGTTCTAATATCCATATGGTTGAAGTTTCCACAAGTGAGCCACATGAGATAGGTAACTAGATGTATCTTCAATATTCTAGAATGAATGAAGAGTATATTATGTTAGAGAGTTGTCATGTTGATGTCATGATGGTGTCATGGAGGTGTCCTAGTGAGTGGATGAAGTGGCTTGATAGTCTACATGACAATGACAAAGTGTGAAATGTTCTTGTACTTGTTCTTATATGAAAAAGTGTGTAATATGCTTGTTCTTGTATGCTTGAAGGATGAATGGTTAATCTTCAGTATTGGCATGGTTGGAGAGGTTCGGGGATGAGTATGGTGATTGGAGCATGTGAAAGAGGTCGCTAATATGTTATCCATGCTTGGAAATCTTGTGTGCATAATTACAATTCATTTTGTTAATCACAACTTTCATCTAGACACTTTGGGTCCAATGGTAGAAAATCTGAGTTGGTAGTTTGATGATGTCACCATTACCACATGTGAATGAATCAAGGGGAGATGTTTATATGGTTGTAATCAGAATAGTTCCTAGTTATTATGTATTATATCTAAAATCATGCATCGAACCACAGTCAAAGATAAGAGGGTGAAAAGTTGGATTATAAGATAGAATTCACTATTTTCCCATACTTAGCCAAATTTGCAATATGGCCAGAAAGCGCTGAGTAAGCAGTTTAATGATAGAATATCTCTCACGTATGGATGTTTCAAGATAAGTTGATCATATGGGTTGTTTAGTTTCATACCTAGTTTATTTTTTTAATTTTTATATCATGTAATGTAGCACATCAAAATATGTGCATATGTAAAGTTGGGCTTCCAGGAAGTTTGACTATGTTTTTCCAAACTAAGCTAATTTCACAATGAGGCAGAAAGAGCCAAGTGAGCATTTTGATGTTTTTATATATTTTATGTGTGAAGGTGTCAAGATAAATTGATCATATGGGTTTGATTAGTTTTGATCATAATGATTTGCACTAAATTTGAGATCATCCACTAAAGTGCGATAAAAGTTATAGATTCTCAAAGTTGGCCTCTCAAGCAGATTTGGACATATTTAGCTTTGTGATAAAAGTTTTTGAGAAGGAAATTTAATGTAATTATATCTTGCATGTGTGAGGTTTCTAATAAAAGTGTATCACACGGTTTGATTCTCTTATGAGAGGAGATCATCTAGTTCAATTTTGAGATCCTGCATCGAAGTGTAAAAGAAGTTATTAAAGATCAAAAATGGCTACTCAAGCATATTGATAGCATTCCCATAGTCATTTTTGAAAGTGTTAAAGATCAAGCAAGATCAAAAATGCATGTTTCCTCCAAAGAGTTAGGAAGTAGCAAGATGAGGATAGGTGTATGATGTTTAACAACTTATCAAAGGTACAGGCAATGATCTAATGGTGAGTGGGTGTTCATACAGTTGATCGAATGGTGATAATTGAGTGTTAAAGTCCTGATTAATACATAGAGATTGATGGATTGCATTGAGTCAATGTTCCTAGATTGAATGAGATGAGGTCAACATGATAGATGTTTAATTTTTGGATTTGGCAGTCTATATGTTAAAGCTCAAAAAATATCGATGGTGTGTATTCGATCTGAGCGGCGAGTCCATGAAATTCGAGCATTGTGTTTGAAGGTTAACTATGACCGTTTAAATTTAAATATTTAAATTTAATATAGGAAAAACTAGAGATATATATATTTCATCCATATCTTTTGATAGACATTCAATTTTATGGTGTTTTAAAAAGAAAAGATGAATAGGACTCCATGCTACATCTAATGAACATGATTTGAAGATATGGAAGTATGGTCAAAGATATTGAGACTAGAATTTGACTATGTGTTTGTGATTAATCTGCAAGTGATCTGAGAAGGATATTTGATCTTATATTGATATTAATTTGATGTTTCATGGTAAATTGGCTAATGGGGAGTTTTCTAGACTCCATGAGGGTGCTCTATGTATATTTTAGAGGTGTGATCAATCTATCTTGAGTATGAACAATGATTAAAAAGTTGATTGTGTGTCCATTCATGGTGACTATGTGCATAAGGTCAGTGTTTGAGTTGTTTGAGCATACACAAAGGTGATCTAAGCTAATTGTGATTATTTGAGGATGTTGAAGGGAATATAAGGAGCAGACCCATGTTTTTGAAAGTGGTCAAGTGTTCTTGTTTTTCTTGAGGGAGTGATAATGGAATGAATGGGTTCACATGAGATCTATAAGGGCTAAAAGGGCCTTATTAAAAGGTGTAGTTCCTTAAGAGTGACCCATAAATTCTTTATCAAACCTATGAAGATATTTTGAACCATGTCTTCATGTGAGAGATGCCTTAAGGGCTAAGGCATGCCTAACAGCTGACCAAGATGATGGTTATCAACATTACTCTATAAATAGTGAAATCAAAGATGGTGATTTCTAGACTTTGAATGAGATAAAAATGAGTGATTGGAGAGAGGACTGTGTGTTTGTTTTATAGAGAGAAGAAGGGGTAGATTACTTTGAGGATGATTTGAAGAGTAGATCCATTTAAAGAAAGTTTATATGACCTGTTGGTCATGATTCTATTGGTAGAATAGTGCATTTATTGTTTGAGTATGAGTGAAGATAAAGTGTGATAAGCAAAGGTCCATCATTAGGGCTCTTATTGTCTACTTATGTTAAGAATGAAGATATTATGCTCAAGGATAATACCAAGGCACTAGTTGAGGCTAGTACTAAGGTAAGTATGGATCCAAGTGAACATCTTGTTGATGTTAAACAAATGCCTAGTAATGAGGATTCAAGTTGCAAGGAAAATTATTCTTATGTAAAGGTATGCCATGAATCTATGGTGTCTACATTTATTAATAATCCAACCATAGTAGAAAAGGAGAATTTTATATTAGTTGAGGAAGTTGTTTCTCCTAAGCCAAAGAAGAAAAAGAAGAATTATAATTATCAGATGACCAAGGAGGAGGATGAATATGAGAATTTGTTATTGTTTTAGAACATTGAGATATAGAGGGTGTCTCTATCTATGATTCTTAAGAGACTCCTTTCAAATGGAGAATCAATTATTGTTTTAGTGTTTTTTAATTGGAACAGTCTGTAAGGTCAGATTGAAGGTTCTTAGATGACAAAGAAGGATTTTTTATTTATAAAGATGATATTTTTGCATAAAAAGGTTTTTTGACCTTATTCTAGCATGCTCAAGGTATTTTATGATCTGAAAGTATGTTGAAGTCAATTTAGATATTTATGTTAGCTCTCGGATCTCCCAGTTTGTGCTTAAGAGTCTGTATGTCCTAAAATGAGTAATAGGAAGTTAAGATTTCCAATGGTGTAGAAACTCAAAACTTGGTCCAAAAGTGTGTAATGGTTGTTAGGTGCACAAGAATTTTCAGAGGTGGACATTGATTAGAAGATGATGTGTTGACTTTGTTTTGAGATTCTAAGGTTTTAGGATTTGATATAAAAGTGGTCTATCTTAAAATTTGAGGTCTGAGGATTATTAATTTTTTTAATGTGAAAAATGGGTGGTAAAATAAAGATTCACATAAATTTAAGTTTTATGGTTCTCAATTTAGTCAATATTTTGTCAATGTGAAGGGCTAATTGGCTAGAAGGTTTGTGAAGGAGGTATGTTATAGAGGATGATCTTGGTGATGAAAATTGGTGTGCTGGAGAGGGTATATGAGATTTCTCTAGATATAGATTTTCATCACCTAAAGATATGTTTACTAAAAATTGTGATCTTTGCAAAGTTTAGGTAGGGATATAAGGAGGCTAAATAGGCCTAGTTTGAAGAAGAGTGTTTTTTTTCTCAGTCTCTCCAAAGGAGCAAGGTATGAGTATCTGAAGGTATGTTTTCAAGTTATTTCATTACATGTTTCCTATTTTGTACAGTGTAGATGCAGATTTTTTGGTCATGGAAGTGTCTTGAGAAAGAAGGTTAGTAAGTCTGCATGGTGGTTCTTCATGGTGTGTGGAGATCTGAAGATGCGCAGAAGGTGAAATTGCTTAGATATATTAGGGAGAGTCTGTCTCAAATTTTTATTGGTGAGTTACATCATATTTAAGTTCTTTTGTGTGTTCTTTCTTCATTGGTTGCAGTTCTTGATTGAAAAGAGTGGTGTCATGGAGCAAGAGGAGGTTGTTAAAACAAGCAAAAGTAGGCTCAAAGTAAGGGGGAGTTTGTATCATCTTTCTAAGATAGTCCTTCCCTATTTGATAGCCTTTTTAGGTCCTTAGGATCAGTGTGTGCCCACTTTTTCATTATCAAGATCATACAATAGAAGACTCAATGCTTACCTGATATCTTTACCATGATAATCATCTCCTTTATATATACATCTATCTAACCCATGGATGGGTAACCTCATAATCTCAATGTAGTCCAACCATTACCCAATGTACTAATTCCACAAGTTACAACATTATCCTAATATATTATACCCATATAACTAACTAAGGGAATGTGTGCCACATGTCAGCATCTCCATCAACCTATATACATTAATATATCATATCCCTAGGTACATATCATTACTTCCCTCCTTGACATGTTTCATCCATGAAACATAGGAAGAAACCAAATAATGAGTGTGCTTCAAATCATTGTACACTTGTCTCCAATCTCGATTATCTAACCATCCATATGTGATATTTGCAGGTGATAGTTCTCCAAGCTTGTTTCCAAATTCCACTGTGCTCCTCTGATTTTGTTCATGATCATAATTATACTTCTTTGGTGTTAAAGCATAATTATTCCTCTTTTTATTCCTTGTACCATATTCTATTGTGTTACTCTGATTCCAACCATGACCATAGTAGGTATTCTTTCATGCATAATCATAATTATTTCCCCATTAATTCCATGTGCCATAGTATTTTTTCTTTGGATGCTATGCATATCCATAATGATTGGAAGATTTATTTCTTGTATAGATAAAATGATTGTTATTATGACACTTCCTCACCTGGTTCCATGATTATTTCCTCTCATGATGATGTGGGTGTCTATATACCTCAACGTTTTCCAATATTTTGACCTTATCCACCTTTGCTTCTACTTCTTCCACCTTTTCCTTCTTTGTCTCTTTAGTAGATGGAGTTTTCATTTCTAGTTGTAGTGTGTTTTTATCTATATCATTTGAATCTTCATCATGCTCTTCATCACTTGTTTCAATCTCATCCTCATGATCTACCTAGATTGTTATTGGTGCCTTTTTCACTATGATATCTTGTAAACTGATCTTCTTTTTCCTATACCAAAACTTTATGAACTTTTTATGAACATTAATATTCATTGTTCCCAAAGTCTCTAACCATGCATATCCAAGAACTATATCCACATCATCCATATCCAAAACATAAAAATCTGAATGCAAAACATATTTTTCCATAATGAGCTTCAAATCTTCAAACATTGAAATATTATTACCATCTACTTGAACCTCCTTGATATTATTTGCTTGAACATGTAGATGCTTGGCCACATTCATGTTAATGAATTTATACTTGCTAGTATAGTTTATGGACACAACCACCTTCTTCTTTTGAATGCATCCATGAAATTGAAAAACTGACTCAGATTTCTTTGGAGCCAAATTATTTGAACCCTTCTATTATTATTATTATTATTATTATTATTATTATTATTATTATTATTATTATTATTATTATTATTATTATTATTATTTTCTTCCTCTTCTACACCCTCTTTTTCTTTTATATCCCATCGATCTAGCAAGATTTGTTCCATTGCTTCCCATGAAGAATACTTTTGCTCAAAGCTCAATTGATTAAAGCACCAATGTTGTGCAGGCCCAGACAAAGAAAGAGATAATTCTATTTTTCATAAAATTGTTTTATTATTATTCTCCTTCAAAATTAGCCCTCATTCTCTAGCATCAACATCATCTTCCCCTAAAAACTTTTGTAACTTCATGATCCACAAAAAAAATTAGGGTTCATGAAACCCTAAAATTTCAATAACTCATACAAAACTGATTCAAAAAGTCCCAAATTTTTACTATATCTTTATCTTATGATATTGGAACCTCAGTCAAAATTTTGTGAAAAAAATTCACAAATTTTGCCCTATAGATTGAATATACTTCTCTTATATCTTCTTACATCTCCAGTAAAAAGTTCAAATAAAAATTCCCTATATTTTGGAATATATAGCAAAATTAGTATAAACCCTAAAATAGCAATAACTCCCTCAAAACTAATAAAAAAAAATATTGATTATTTTACTGTGACTTATTTAAAATATTCTCCATATCTAGTAAAAAAAAATTGAAAAAATTGACAACCAATTAAAATATATTGATGATGCAAAAAAACTAGGGTTTCACTCCACACAAATTGCCCAAATTGAAGCTCTGATACCACTTCATATGATCTTGATATGATTCAAATATTCAATATATCCATAAATACCCTTAAGGTAGGGCAACACCATATAATACTCTTTTAGGAAGGAATAACCTCTAATACCCTCTTACAATAGAAGACTCAATGCTTATCTGATATCTTTATCATGATAATCATCTCCTTTATATAGACATCTATTTAACCCATGGATGGGTAACCTCTTAATCTGAATGTAGGCTGACCATTACCCAATGTACTAATTCCACCGGTTTCTCCATTATTATAATATATTGTACCCATATAACTAACTAAGGGGATGTGTGCCACATGTTGGCATCTCCATCAACCTATATACATTAATATATCATATCCCTAGGTACATAGTAGTGTGTGCCAACTTTTTCATTGTGTCAAAGGGGGAGAAATTTATTATTAGAGATAAATTTCCTATTGTAGGAGTGTTTTTAAGAGACAAAAGATGACCTATATTTTGATATATTGATGGGTGTTAACATCAATGACAATGGGGGAGATTATTAGAGAGTTTTCATGATGATGTCATGATGATATCATGGAGATGTCTTGATGGGTGGATAAAGTGCCTTGATAGTCTAAATGATAATGAAAAAGTGTGCAATGTGCTTGTGCTTGTGCTTGTGCTTGTTCTTGTATGACAAAGAGTGAAATATGCTTGTTCTTGTAAGCTTGAAGGATGGTTTGTTGATCTTTAGTGTTGACATGATTATAGAGGTTCAAGGATGAGTATAGTTATTGGATCATGTGAAAGAGGTCCTTGAGATGTTATCTATGCTTGGAGATCTTGTGTGCATAATTTTAATTCATCTAGTTGATCACATCTTTCATCTAGACACCTTGGGTCTAGTGGCAGAAAATCTAAGTTGGCAATTTGATGATGTTACCATTTCCACGTGTGAATGAGTCAAGGGGA
This sequence comes from Torreya grandis, assembly GCA_037957365.1. Lineage (NCBI taxonomy): Eukaryota > Viridiplantae > Streptophyta > Pinopsida > Cupressales > Taxaceae > Torreya > Torreya grandis. The sequence continues at coordinate 1,056,983 of JARHVA010002157.1, forward strand.
TCTAGTTATATAGTTGTGATCATAGTAGTCCTTAGTTGATATACACTAGATATCAAGTCATGCATCTAAGCATAGTCAAATATATGAGGTTGTAAAGGTGGCTTCTAAGATAGAATTTACTATTTTTCCATACTCAGCCAAATTTACAATATGACCAAAAAGAGCTGAGTAAGTAGTTTGATGATTGAATATCTCACACATATGGATATTTCATAAGAAGGTGATCATATGGGTTTATTTAGTTTTTGACATAATTTATTTTCACTAATTTTTAGATCATGTGATGTAGTGCATCCAAATATATGCATATGCAAAGTTAGGCTCCTAGGCAATTTGACTATGTTTTTCATACTTAGCCAACTTTGCAATGAGGTAGAAAGATCCAAGTGAGCATTTTTATGGTTTTATATCTTGAAATTGTGAAGGTTTCAAGATAATATGATCATATGGGTTTGTTTATTTTTTATCATAGATGATTTGTGCTCAATTTAAGATCATCCGTTGAAGCACGATAAAAGTTATGGATGCTGAAAGTTGGCTTCCCAAGTAGATTTGGACATAGTTGGCTCTATGATAGATTATTTTGAGCAGGCACTTCAATGGCATTATATCTCACACACATGAAGGTTCTAAGAGTAGTGTGTCATATGGTTAGATTCTCCTATGAGAGGAGATCTTCTGGTCCAATTTTGATATCCTGCATCAAAGTGTAGAGGAAATTATTAAGGATAAAAAATGGCTACTCAGGCATATTAACAGGGTCCTCATTGTCATTTCTGAAAGTGTTAAAGCTCAAGCAAGATCAACGGTGTACATTACCTCCAAAGAGTCATGAAGAAACAAGATGAAGACAGGTGCATGATGTTTAATGACTGAGTAAAGGTATAGGATAATGATCTAATGGTGAGTGGGAATTTTTACAATTGATCAAATGGTGAGCATTTATCATTAAATTCCTAGTTGATCTACAAAAATCAATAGAGTGCATTGAGTCAAAGTTTCTAGATTGCAAAGATGAGGAAAACGTGATAGATGTTTAACATTTGGCTTTGGTGGTCTATACGTTAAATCTAGAACAAGATCGATGGTGTGTATTTGATCTGAGTAGCAAGTCCATGAGATTTGTGCATTGTGTTTGAAGGTTAACTATGACCATTTGAATTTAAATATTTGAATTTAACATATGAAAAACTAGAGATATATATTTCATCCATATCTTTTGATAGAAGTCAAATTTACTAGTGATGTAAAAAGTAAAGATGAAGAAGAATCCATTGTGCATCTAATGAAACTCATTTGAGGATTTGAAAGTGAGCACAAGCAAGGATATTGAGCCTATAAGTTGACTGTATGTTCATGCTTATTATGCAAGTGACTCAAGAAAGATATTCGATCTTGTATTAATGTTGTTTTGAAGTTTCATTGTAAATGGGATATTGGGGAGTTTTATAGACTCCATGAGGGTACTCTATGTATATTTTATAGTGTGAAGAATCTATCTTGAATATGAACAATTCTTAATAAGTTGACTGTGTTTTCATTCATGGTGACTGTGTGTATCAGGTCAGTGTTTGAGTTGTTTGAGCATATGTAAATGTGAGCTAAGCTAATTGTTATCATTTTAATATGTCTAAGGGGACATAAGGAGTGGACCCATGTATTTAAATTTGTTCTTGTATTCTTATTTTTCTTAAGGGAGTGCTAAAGCAATGAATGGGTTCACATGAGATCTATAAAGGTTACAAGGGCCTTATTAAAATGTGTAGTTCATTAAGGGTGACCCATAGATGTTATGTCCAACCTATGCATATTGTTTTAAACCATGTCTTCATGTGAGATATGCCTTAAGGATTAAGTCATGCCTAATGGCTGACCAAGATGATGGTTATACAGATTGCTCTATAAATAGTGAAATCAAAGATGGTGATTTATTGACATTAAATAAGAGAAAAAGGAGTGATTAGAGAGAGGCTTGTGTGTGTGTGTTTTGTGGAGAGAAGAAGGGGTAGTGTTCCCTAAGGATGATTGAAGAGAAGATCATTTTGAGGACTAATTGTATGACCTATTAGTCATTATTTTATTGGAATAATAGTGGGCTTTCTATTTAAGTGTGAGTGAAGGTGAAGTGGGATAAGTAGAGGTCCATCATCAAGTGTTGTTGACATAAGTTCAAAGGTGTATTTGTTCATAGGTGTTGTTTTGGTAGCTCAACATCTAATGTGGTTATAGTCTCCTTACAAGGTGATACTTGATAAAAGGTTTGGTTGTTATTGTAGCTCAGCTAGATGGATGTGGTAGCACTTTGTGGGATTTGAGTCTCATTAAATAGGGATTATAGTTCCTTGATCATTTATATATGGTATAAATTAGTTCTTGTTATTATAAGATAGTAGTACAATTTCAATCTTTAGTGGGTTTTCTCCCTCAAGAGGGTTTCTCATGTATGTCATGTGTTATGTCATTGATCTTGCATTGTCTCTCTTGCTCATTGATATTAATGTTGTGTATTCTTCATGATTGCTTATGGTAACTGATTAAATGTTTGAAAAGATCATAATTTAAGTTGGATTATTTGGGCTCACTAATTCAGCCACCCCATCCCACCCCACTGCCCCACCTCCTCTTAGTGATTGTACCTCTAACATATTAGTTAATTTTTAGAATGTCCTAATTATATGAGAAAAGAGGTACCACAAGTTATATCATATTTGTTATCAAACTAGATATTGTGGAAATACAACCCATCAATATTAGTAGTAATAGATAAATCCTCAAGTTTTGGTCACTTTGAGAGATAGTTTTTTTCTAAAAGATGGGAAGGATTTTATGTTTTTCTCATTTAAGACACAATATGTATGCATCCTTCATTCTTATATTTTTGAATTTGGTTCTTTCATGTCTCACATTGATTGGTGTAATAGCCACTAATATGATGATATTTACATATGGTACTGTGTCTTATGTGGGTAGAAGTCTATTGCATAATCTGTGTCAAGTAAAAGGTAAAAATAACATTTTATGCTCAAGTAACATAAATAACATGTTATCTGGAGTATATTGATGTGTCATGATATGTAAAATTTATTGTGAAGCCTTTTGAGAATATTCCACATTGCTCACATGATGAATTTGAACCTTGTAAGGTTGACTCAATGTTTTCAGCCAAGAGTTATTTATGGGGTAACAAGCATTTACATTTTAGTCTACTATTGTTATTTTGCCTTTTTATCTAGATTCAATTATATATTTTCTATAGGTGGTTTTATCTCATATATTTTGGGACATGTAGGTTCAAATAGGTCATGTGATATGTGATCAAGTGGATCAAGTTTTATGTTTACATTTTCTCATCTATCATGTCATATGTTGTATCATCATCATTATCATAGTAATCTAAAACATGGCCATCTTCTTGCTCAGTATTTACTAATAAATAAGCTCAAATGTGACAACTTCCATTAAATGTATTCAAGATCTACCCAAAATTAAAGTATAATGTAAGGATTGAGACATGAACTAAAAAATATTTGAAATCATTTTTGGTCTTAATGCCACATCCAATGTGATTTGACCAACTAGAAGGCTATGTGAATTATCAAACCCTTTAATGTGCATAATTTTTTTTTGAAGAATATTAGTGGCAATACCCATGATGGTTAAGAATTTCATGCTAAAAATGTTTGGCCCAATCTATTATTACAAGCACACTATTAATACTTTTATTTTGCATGGTCACTTATATGAATAAAGGAAAATTTTGGTCAATAATATATTTGGGTGGTAAATTTGTTGGATCAAACGTGATGATCTTTTTTTTTTTTTTTAAATCTTTCATAATATCTACAAAATAAGAAGGCTCAATATTACTTGGAACTTGTTTCTCACGCAATGATTTAAATAGGATATCCTTATTAAAACTAGATGCTTTATGAGCTCAAGGATAAAATTTTTTACATGTTTATTTATTGGTCAATAATGTCATATCCCTTAGACATTATTATAAGCTTAGGTTTAGTAGGCACCTATCGTATGTTATTAGGTGGGGGAATAGGTTTAACAATCCTACCTTTTTTAGTAATAACAAAATGGACTATGGAATCCAATATAATCCATGGGTGAATAACAGGTGTGGTATAGTAGTTTTCATTCAAATAATACTTAGGTAGAACAAAGGGTTGAGAACATGCATGTTAGCATCTATAGATTATCTATGTAACATTACAAAATGAATTTTAAAGAGAGATCTAGTGTTGTTTATGGTTTAAAACCCTATCATGAATATAATGAATTTGATTAATAGTTTTGACAAGGAAAATAATGTATCAAACCATAGTAATTATAAGGTATCGGACCATGAAATAATTTATACAAATATCCATAGTAATAAAGATTTTCATATTATAGCAGTCAGGGATCAACAATAGAAAATTAGAAAACCCTAATTTACCTAGGGTTTGGAGTTCAACTATGGGGTTCACCAAATGTTTAACCCTAAAAGGAAAAAGGTCTAGGTAAGCTTGGATTACCTAGAGGATCATTAAATGGTTATATATAAATGATAATGAATGAAGGTGATAATCAAATCAACAATAGGCTAATTAGGATCTAAACTCATCTATAAACATACATCAAATTTCTTATGGTGAGAATAGGCTAGATATAGAAAGTAAAACAAAGTTCTGTATGGAAATGACAAAAAAGTAATAAACTTAGTTATTTTTTATGCTCAAACAATGATGGATATGGAACATGTATAAAGTGGGATGAAAGATGACTTTGGATTAGTTACATGATTCTGAATTATGTGCCTCTAGATCTCTTGACACTAATATTGGCTTGGAATGGTTATATTGACACTACTATATTTATTTGACACAAGTGTCCTATATGGAATACTTGGTAAAAAAGGATGCAACCACCTCGATGCTTGTATATTTGACTTTACCTTCGCTTTGGTGCATTCATATTTGGGTCATGGACTTTCAGTCTTCATGAATTTATAAAACTATAGTTCTTACTCTTCATGGTGACCTTGGAAAAAAATGGGTTAGTCGGGACATGTTGTCAAGCTAACACCAAATACCCCTATATTAGTGAGCATTAACTACATAGATAATACTCTGAAGAGGGCATCATACTGATGTAGTTTTTCCCTATATGGTGGCTTGTGTGTGAATCATGCAATATGTGCAAATTACACCAGTGACCTAGGTTATAACTTGGTACATTAAGATCTTGGGTTAATACTTTACTTATTCATACCTATGTATGTGTTGTTCCTATGACTGATATGAGAATAGTAATAAATAGGAAAGCATTTTATTAATTAAATTCTTGGTAGAATGATTTGATAAGTTTCCTTAGGTATTTTCCTAAGTATTGTTATGTCTTTCAAGGTGAGGAATCAATGAGGGTCAATATTTTATTTATATCAATGCATTTGAAGAAGTAACTAACATTAAGACACTTAGGATGACCATTAGGATATGTTTTATTTGAAAATTAAATGACTTTAGGGTACTAGACACTTGTCTTAGGTCAGGACACTAGCATCGAGTCAGGACACTAGCATCAACGCTAGTGTCTATCTTGGACATTAGTGTCCAAGGAGAAGAAAAGTAGGTATAGGTTCAAAACCTAAAGATATAGAAGATGAGTGAGTTTTATGCATTATAATAAAGATAGATGGCCTAGATCATCAACATAAGACTATTCAGACTAAGAGATAGGCTAAAGGGCATAAGATAGAGCTAATACAAGACTTGTAGAAGCAGCAAAAAGTCCAAATCTGAGATGAACAACCAAGATTTATGTTTTCTATGTATATAAGACTGAGGTGCTATATGATCCATGAATATTATCTACAAATTATTAAAACATTAATATTTTCCTATGTGCATAAAAATGGATAAATGAGATTGGAAGCATATGAGACTATTATAGTGTGTAGAGTAGTATTCCAACTATTTTACTTTGTGGAGTAGTATGTCAAACCTATTTTATTGTGTGGACTAGTATTTCAAACTAATGTTACTACATTGAGCAGTATGTCAAACTATTTTAATGTGTGGAGAAATATTTCAAACTTATTATTAATATATGGAGCAATATACTAAACTATTGTATTGCATGGAATGACATGCTTAATTATTTATACTTTTTGGGGTTATCTCGGTTATGTTTATTTTATATATCTAGCACCTTAGTGGAATAGAATGACCACTCTCAATGGATGGAAAGAGTGCAAGGGATTTGAAATGTTTTGTGGTTCAAGGAAAAAGTCTCCAATAATGTTCTCCCTATTATGATCTCTTCAAGTCTTCAACAAAAATGATGGACTGCAAAACTTTAGACTATTCTATATGCATTGTACTTCCATGTACATGGTACATTGCTATATAATATTTTAATTTTGAACTATAAAATTTAGAGTTGAGTAGTTGTCCTTCTTTATAATTTTAGAATATGTTTAATTTCAAAATAACTAGGTCATGAATGTTAAATTAATGTAATATTTGAGTAAATTTCATAATCAAAGAATTATTAAATGCTTTGTGAATACATTTTTGATGAAATATAGATAGATGTCTTTAGACTTGATCCAAATGATGTTGGTTAGAATAATTTGAACAAATTGTAATTACTTCAAATTATTGTATTCACTAATATATGTAAAGTATGAACATAAGATGCATGCAAAAGATGTACTTCAATCAAAGGTGTAATTAAGAGAACATTGAATGATGTAAACCCATTACCTAGTTTGTATATTTTGAAGTATGGTTTATGAATATTTAGATTCATTATTTTATTGGTGGATCATTGTTTATTGTTATACCACAATATATACCATGCAAAAGTGCACTTGAATTAGAATGTACAACAAATTGTTAGAAGGTGTTAATATGGCATGTTATAATTACTTTTTATATTTTCAATTTATAATGCATGTTAAAGAAGGATCAGTAAGATAACCATTGGTGTGATAGATTAAAGAATTGAAAAAAAAATAGTACATTTTCTGATACATGACATGAGGATTCTTACAAGTGAATGTAGATGTGGTTCACTATGAAATTAAGCATTGAAGGTTTGATAAGGAAATTAAACATCATGATCTATGTAGAAACTATTTCAAGATGAGTATCTATACAAAATATATGTAATGAATGTTTCATATACTATGCATACTTCTACAACATTTTTTTTTCAAATAATAAATGCATTGGATGTAATAAATTTGAAAACAATATAACAAAGTTTTGGTATAACTTTACATCTATCAAATATAATTATTTTTAATAGAAATTAATCTAAACTTATAATTAATGTAACAAACGTAATTGTAATGTAGCAAAAGTCTAGTATAAATGTACATCTATTGAATATAATTAGTGTATAATATATATTTCAAATCCCAAATGATATACTTCCATTGATGAGAAGAAAACATATCTTCAACATTAATAACCAACAAGAAAACTAATGTTCTTTCAAAGATGGATCACGAAAAGTACCACTCTTTATAGTGTTGTCTTATAATGCTTACTTTTATTAATTCATGAAATAATAAATCTAAATGTCATATAATGAAATGGTATGCTATGTTAGATGAAGTGACCCACCAAATATTTTTATTCTTATTATGTTATATATTTTTAGGTATTCATTTTTTATTATTACGCTACAAACTTCATGATCATATAGTACACCTAAACTGATTAATGTATAGTGCTACCTGAGTTAATGGTCATAGAGGGTGGACACCTTAAATTCGTCATCGTTATTTTTGAGTAAAATGTGAGATTATTTGCAATTGAACAATCTTATAAAATACAATGTTTTACCATATTAATCTATTTTATCACTTTATTTCCTTTAAAATACTTTAACCCACCAAATATTTTATTATTATTTATAATATAAAATTCATAATCATATTATAAATCCAAATTAATTAATAAATAAATAAAAATTATACACAAAATATATAATATTATTTTAAACAATAACTCCAAACACCTTAAACTCCTCATTAAAAAAATATTAAGTAAAATGTGTAATCATTTATAATTAAATGATCCGTAGAATACAATATTTTACCATATTAATATATTGTATCTCTTTATTTCTTATTACTATTTTAATGTTCTTCCTCAAAATCACAAGCTTTTCTCATTTATTGGATACCCTCAAATATTTATCAAAATATTTTTTATCTTTTATAATATGAACTTCACAATCATGGGCCTCAATCGATTCGATTTCCACTCTGAAAATAAAGTGGCTTTAACCTTCACAATTAATATTCAAAGTCATTCTTCTCCAATAAATGTATAGTTAGAGTTTGTGAAAATGCGGAGAAACGCATAACTTAAGGAAAAGATAAGTTCATATAAGAATTTTCGTTTTTTTTTAAATAAGATAAATTAATATAATAATTCTTTTTAAATATATAAAAGAATTAGTTACAATTTTTTATTAATAATAAATTATTAAAAAAAAATTATCAATAATAATTGAAATTTTTATAAATATTTTACTTAAAAATAATAAATTCTTAAAATATAACTATATGGATAATTAAATAAGTCTCATTAAAAAAGTTGACATTTTACACTTAATATATGGATGGTGGACATTCACATACAAAATAGAAACCATCCAACTTAATTCGATAGTTAAAATTTAAATTTATTTTTGATTTTTATATCTATAATTTTAAAGATTGTTTTAAAGAATGGGAAGATTGATTTGAATAATTATTGTTTATAAATTAAATAAGATTTGAATGATATTCCATTCTATAATTTGGAAGACTATAAAAATATGCTCTTACAATATTTCAGTTTTTCTAACTCAATTTGTAGTTTATTTCATCTGGATTAAAAAAAAAGTGTATTTTTATTTTTAAAACAAAATACATTATTAAATCTTTATATGATGTGAATTTATATATAAACTTGACCTAAAATTGTATAAAATATTTATACATATTATTTTTTAAGATAAATAAAATTATATATAATTTTTAAAGAATATTATAAAATATAACGTTGTCAACTTCCTCCTTCTTCACCTTTGCATCACCCAGACACTTCCCAACAGCTTTCATGCACTTCTCAAACAGTTCCATATTCAGCAGTTCGAATTGGCTTCTAGTTATTCACATGAAAATCTTGTCCTTGGTAAAGACAATCAATTTCTATTTCTTGTCCAAAGCATAAGAGAGACTTCGTTTTGCCCTTTCGCATGCACTGCGAATCCTGCGAAGGGCCCTAGCATCACTTGTGATATCCTTTTGATGTTTAGCTTCAAATTATTTTGCACAATAATCAACTAAATTGATGTCAAAATCTTCACCTCCTAAATGAGTATCCCCTTCCACTGCTAGGACTTCAAATACACCATTTTTATTGAAATAAGAGAGATGTCAAAGGTACCGCCTCCAAGATCAAAAACTAGAACTTCTTTTCCATTGCAAAAGGAATAAGTCTTTGTGTCTAACCCATATGCTATGGCAGCAGCAGTAGGTTCACTCATGGCTTGCAACACATGAAGATCTGCAATGGCTGCGGCATCTCTAGTAGATTTACTTTGTGTATCATTGAAATATGCAGGTACAGTGATCACTGCATTTCTGACTTCAGAGTTTAAATATGTTTCAAAAATTTCTTTCATTATGTACAGCATCATTGAAGAAATTTCCTAGGGGAAAATTTTCTTTTAAAACCCTTGTACTCTACTTCAACCAAAGCCTTATTATTCTTTCCACAAACAACCTGAAATGGCCAAAAAACCAGGTCTCTCTGTACTGACTCGTTGCTGAAACATTTCCCCAGCAACCTTTTGATATCAAATATGGTATTGTGTGGGTTGAGGGTAAACTGATTCTTCGCAGCATCACCAATTAATCTCTCCCTAGGAGTGAAAGAGACCATAGATGGAGTGGTCTTATTTCCTTCATCGTTTACAATGCTGTCAACTCGTTCTTTCTGGTATATAGTAGCACAACTATAACAAGTTCCAAGATCGATGCCTATGGCCTTGTTATCTTTGCCCATGATGCTGGATTTAAGTAGTCAAAAAGAAAAGTACTGTCTGCAAATTTTAGGATGTTGCAATCATTAAGTTTAAAATAGTTTTGAAATCACATGCAATAAATAATGGGCAAATGTATGCAATGTAAGTAGTTTTATACTTGCAATCACTGCAATGAGTTTCCTTTAAGATCTATCACTAATACAATAGACCAGAAAGAACTTCTTCCAACTGTTTTAGTAGTACAGATACAGTTGTAATCAGGCCAACATCTCCAATTATAAGATGGCACTAGACCCTTAAATTAAGAAAATGGAACAAAACTTAAAATATATTCATTCTAAATTTTGACCACTGTACTTTGATAAGTAATGCTTCCCATTTCAACCTAAAGAATGTTCAAATTAGTCTCATCCCATCCCTCATTGGCATATCAAACATTTTCTAACTTAAAGCTGCATTTTGACAGAAGGATATAAACAAAAATTGGCATACACATCTCAGATTTTCAATGTGCCATCAACAGGTAGGGCACCTAAGAGATACAACAACAATCAGAGACAACATCAAGCTAAATGTCAACAAATAATGCAAATAAGAAAAAAAAAAGTATCTTTCAACATAACTAATGCATAAAATCACAAAACTCAAAGATGTTCAGTACACCTGCTACCTTTGACATAGCCACCTGCATCTTTGAGATTTCTCCGATGCATAGCTAGCTAGCTTCTATGAGCCAACAACGTGAAATACAAATATAAAAACATGCTAAGATAAGTACCCAGAAAGTATATTTTAATATTGATGCCAGTAATTATCGTTTGTTGATTGCAGAGTGTTGTAATACTATTTAAGGATTGGGGAAACAGAGCATTCAACACTGAACACGCACTTGCCTATGTTCTTTTTGATGCTCTTCAAAGATGCACAAAGGCTATGCAACTAGCATAAAGATAACTCTGCAGTCAGTTTCATATAGGAAAGTCATGGTTCTCAAAAAGATGATCTGATAACAAATCTTTTGTTTTTAAGCTCGTGTTAGTAAGAACAATGTTGATAGTTTGTTTTTTTTTGTTTTTTTTTAAATGGGTAATTGATTGATTAGTTTAATTATCACAAGGCGAATAACTGGGCAACCTTCATCATTACAAACATTGATCCTAATATTAAATGAATTAAATTTATGCAGGATACATGGATGAATAGATGTTTCCTTGTATCTAAGAAAACATTAGATGACCATTAAAAATTGGTAAAACATTTGTAAAGAAAATTTGATAAAATAAAAATATGTAAATATTTGACTAAAATTTTATTTAACAATAATATATATAAAAAATACTATACACAACTATACTCATCTGTTGAACAAAATATGGATATTAGCCTCGGGATTATAATTCCCCACCTTAACAAGATTGGATGCTTGTTGGTTATAAAGGGGTCTAGATATGGCTGTGGAGGTGGGAAAAATCTGTTTAAAAAGGTTAAAAACAAACAAACTCGTTATTTCTTAGTTATTTTATTTTCATTTTTAATATTATATTATTATTTTTTATTTACTATTTAAAAAAATACATTTATTTTAAATATATATTTTAATTACAATTTTAAAAGTTTTAATTAAATGGATATAGATATTGGTATGGTATATTGTCAGGGTATTCATCAAAATACAATTCTTTGAAAATATTCATATATAAAATTAAATTTAAAATACCAGAATTTCATAACAATTATTATTTTCAAATCTAATCCTGCCAGGTTCATCCTTGAAAGTTTAAGATCTTTCAAAGTAAAATTGTTGTGATGCCCAGAAAGAAATGACAGAAAAACAGCCATAGTAATAGTGATCACCATTTTGCAATGGAGTGCCTCTACCTAGCTTGAAGCCTTGAAATCAAGGAGAAGTTCTAAATGAGAAAATGTATTGAGATTCAACATTTAATATGAATGAAATGGTATCAAAATTGACATTAAAGAATAATATTTGTGAGAGACCGCTAAGACTTACAATGGAGCGCCTTCAGCTAATTTGAAGCCTTAAAATCAGGGAGTCATTTAAAAGGAAAAAAGTATTGAAATTTAACACTAAATCTAAATGAAATGGTATCAAAAATTGATCCTACAGAGATGTTTTTTTAAGAAACCCTTATCACTTTTTACAGAGAATGGATAAAATTTGCTATAGAATAAATATTAAAGAACCTTTAAAAGACAGAAAGAAAGGGGGTAATAAGGGAAATGATTGAAGACTATGAGCGTGGCTTATTAAGTTAGGTTTGTGTTTGTATTTTTGTAACCTTCATGGAAAAGCAAAAACACATTTATTTAGCAGCGCCATAATAGGAAAGAGGAATGGAACCAAAAAACAAAAGAAAAAATGAAATTTTAGTAAAGTTTTTCTTCTTAATTAATATGAAATTCTCAATTTCAATTTTTGACATTCAGATTTTTGAGCTGCAGTTTATATGGACCTCCTTTAAGCTACATTACAAGTGTTTGGGCTCTTACCCTGGCTCTGACACTTACTGTTGGAATGCTCTACCAACTGAGCTACAAACTCATTTATAGCCAGCGTATTAGGTGTGGCTTATTTCCAATAGAAATAACAAATTCCGAAGAAGAATGACTGCTAAAAAATCACTCAAATAGAAATATCATAAGCATAAAGTAATGTGTTTTTAAAAACCTAGATTATAATATTATAAATTACTAGAAAAAAAATGATTACCATAAACATAGAGTTTGTTTGTGTACCTTCAGAGAATATATTTGAAAGCAGCAACAACAACACAGACTTCCTCTTTGTCCATTAAAATGAACTGCTGAAGATATATAGATGAGAGACTACTCACAGGGGGTATCCCAGTGAGAAGGGTAAAAAGTAAAGTTATTGTACGGTGAGAATTCCTCAATTTAAAAAACTTAGCTACGAAGATAGTGCTACGGACTGCCCACCGTCGCTGACGAGTGAAAAAAATGTGAAGCTTTTTCAAGTATCAATTTTTCCCTTTTTAAACTTCAAACCATACTCTGTGGTATCCACGAGGCAAATTCACAGATATATAATTACTAAAAATTGAGCAGAAGAGATGGGGTAATTTATTGTTTTTGATAAAGTGGGGTTCATAAAGTGAAAGATTGTAATTCATAGTCGTACACTATATTATTGGATTTGTTATGAAAGGCAAAGTTGTATACAAATTTAAAAAAGTGCAGGTTTATGCAGAATAGTTTGGTATTTTTAGGATTTGTAGTTTCACCAAATGGTGTAAGAATGGATGAAAAAAATATAAAGCCAATTGTTGGGTGGCATATTTCAAAAAAAAATACATAAGTGAGAATTTTTATGGTTTAGCAACTTTTTACAGAAAATTTATTAAAAATTATTGTAGTACTGTGGCAACAATAACAGGGTGCATGAGAGGGAAGGAATTTACATGGACTTAAAAAACCATAGAAAGATTCGAATTTTTTAAGAAGAAAATTACAGAAAAATCAATTTTAGCATTATCGGATTTTAACAAAGTCTTTGAAGTTGATTGTGATGCTTCCATCAAACTGTACTTTTCACTTAAATCAGTGTTACATGGGACTAGGCATTTAGAAGGGACGTCTTCAATTTTTTAATATTATATAAAATTTGGATGTTTGAATTTTAAAACAGAGTTTTTATCCTAAAAAAATAATTGTTATTTTCAAAAAAAAAAAATATATTAAATTTTAATTTTGAAAGTACTTCAAAAATATATACATATATTATATAAAATTTAAATTTTTTTTTAAAATATTAAATAAGATTTAAACCTCAAAATTTTGTTAAATAAAATTAAAATATTAATTAACTATAATATGATTTAAATCGAAAGATATGAAATGAGCATCAATGCTTGAGATCACCTGTACACATTCAAGCAAGTAATACCCACAAAGTTCTGCTGCTGGAAAAAAACTTAAATTTATTTTACCTTATATACTACTCTGCTTATATTATTATAAAACATACTCCTATTTAAATTAAGATAAAACAGCCTCCCATCAGAAACATGGGAGACGCATCCACTACCAAATGCCTCACAAACTCCATTTACTCTGACAAGCCCAGCGCTGTTCCACCAAGCCCAGCGCTGTTGCATAATATCTTCAAATCCTGTAATTTCTCCTCAAGTTTGTGAGTCTTGTTAGAAAGTCAAGTTAATTGGAGATAATTTCTCCCACCTCCCTCCTTTATCATGCAAGCTGTTAAGCATCAGTTAGTAAACTGACAGTTAGGATTGAGTTAGTTAACAATCAGTTAGATATGAGTTTGTTTGAACAAGCAGTTAGTTAAGTAGTTGAAGCTAATAATAGATGAGTCTATTTTCAGTTATTGTTTAGTTTTTAATCTATAAAAAGACGCTAAGGGCGCACATTGTAATCAAGGGAAAATTAGAAGATGAATAGAATTGTGTTTCTCAAGATTGCTGTAGCTTTCTGAGTTCTGAGTTAATAGTTCTTGTTTTTCTTGTTTATTTTCTATTCATATTTTTCCTTCAAATTGGTATCAGAGCGCAGGTTGTGGCAGAAGAGCGCAGGTTAGAAAGAGAAAACCCTGGTTAGAAAAGCAGCTAGCAAGGGGAGCGAAGCAGTCGGGTGAAGGAAAAGCGCAGGTATTGCCAGCAGGCAGCGCAGAGACCGACATCGGCAGTTATAGACCGACATCGGCTGACCCCAGACCAACAAGTGACCGACGACGGCAGAAAGAACCGACGTCGGCAATTTCAGCGACCGACCTCGGCAGTGTAACCGACGGCGGTGACTGTGTGTCAGAAATAGTGACCAGAAAGTCATTCAAGCTTAAGAAATGGCAGCATATAACAGTATTTCACAGCCTCAAATTCCCGTTTTCGATGGTAAGAATTACGATTTTTGGGCAATTAAGATGTGAACTTTATTTTGCTCACAAGATGTATGGGATTTGGTAGAAAGTGGTTTTGTAGAACCACAGGACGAGGCAGCCCATCTGGCGTTAAATCAAGCACAAAAGGACCACCTTAAAGAGAACAGAAAGAAAGATGCAAAAGCCTTATTTATAATCCAACAGGGATTGGATGAATCGATATTTTCTAGAGTTGCAGCAGCAACACGATCCAAAGAGGCATGAAAAATCTTGGAGACCACTTATAGAGGTAATACGAAGGTAAAAATTGCTAAATTGCAATCTCTAAGAAGAACTTTTGAAAATTTGCAAATGAATGAATCAGAATCAATAGATCAGTTTATGGGTCAAGTTTTGAATATAGTGAATCAGATTAGATCTAATGGAGAAACGATGACAGATCAGAAGATTATAGAGAAAGTACTCAGATGTTTACCCAGTAAGTTCGATGCTATAGTAGTAGCTATTGAAGAAACTAAAGATTTGGAACAATTATCTGTAGATGAATTAATGGGTTCTTTGTTAACACATGAATCCAGAATGAATAGAAATAACTCTTCTCTAGAGAATGCATTCAAGTCACAGGTATCAGTTGGCAGAGGAAGAGGAAGAGCCAGGTCAAGCTTCAGAGGAAGAGGCAGAGGCAGATATGGAAAGAACAATTCAGAGGAAGATGAGAACAATAAAAACTACAGTAGTAGAGGAAACTACAACAACAGAGGACGTGGTCACAACCACTCACAGCAAGGTTCTCAAAGGTTTGATAAATCTAATGTTCAATGTTATTATTGCAAGAAATATGGTCATTATGCTAGTGACTGCAGAAATAAACCAGGATATGTGTACAAACAGAATGCTAATTACACAGATGAATCTAGTTCTAATTCCGGAAGCATGTTTCTTACTTGTAATGTTACTCAAGAAAAAGCTAAAGATATTTGGTTTTTAGACAGTGGATGCAGTAATCATATGACAGGAAATAAAGAATTTTTTGCTAGTCTTGATGATTCTGTAAGATCAGAAGAGAAACTAGGAAATGATATCACAGTAGATGTCATGGGTAAAGGTGTCATAAATGTTTTGGCCAAGAATGGTGAAAGAAGATTTATACCTGATGTTTTATTTGTACCTAGATTAAAACATAATCTTTTGAGTGTTGGTCAGTTAGTGCAGAAAGGTTACAGAGTATCTTTTATGGATAATGTCTGCACAATATTGGACAAGGTTCCAAGTGACAGGTTGATAGGAAAAGTGGAGATGACCAAGAATCGCATGTTCCCTCTTCATATTCAGTGCATCCAAGGAGAAGAAGAAGCTCACTACAAATCCATACAGCTAGATCAATCATGGTTATGGCACTTAAGGTACGGACACTTACATTTTGGAGCTTTAAATTTGTTACAGAAGAAAAATATGGTGAAGGGTTTACCACCAATAGAACAGCCAGGAAGTTCATGTGACAGTTGTATTCTGGCAAAACAGCATAGAGAGAGTTTTCCAGTAGGAGGCTCATATAGAGCTAAGGTAATATTGGAGTTAGTCCATAGTGATTTATGTGGACCAATGCAAACTCCATCATTTGGAGGTAGTACTTATTTTCTAACATTCATTGATGACTTTAGCAGAAAGACTTGGATCTACTTTCTCAAAAACAAATCTGAAGCATTTGAAAAGTTTAAAGAATTCAAGGCAATGGTTGAAAAGCAGAGTGGCCGATATATCAAGGTACTCAGATCTGATAGAGGTGGTGAATATATGTCTAATCAATTTCAAGATTTTTGCAGATATCATGGAATCAAAAGACAGTTGACTACAAGGTACACACCACAGCAGAATGGTGTAGCAGAAAGAAAGAACAGAACAATAATGGAAATGGCAAGAAGCATGTTGAAAGCTAAACACTTGTCAAATGAATATTGGGCAGAAGCAGTAGCTTGTGCAGTGTATATTCTGAACAGAAGCCCAACAAAGAGTGTCAGAGATCGAATTCCACAAGAAGCATGGAATGGTAAGAAATATAGTGTATATCATTTCAGAATTTTTGGTTGTGTAGCATATTCTCTTATACCATCTAAATTGAGAAAGAAACTTGATGACAGAGGTGAGAAATGCATTTTTATTGGCTATTCTGAAGAATCAAAGGCATATAAGTTATATAACCCAGTTTCAAAGCAAGTGATTATTAGCAGGGGTGTTGAATTTAAGGAAGCAGAAGCATGGGATGGTAGCACCATCATTGTTGGGGCACCAATTCCACAGGATGAAGAAGTTTCTGAAGAACAAAATTTGCAAGGTGGACAATCCTCTACACAAACAGGTACAAACACTCCAGTAAGAACACCAAGAAGGTTTGAACAAGGTGAACCTAGTCATGCATGTCACCCTACTCCAAATTCACAAGTAAGTAATGAATCAGATCCAACTCTTGCTACTTTAAGAGCAAGATTTAAAGGTAAGAAGATGAGAAATTTAAATGAGATTTACAATCAAGAAGAAGAAAAATTAGATTTGGTTTCAAATTTTGCTCTTTTCACTCATGACCCTATGTCTTATGAAGAAGCAGTGAATGAGGAACATTGGCTAAAAGCAATGGATGAAGAATTGAATGCTATTGAAAGAAATCAAACATGGGATCTAACTACTCTACCTGAAGGTAAGGATTGTATTGGAGTTAAATGGGTTTATAAGACTAAATTTGATGCAGATGGAAATGTTGAAAAGCACAAGGCAAGGTTAGTTGCAAAAGGTTTTGCACAAGAACATGGAGTGGACTATAATGAAACATTTGCACCAGTTGCTAGATTGGATACTGTAAGAATGGTATTATCCATAGCTGCTCAAAATAATTGGTATGTATATCAAATGGATGTGAAATCAGCTTTTTTGAATGGATTTCTAGATGAAGAAGTATATGTGAAACAGCCCACAGGTTATGAAGTTCAAGGACATGAAGAAAAAGTTTACAGATTGAAGAAAGCTCTTTATGGTCTTAAGCAAGCACCAAGAGCATGGTATAGCAGGATAGATTCTTATATGATAAGCAAAGGATTCAGCAGAAGCGATAGTGAGCCTACTTTGTACACAAAAATCAGCAAAGAAAGTCAAATTTTAATTGTGTGTTTATATGTTGATGATTTGATTTTTACTGGAAATTTGTCTGTAGACACTTTTAAATCAGCAATGAAGAATGAATTTGAAATGACAGATTTGGGATTAATGAAGTATTTTTTGGGAATAGAAGTTGAACAATCAGAGAAAGGAATATTTATCTGTCAAACAAAGTATGCAAAGGATGTGTTAAAAAGATTTAAGATGCTGAATTGTAAACCAGCACCTACACCAGTTGCTACAGGGACTAAACTTAGCAAAGAAGACAAAGGATCCAATGTTGATTCTACAATATTCAAAAGGCTAGTTGGTAGTTTGATGTATCTTACAGCTACTAGACCAGATATCAGTTATGGGGTTAGCTTAATCTCAAGATTCATGGAGTCACCAAAAGACTCACATTGGCAAGTTGGAAAAAGGATATTAAGATATGTGGCAGGAATTACAGATTATGGAATTTTATATTCCAAAACTAACGATTTTAGTTTGATTGGTTTTACAGATAGTGATTTTGCAGGTAGCGTTGATGATAGGAAGAGTACTTCTGGACATGCCTTTATTTTAGGCACAGGTGTGGTCACATGGGCATCCAAAAAGCAGCCTATAGTGACACTTTCATCAGCTGAAGCAGAGTATGTTGCAGCCACATCAGCAGCATGTCAAGCAACATGGATGAGAAGAATATTGAAAGATTTATTACAGGCACAGAAGGAGTCAACACCAATCTTCTGTGATAACAAATCAGCAATCGCTTTATCAAAAAATCATGTGTTTCACAAGAGGAGCAAGCACATAGATACAAGATTTCACTTTATCAGAGAATTAGTGAATAATGGAGAAATCCATCTGGATTTTTGCAGATCTGAAGATCAACTAGCAGATATATTTACAAAGGCATTACCAAAAGAGACCTTTGATTATTTGAGACAAAATTTAGGCATTGTAAATGCTAAAATTGTAAGTGGTAGAAATTAAGGGGGAGTGTTAGAAAGTCAAGTTAATTGGAGATAATTTCTCCCACCTCCCTCCTTTATCATGCAAGCTGTTAAGCATCAGTTAGTAAACTGACAGTTAGGATTGAGTTAGTTAACAATCAGTTAGATATGAGTTTGTTTGAACAAGCTGTTAGTTAAGTAGTTGAAGCTAATAATAGATGAGTCTATTTTCAGTTATTGTTTAGTTTTTAAATCTATAAAAAGACGCTAAGGGCGCACATTGTAATCAAGGGAAAATTAGAAGATGAATAGAATTGTGTTTCTCAAGATTGCTGTAGCTTTCTGAGTTCTGAGTTAATAGTTCTTGTTTTTCTTGTTTATTTTCTATTCATATTTTTCCTTCAAGTCTCTTTATCTTCATTTCCGTCTACCCACTCGATTGCCTCCTCCACCCCTCTTTCAAGATCTCCTATTTGCTTCATCTCCATCTTCCCCCTTAACATCTCTTCCCTAACTCTCTTTCTCATCTTGTAAGCATACTCTTCCACTGCTCTTCGGGCAGCAACGTTTTTCTTAAATTCCTTGTCTTCAAAACTGAATCGCTCTGCATCAACCAACATTCTCTCCATCTCTTCTTTGCTCAATCCACCAACATCTTCTCTGTTTATCATGATTTCATTCTTTATGCCTGTTGTCTTGTGCTCCGCTGAAACTTTCAAAATTCCACTCCCATCTATCTCAAAACATACTTTGACTGACACCTCTCCTCTGGGAGCAGCTGGAATTCCAGCCAAACGAAACATACCAAGAAAAATATTGTCTTCAACATTGGCTCTTTCACCTTGATAACAGCGACAACGAATACATTTTTGATTGTCATGTGCTGTGGTATACTCTTCCTCCTTTAAGGTTGGAATGGGAGTATTTTTGGGTACCACAACTGACATGATGTCACCTTTAATAGCCACTCCAAGGCTTAAAGGGGTGACATCTATTACTGTTAGATCAGTTCGTTGGCCAGTGAGTACTGCAGCCTGCACAGCAGCTCCATATGCAACAGCCTCATCAGGATTGATGGAGTTGCAGAGCACCTTTCCGTTGAAGAATTCTTCCTGAATCATCTCATGCACCTTTGGAATGCGAGTAGAGCCTCCCACCAATATAACGTTGTCAACTTCCTCCTTCTTCACCTTTGCATCAGCCAGACACTTCTCAACTGCTTTCATGCACTTCTCAAACAGTTCCATATTCAGCAGTTCGAATTTGCTTCTAGTTATTTTCACATGAAAATCTTGTCCTTGGCAAAGACAATCAATTTCAATTACTGTCTCCAAAGCATAAGAGAGACTTCGTTTTGCCCTTTCGCATGCACTGCGGATCCTGCGAAGGGCCCTAGCATCACCTCGTGATATCCTTTTGATGTTTGGCTTCAAATTGCTTTGCACAATAATCAACTAAATTTCTGTCAAAATCTTCACCTCCTAAATGAGTATCCCCATCCACTGCTAGCACTTCAAATATACCATTTTTTATTCAAATAAGAGAGATGTCGAAGGTGCCACCCCCAAGATCAAAAACTAAAACTTTTTTTCCATTCGCAGAGGAATAAGTCTTTGTGTCTAACCCATATGCTATGGCAGCAGCAGTAGGTTCACTCATGACTTGCAACACATGAAGACCTGCAATAGCCGCGGCATCTCTAGTATCTTTCCTCTGTGTATCATTGAAATATGCAGGTACAGTGATCACTGCATTTCTGACTTCAGAGTTTAGATATGTTTCAGAAATTTCTTTCATTTTGTACAGCACCATTGAAGAAATTTCTTCAGGGGAAAAATTCCTTTTGAAACCCTTGTAATCTACTTCAACCAAGGCTTATTATTCTTTCCACAAACTACCTGAAACGGCCAAAAAACCAGGTCTCTCTGTACTGACTCATCGCTGAAACATTTCCCCAGCAACCTTTTGATATCAAATATGGTATTGTGTGGGTTCAGAGTAAACTGGTTCTTTGCAGCATCACCAATTAATCTCTCCCTGGGACTGAAAGAGACCATAGATGGAGTAGTCTTATTTCCTTCATCGTTTACAATGATGTCAACTCGTTCTTTCTGGTATACAGCATCACAACTATAACGAGTTCCAAGATCGATGCCTATGGCCTTGTTATCTTTGCCCATGATGCTGGATTTAAATATTGAAAAAGAAAAATACCGTCTGCAAATTTTAGGATGTTGCAATCATTAAGTTTTAAGTAGTTTTGAAATCACATGCAATAGATAATGGGCAAATGCATGCAATGTAAATAGTTTTGTACTTGCAATCACTGCAATGAAGTTCCTTTATAAGATGGCACATAAACCCTATCACTAATAGTACAGATACAGTTGTAATCAGGCCAACATCTCCAATTCTAAGATGGCACATAAACCCTTAATTAAGAAAATGGAACAAGCTTAAAATATATTCATTCTAAATTTTGACCATTGTACTTTTATAATTAATGCTTCCCATTTCAACCCAAAGAATGTTAAAATTAGTCTCATCCCATCCACTATCGGCATATCGAACATTCTCTAACTTAAAGCTGCATTTTGACAGACGGATACAAACCAAAATTGGCATACACATCTCAAATTTTCAATGTGCCATCAGCAGGTGGGGCACCTAAGAGATATAACAAGAATCAGAGACAACATCAAGCTAAATGTCAACAAATAATGCAACTAAGAAACAAAAAAATGTATCTTTAACATAGCTAATGCATAAAATCACAAAGCTCAAAGATTCTCAGTACACCTGCTACCTTTAACATAGCTACCTGCATCTTTGAGATTTCTCTCCAATGCATAGCTAGCTAGGTTCTATGAGCCAACAACGTAAAATACAAAAATCAAAGACTGCTAAGATGAGTACCCAGAAATGATATTTTAATATTGATGCAACTAATTATCTTTTGTTGATTGCAGAGTGTTGTTCTAATGCTATTTAATGAATGGGAAACCAGAGAATTCAACACTGAACAGCCACTTGCCTATGTTCTTTTGATTCTCTTCAAAGATGCAAAAAGGCTATGCAACTGGCATAAAGATAACTCAGTCAGTTTCATATAGGAAAGTCATGGTTCTCAAAAAGAATTGATAACAAATCTTTTGTTTTTAAGCTTTTGTATTAATAAGAACAATATTGGTAGATTTTTTTTTTTTTTTTTCTTTTTCTTTTTTTTTTCAGGGAGAAGAGGGGAAGGGAGAGCGGCGGAAGGGTGGGTAATTGATTGATTAGTTTAATTATCACAAAGCTAATAATTGGGAAACCATCATCATTACAAACATTGATCTTAATATTAAATGAATTAATTTCATGCAGGATACATGGATAGATGTTTGCTTCTATCTAGTTTATTTAACTCTCATTTGCAATTTAAGAAAGCATTATATAACTGTTAAAAATTGCTAATGTAAAGAATAATTGATAAAATAACAATATGAAAATATTTGACTAAAATTTTATTTAACAATTATATATAATATAAAAAAAATACTATAAACAACTATACTCATCTGTTGAACAAAATATGGATATTAGCATAGGGATTATAATTCCCCACCATAACAAGATTGGATACTTGTTGGCTATAAAGGGTCCAGATATGGCAGTTGAGGTGGGAAAAATATGTTTAAAAAAGTCAGAAACAATTTAACTCGTCATTTCTTGGCTATTTTATTTTGGTTCTCAATATATTAATATTATTATTACTTATTCACTGTTCAAAAAAGTACATCTTATTGAATACTTATTTTCAATTTCAATTTAAAAGATTCTAACTAAATGGATATAGATGTTGTTAGGGCATCCACCAAAATACAATTCTCTGGAGATATTCATATATGAGAACAGATTTAAAATACCATAATTTTATATCAATTATTCTTTTCAAACCTAATCCTACCAGGTCCATCCTTGAAACCTTGAGGTCTTTCAAAATAAAATTATTGTGGTGGCCAGAAAGAAATGACAGAAAAATAGCCATAGTAATAGTGATCACCATTTTGCAATGGAGCACCTTTAGCTAGCTTGAAGCCTTGAAATCAGGGAGAAGTTCTAAATGAGAAAATGTATTGAGATTCAACATTTAATCTGAATAAAGTGGTACCAAAATTGACACTAAAGAGTGTTATTTTTGAGAGACCCCTAACACTATTGCAATGGAGCGCCTCCAGCTAACTTGAAGCCTTGAGATCAGGGAGACGTTTAAAAAGAGAAAAGGTATTGAAATTCAACATTAAATCTGAGTGAAATGATATCAAAATTGATACTACAGAAATATTTTCTTAGAAACCCTTAACACTATTGCCTTTCCAGAGAATGGATAAAATCTGCTATAGAATAAATAGTAAAGAACCTTTAAAAAACAGAAATAAAGGGGGAAAAAAAACGGAAACGATTGAAAACTTTGAGCGTGGCAAAGCAAAAACATGAAAATATTAAGTTAGGTTTGTGTTTGTGTTTTTGTAAACTCCCTGGAAAAGCAAAAACACGTATATTTATTTAGCAGCGCCATAATAGGAAAGAGGAATGGTAGAAAAAAGAAAAGAAAAAATGAAACCTGAATAAAATTTCCCTCAAATGAATATGAAATTCTCAATTTCAACTTTTGACACGAGACAACAAATTGGGAAGACAAAATGACCGCTGCAAAATCACCTAGATCGAAATATTGTAAACACAAGAAATCTGTTTTCAAAAAACCAGATAATACTCTTATAATTCATTAGAAAAAAAAACTCGTTGCCGTAAAGATAGAGTTTGTTTGTGTACCTTCAGAAGATATATAGATGACAGAATACTTGCAGGAGGTATGCCAGTGAGAACGGTAAAAAGTAAAGCTATTGTACAGTGAGCTCCAATAGAGAAAAGTGCATTCCTTAATTAAAAACTTAGCTGCGAAGATACTACGTGATATAATTGCAAAATTCATGGAGATATAATTGAGCGGAAGAGATGGGGTAATTTTTGCTTTTGATAAAGTGGGGTTCTTGAAGTTGAAGAGTGTAAATCATATTCGTACATTATATTATTTTTTATTAATAAGGTTTGAAATAATAATATTATGATGATTTTAATAGAGATAATGATAGAAAATGAAGTTTGTATTTTTTGATATAATAATGTGTTGTTTGAGAGGAGATATTTTGTTTCATAGTGAGTATGGGAATTGGTGAATTGTTGGGAATAGGTGAGGCCATACAAAACATGAGAACATTTAAATATTTGAAGGTCCACTAAACAATAATGGTAAAGGACAAAAAACTTTGAAATAATGATAGCAGTGGGCGAAGGACGAGAAGTTTTTTTGCTTTGCTAGGGTTTGCTAGGATTTGCTTAAATGTCTTGTGTCAAGAGCCATAGTCCTTTCAATGTTGAACCTCCCTGCCATACCACGTCCTCACGAGATAATATCATTAATTGAGATTTAATAGCTTTGCCCTCTCGATGAGTTATTTATTGGCCTCCCCACTTTCCCATTCGAATGTGGAAGCCATGAAGGTTGAAGGAGAAGCACTCAGCAATGGCCCCACCAAACTAATGTTTGAGGAAATTTGTCCCTAAATTTTATCACGAGGTAAGGATTCTCCTCCTAATGTTCTTATTTCTCAACCCGCTTTTGATTTTGCTTGTCAATGGCTATAACAATTATGCCTCATAGGCTACTTTGTTGGTTGCATTCCTTCTGAAAGCATGCTCAAATCTTGGGTTCAATCCACCTGGATGGCCCATGGCATTAAGCTTGAAAGTGTCCAGAGCATGACCAAAGGCTTTTTTCTATTAAAATTTACCATCCCCACCCATGGAAGTGTCATATTAAACAAGTCATCCACCTAGTATGTCTGAAACTCCCTCCTAGTGTTATCCCCTTGGAATAGAGACTTTGTTGTCTTAGAGCAAACTGCTCTGAAAGTCCTTGTCTGGGTTGAGTTCCCAAGTTTACCCCTACCTTATTGGCCATTCTTGGACCAAATAGTTGGCTTCATAGGCCAAATTATCACGCATGAATCTGAGAGATTCAACTCATCCTGACCACAAATGAGGGTCTATGTGGAAGTTGATCTTTCTAAGGACCTTAAGGAATCTGTTAAAATACAAGTCAGGGATTGCTATTACTCTCAAAGAATCTTGTATATCAGCATGACTAACACATGTTTATGATGCCAGGCCACATACCACAAGATTAAGGACTGCCCATTGTACCTCCCCTATAATAGGGACCCTACCAAGAAGATGGCTACATCTCCAAAGAATCCCAAGAAGATGGATGGCAAATTGTTGGGGGGAAGAAGAATAATCGCAACAAGGGACCTACTCAGACAAGTAATGGGAATATTAACAAGCCTTCCTCTAATCTTATGCCTCAGGTGCGTAAACCCTCAGCACTGCCAAACAAAGAAGTGCCTCATAGCATGATCCCTATCAAGGAACCAATGGCTACAAAAGTAGCACCGTCTTAGCCTCATTTTCAAAGGACACCCATGGTGGAATTTTTTTTTCCAATTCTCAAGTTTCATCATACGTCTCTATAGATTTTATGGCTTTCCCATCACACTTCACTCAGACTGACACTGGTAAGAGCTTGTGCATCCCCTCCCGAAACTCCCCAATTCAATCTCAAAGACCCATTCATCATGATGTTTTTGAGGATTCAAAGTATGCAATAGAATTTTCCCAATAGCCATATTTTTTTGCGGCCAATTCAGAGCATTTATTGAAGAATAGATATGAAGCCCTTGAAGGGATATATGTAGAGGATATATCTCTTGACACCCATAATCTATGAATTATTTCTCATGGAATGTTCACGGCCTGATAGACTCAATTTATAAGTATGTGGTTCAATATTTCAGAAGCAAGTTTTTAGATTTGGACATTCTTTAGCTTTAGGAAGTGAAGGTGGCGGGTTTCCTTCTCATGATTGCTATCAAAGTTATCTACCCTAAAAGTTTAATGATTTACAGTGAACATGAGGCAGACCATGGTGGGATTAAGACATTTATTGCACCTAAATGACAGCCTCATTTTGTGACATCCAAAAAGGACCCTTCCCATCATGTCATATGGGCCCTCTTCAATATTGAAAAATAGCAAAAAATCAATACTATAAAGATAAGAGATTTTTCTTATGTACTTTCAGAATAAATATTTGAAAGAAGGAGAAATAACATAGACTTCTTATCTGTCCATTTAAAAAAATGGATAATAGAAGAGAACTGATGATGATATATAGATGACAAACTACTTATAAGAGGTATGCATGTGAGAATGGTAAAAAATAAAGTTATTGTATGGTGAGCATTCCTCAATTTAAAAAACATAACTGCAAAGATACAACATCATAAACGAGTGAAAAGAATGTAAATTTGTTTACAACGAATTGAAAATGTGAGTAGGTACTACATGTCAGCTTTTCCCTTTTTAAACTTCAAACAATATTTGATAAATTCACAAATATATAATTACTAAAAATTGATGTTACATCGGAAGGGATAGGGTAATTTTTTCTTTTAGTAAAGTGGGCTTTAATAAAGTGAGAGTGTAAATTGGGACTCATACTTCATTTGAAATACATGGACATTTAAGTATATTGTATCATTTTTTGTGAATAAGGTTTCAAGCAATAATATTCTCATAATTATACCTAGTAGAGATGATGATGGAAAATGAGGTTGTGTGTTTCTTGATGTAGTAATGTGTTGTTTGAGAGGAGATGTTTTGTTTCACAATGAGTACAAACATTAGTGAATTGCTAGGAATAGGCGAGGCCATAAAAAACATGAAATTTTTTAAATATTTGAAGGTAAAGGACAAAAGGACAATGACAAGTTATTTTAAAGAATGGACTTGAACAAACTTGGACAAATACATTTACAAATATCTATATCATGTCACTATTATAATATGTGATTGTTGGTGTGTAGGTTTTATAGTAAGCAGCCCCCTTAGAGCATATTAATGTTTTGGAAAGATCTATCTATCCCAAGGTGGTTATCCTTGAGGCATTTCTCCTTGGCAACAACTTCATTTTGCTTCATTTCTACTCTGTAATTGACTATGACTTTTTCTTAAAAAATGGGTTATGATTTTGCTTCATTTTTTAACTCTCTGGTCCTCATTCTTCAATCTAGGTATTGTGGTTTTTTCTCTATTTCCTCTCTAGCTACATCTATATAACCTCCCTTTAGTGTTGCGAGATGCAAGTCTTATCAAGTAGATGATTTCCAAAATTGGCAAGTTCATAAAAATAGATGATGATCCATCTTTGATCCATGAAAAACTTATGTGATTTTGTACTATGATGCATATCACCAAACCTTTGTCTCACTTAGTCAAAGTGTTATCAACACATAGTTCCTAGACTGAGGCTTGCAATTTTTAGGCTTATCATTTTGGTGATTTAGTTAACTAATTTGGGTGTCTTCAGTCTAATTGTTCAGTAATGTGTTCCTCAGGTTCTAGGCAATCTCAGTTTATTTCTCCAAAAAAAAGTATAGTTTTTGTTTTGGAAAGTCCCACAATTGGTACTATCTATAATATCCCCTTTTTAATCAATTCATGATGATGGACACTAAACACCCATGTTCATAATTCCCATCGGCTAAGGAAAAAAATTGTTAACTATCTAGGAGCTTAATTATGGAAAATCTATGACAATGATTTAGTGGGGGAGTTACTAATTAATGATTTTGGAAAGAGTCTAATTTAATGCAAACTATGATCATAATTAGCAGGTCTATCTTGGATGGTGAATATGAAAAGTTTATATTACCCATGCTTGGAGATAGAATATGGAAACTTTCTATTACCCATGTCAGATTTACGATGTAAAATTTCTATTTGTTGGCCTTTTTGAAACATTGGGATTTATGCCCCAACTTTTATTTAAGATAGGCAACCTCATTGGTTGGGATTTTTTTCCAAATTAATAATTTATTTATGCTTGTTGCACTTGTGCTTCAACCACAGGATTCAAGGATGAAACTCCTTGGGTTCTTGGAGATCATAGGAGGAAACCTATTTGATTTATTGATGGTAATCTCACACAAATATTTCATTGTAGCTTAACAGGTTTGCATATTTTTGTATTCAGTGAGATGTGTATGTTTACTTGTTTTGGAGTGTGTAGCTTGAGAATATTCTAGTGCGATGATTCCATATTTATTTAAATTATTTATTATTATTATTATTATTTTTACTATAAAATAACCTTTTTTTAAAAAATTTAATTAGATATATCATTAATATAAGATTGAGTTCATAATTTGTCATTTCTATGACTTTTGATGAAATCAGCTAAAGTGAAATTGTTAGTTTTATATGTAGATTTGTGTTTGTGATTAAATATAGAAATTATTATATATAAAAACATGAGTCCATACACTACTAATAATTGTTGTTATTTATCAATATTTTAAGTTAAATTAAGCTTCCCATTACATTTATGTTAAAATTGTCATTCTCGAGATCAATCGGTGTAGGGAAAATTCAAGGATTTTTTAAGTTGAATTAAAATACATCTTTAGTTTAAACAATATTTGAAAATAATTTTGGGAGGTTTATTACAGCGGTATTATATCCTTAATTCGATAGCCTGTATGGTGAATACTTTTGTTTATGATTCCTAGCAAAAGAGAAACCGAGTACCAGAGGAGAGAGCAAGAAAAATTGCATAAAGCACATGATACATATAAGAAGGAAGACATGGAAGAAGACTAAGGAAAGAGTAAATGGATAGAGGGAGATAAATATGAATTATTCTTTGGGACTCTAGCTAAACTTAATCAAGGACATGATAACCTAGCAAATCTCTTGACACAATTATTGCAATCTCAAAGTTTGAAAAATCTAGAGCCCATAAAAGTATATCAAGGATAAAGGAGTAAATATACAAACAACTGATATGTGATCAACTACATACCCAAGACATATATGCCTATGTTTTTATAAAAACAAGAAAATGAACTTGAGGCCCCTCCCACTAAGGATATTGAATTTTGTTTGAAGAATACCAAGGTAAATATAAAACTTTTAAAAATACAGTTACCTTTATAAATTACATATAAATCCCTAGAAAAAGAATGCCTAGAAGAAGAAACCCCAATGTGAGTATAAATGATGATAAAATAGGGTTGCAATAGAAGGTAAATAAATTAAATTTTCCTACCTTTGATGGCAATAATAAGATATTTTCTCATGATTAGCTACAAAAATTATAGACTTACTTTACTCTCGTCCATATGGAGTATAAAGATGCCATAGAGTTTGCCACATTGTGTTTAGAAGGCATTGCATATGATTAGTAGCACCATGATCTTGTCACACAAGGGCATAGCCTTGTGAAAACTTTTGATGATTTTATCCAAAGGATTCTAGACTACTTTGAGTAAAAAGATGAGGATGAATATTTCAGTGCGCTTGTAGGGATCTGACAACAAAACTCAGTGAAATCATATGTTTTAGAGTTCCAACATGTTTCAGTGATGGTACTAGATGTATTTGAAAGGATAATTAGTTTTTTTGTTGTTGAAGGTTTATTAAAACCCCTCAAAAGTATTATTAAGGATTTTACACCATCTTCACTCTTAGAAGATATTGAAAGAGCATTAACACTTGAGCCATCTATCTTAAAAATCAAATGTTTATCTCAACCCAAGGAACTCAACTTTGGTCAACATAAGGAGAATTTAAATAAAGGGAAATCATATCCATACTCCTTAAAATTCACACCATGACCAGCTACGAGAAATAAGGTAGATGATCAATCTAGGAGTGAACTCAAAATGAAGAAGTTATGTTTTTCTTGCAAGGATCCCTAGGAACTATGACATAGATGCCTTGGTAAGGGCCAAGTTTACTATATTGAGGTAGTCTTTAAAGATGATACATATTCTAAAGAACTTGACTCATCCCCACTCATGAAGGAGCATGAACTTGAGAATTTGAAAGATGAAGATTCAGGCACATTTGCAACTCTCTCAAGAGCACCTAGATATCTATAACCACCAAAAAGTGGTGTTTAGATGCTAAGAGTATTAATTGATACAACCTATTCCTAGATTAGCCCTAGACCCTTTATCACAATTTTTTAGCCATTGTAAAGACCACATACATCTCCAGTCAACTCAAACACAATCCTAGAACTTTATTCCTAGATCCTAACCCTTCATGCCCAACAACCTTCCAATTAGACACTAGTGCCACATTAAGGACACTAGTGCCACATTAAAGACACTAGAGACACATGGTCATAGTTTCCCCAACTTGACGATAGTGTCCCTTTCCCTAACTCTCTTGAACATATATATTTTCAAATGTATACCCCTCCTAAGGTTGGCCTAAGCACATTTTATTATCTACATAAGTTACATATCATTATAAATATAAGACTATTAGACCTCTATCCACTACATAGAAAATAGATGCAAAAAACCTATTCAAATAAGAAATAAGTTGAGCAAAATCAAGGTTATCAATCCCTATTCTTCCCTACTTCTATTTACTACCATCTATAACTACCTTAAGCCCATATTTCAAAGATTTTCAATCACAAGCACACTCAAAGAGTTCAATACCACTATCATTATAGCATGAACTTGCACTTATACCAAGTAGTAGGTGGGAGAACTACATCAAGCTTAATCCCTCCTTAGAGTATTGGTATTTAGGTAACTCTCTTCACAACAGAGTGTTGAGGATGTCCAACCTCTCTTACTATCAAACATACATTTTTAGCTCATGCCATACTTGAAAAGAGGATTAGGGTTTGCATATTAAATAATCTATTCCAAGCACAATATAGAGTTATATATTTTATGTATGTAAGAACAAAACCCATAAATATAGGTGTAGGTACTCCCAAAAAACAGGAACAACCATGTAAAGAGGACATTAGCACCATTTTGAGGACACTTGAGCCACATGGTGCTAGTTTATAGGTGGGGCACTACTATTTAGGGAAGAATATTACTTAAGGAACCTGTTGACAACACTCAAACTTATCCACAACCCAATTTTTAGCACTTCAATCTTCCATGATAGTTATTTTCCAGATAAGTCTCTATTTGCACATATTTATTACTATTTTCAAAATTTCAAAACAAGTCAAAATTCTATAACAAATTAGTGGTTATTTATTGCATATTATTTCACTGATTTAAATAACTCATCCCTTTAATCTAACTTAATATTTACACTAATAAAACCCTAAAAGGTTAAATCATTTGGTGAACCTGACTTCCTTCGAATATTGCTTAAAACCCTAGTTTGCCTTTTTCAAAATTTTGTGCACTAAATAACATTTAAAAACTTTTATTTATTTTTTTTTTTGGTACAACCTATCTCATTAAAACAAAATTCACAGTAGGGTTTCATTTATTTAAATACAATTTAAATTTTTCCAAAGCAACCCTAGTTCAACAAAACCCTAACCCTAGACACACTTAGGGTTTGTATTCTTTTTCTATTTATACTCAGATTTTAGTTCCGAACCATCATATTTGCTTCCGTATTTACTTTTTGGAATCTTTATTAAATTATCATTCTTAAAAGGTTCAAAATATATAAAACCTGTTTTCTTACCTTTCCAACTACAATGTAAAATTTACAAACATATTTGATGAAATTGATAAGCAATAATTATAAGATTTTGTGTCAAAGCATATGGATATACAAGATGAATTCATCACTATTCTTTAGGAATAAATCCAAAAAAATAAACAATGGTCATTCTTCAACTCCCCCAATTAATAATGTTGTTATACCTACAATGGGGTTAACTCAACCAAATTAGCTAGTGTAACGTAAGATCATAATTCAACAACCTTCAGTGATAACTACACCTATTATGGCTAGTACAACCACTCCAAATGTATAATCCCTTACTTATGAGATTTATACTTAGCATTCTAAGGTGTTACATCTAGAGAAGGGATCCAATAGGCCATCACATGCCTTAGATTTTAACATTCTCTTACATACACCTTTGGCACATCACATAGAGACAATTCCCTTGCCATCTGATTTTATGGCACCTAAGCTTACATTATATGAAGGCAAGGGTGACCCAGAGAATCATCTTATATATTTTTGCGTAGCATGCTTAGACTATGTGTCCAAAGATTAGTTTATCACAAAGTTATTTCCATGCAGTTTAAAGGATTATGCCCTACAATGGTTTTATGATATGGGTACAGATGTAGGATAATGGGGGACAAAAGGGAGATTATAAAGTGACACTTTTTTCTTAAAATAAAAATATTTTAACTTGGATATAATGTTAGATATACTTCAAAAAATAATTTGACAATGACAAAATAAATGGCATTTTGAATGTAGTTTTTAAATATATAATTTTTTTCAATACCTAGATATAAAAGTGTGTGAAATAGATGTATTTATGACAATAGATTGGTCATTTTTGTGAAAATATAAGAAGATTGCATGTATACGAACACACTTTTTTAGTAAAGGAATGAATTTCTATATGAAACTTCATATATGGATAGGTGAACTGTTGAATATTTTTGAAAATATTTTTTATTAATTTTTTTATTATATATATATATATATATATAGGTGATAACTCAAGATTATGGTTTATGGTTAAAGGTTTAAGATTTATAAATTTAGGGTTTAAGGCTTATGGTTGATGGTTCAAGATTCACAATTTAGGGTTTAAGATATAGGGATTAGCATTTAGGGTTCAATTTTTATTGTTATGGCTTGGGGATTAAGATTTGAGGCATATAATTATATTTTATGTTAAATTTTTGGGATTTATGGTTTATGGCTCAATGGACCAAGGGTTTAGATTTTAGGGTTTAGGGTTTGGTGTTTGGGGTTAGGGTTTTGGGTTTCTCATTTCACACTTAAGGTTTAGGGTTTAGGATGTAAGGTTCAAGGTTTTGATCTTGGGATTTTGTTTGAGGGTTTGGGTTTTGGAACTTAGTATTTAGTATTTAGGTTTTGGGATTTAGTGTTTGGGGATTAGGGATTAGGTTTTAGGATTTGGGGTTTATTTTTTAGGGTATCGAGTTTACAGTTTAGGGTTTGGGGTTTGGGGTTAAGGGTTTAGGGTCTATGGATTTAGCTTTAGTGTTTAAGGTTTCAGGTTTTGGGTTCAAGTTTAGAATTTTTGCATTAGGAGTTAATGTTTATGTTTTATGACTTTTGGTTTATCATTTTAGTGTTAGTGTTAAGAGTTTAGAGATTAAGTGTAATGGTTTAGGGTTCAGATTTTGAGTTTAGGATTTAAGATTTAGATTTTAGGGCTTATGTTTTAGCATTTAGGGTTAGGGGCTAAAGGTTTAGGGCTTAATTTTTGGGGTTCTGGGTTAAAGGTTAAGGGTTTATGGATTAGGGTCTAGATATTAGGGTTTGGGGTATAGGGCCTAGGTTTTCAATTTAGGGTTTATTATTCAAGGTTTGGGGTTTACATCTTATGATTTAGGTTTTTAGGTTTGGTGTCAAGTTTTAGTGTTTAGGGTTTAGATTTTAATAGATTGGGGCTTAGAGTTTAGGATTTGGGATTTAGGTTTTAAGTTTTAGGATTCAAGGTTTAGTGTTTAGTGTTTGGGTTTAGTGTCCATGGTTTAGGGTTCATTTTTTAGGATTCGAGGTGAATGGTTTAGGGTTCAAGGTTTATATTTTAGTGTTTGGGGTTAGTTGTTAGGGTTATATCATTTAGATTTTAAGGTTTAGGGTTTATGGTTTTAGGATTTAGGGTTTATGCTTTTGAGTTTGAAGTTTTATGGTTATGGGTTTGTGGTTTAGGGTTCAAATTTTAATTTTTAGGGTTATTGCTTAAGGGTTCAATATTAGAATTTAAGGTTAAGAGTTTAGGGGTAAAGTTTTAGGATTTAGGGTTTCAATTTCAGTGTTTAACATTCTTTATTTTTAATTTTTTTGTAGGTTTTAGTGTTTAAAATTAAGGGTATAAGGTTAAGGGTTTATGGTTTAGTATTTAGGATTTAATATTTTAGGTTTAGGGTTTAGGGTTTAGGGTCTAGGGTATAAATTCTAGGGTTTAATGTTTTAAATTTCTATGTTTAGGTTTTACATTTTAGGGTTTATGAATTATTGTTTTGGGTTTAGGGATAATGTCTTAGGGTTAAGGGTTCAAGGTTTATGACTTAGGGTTTAGGGTTTAGGTATATTATTTAGTGTTAATGGTTCAATGTTTATGGCTTAAGGTTTGGGGTTTATGGTTTATGATTAAATGTTTAGGGTTTAAGGTTTAGTGTTTAGGGTTAATGGTTTAGGTGTAAATGGAGTAGACAAGGGTGATTAGATACATTCATGTCCAATATGAGTAATTGTATCATGACCATAGGAAGATGTTATGTATGAGTGACCACATACATACATATAATACTATGTATGTGGTAAATGTAATGTATGAATGATTTTATCATTACTATATATATGATATATCTTGCATGTTATAGGATATTCATTTATGCATATTTATAGGCCTAAGGAAAGACCCATTAATTAAACTTCATTTTCTAAGTTGAGAACAAGGTCGTTAAGAAGATTCCAAGGTAAAGATAGCAAACTCCAAGTATGGTACATCTATAAAAACTTGATGAAATTCAAACCTAAAAAAAAAGGAATTGAAGGTCAAAACTAGCTTAAAAAGTGAAGAACTTCATGACTATAACCAAACTTGATAGTCTATCAATATAGAATAGGGGTATACATAGACAAAATAATCATTTTATTATGAATAAAATGTGTGTTGTTACTTAATTTTTTGTATTCACAAAGTTATTTCATGTGTGAATTAAATATAAATTCATTTCAAGATAATTTATACTTGATCCAAGGCTCATGTCATTGAAACCTTCTAAAGCCTATTTTTTGTGTATCTATAATCACTTGCCATCTCTTGTATCATGTAGAAAAAATTTCATGAGTTTGTTTATAATATTGGATAGGTTAAGAAAGGTATTCAAGGCTCTATTCTAAGTTTTAGTTCTTGAAAATGGTCTTTAAGTTTTATGAATAATTAGTTTGAAGGTATCGAGCTCTATGTGCACAGTCAAACCTTAAAATAGGGGTTTTTAATACAAAAAAACCATAACTTGAATTTGAATTGGTGTAGTATACTCAAAATCATAGGTAATTTATTTATAAAAGTTTTATAAAGTATTCCAATAGTTATCATGATCAAACTCACCTTGTGCTTACAAATATAGAGGACAATTTTTTGATCTACTTATAGATAGTCATAGGATAGCTCAGTCAAGAGAAACTTCTAGTGTTTTAATTTGTTGATTGAGTCTAAACTTGTTATGAAGGTACAATGTTATTATTTAAACACTATAGAATAATTATTTAAATTTATTCAAATCATTTATCAGTTAAGCCAATTCAATATCCTTCCAAGTGGGTAGATTAGGCCATCCAGACCTAAAGAGCAGAGTTGCCATTGAAGTCTAATTCTTAGGAAACCAATACAGGAAATTGGTTTCTCATCCTTAGATATAGTCTCAAAACATATTAATAAATATTTATAATAATCCTTTTATGATATTATATTAATAACACCTTTTCAATACCAAACAATCCTATACACAGTACTGTAATAGTTATTAGGACTTAGTCAACTTTTTGGGCACTTTGGTGATCTAATAGTATTTTGAGCTTGTGTAAAGACACTTATGAGTCTTGTATCATTGTATTGAGATTTTCATTAAGTATTTGAAGTGAATTAGACCATAAAACAAGGCATTTGTATACCTCTTTGTATCAAATCCTTAGAGGTAAAATTTGGCCTAATAGGCCTATAAAGGGTAGAGTTGTTATTATCTGAGTTTTGAGTTAAACTTCTTCATGCAATAAGAATATTGAGTCTTGAAACAATTGATGAAACCCTAATAGTATTATTTAAAAAAGAGATGATGTACAATTGAGTGCTTTATGAGTCAAAGAAGGGTTTTGATTGAAGGTAGATTACCGTCTTGGGATTAAGTACCCTATTTTAAGTCATTGAAAGTGTCTTTTGATCTGAATACATAGAATAACAAGTAAAGATATAATATTAAATAAAAATTTCATTATTATTTCAATACAAATACTCAGAAGACATTTTCTGATAGACCAGTAGATAGTTTATGGTGAGGAAGAGGCATAATTGTAAGTAAGTTTCTAGAAGATCTTGAAGTGGACTAGGTTGAATAATTTGAGCACTAACATTGACAGCAGTAGGGAATAGTAAAGATCAAGATATGGATTTTGTATTTAGGTAGGAAATAATCATGGAGATCAAGATATGGCTTAGTTATACAATGAGGTGGGGCATACTAAAGTAGATAAAGTAGGTAGGGAATACTCAAGTAGGTAAATTAGGCTTATAATCCTCGATGGTATAGATCTATTACATATGTAACATGATTTGAAAACTTTTTTCTCATTATATATTATGATCCTAAAATTATGAAAACTAAGTATTGACTCTAATGGATTTTAAAAAACTAACTTCTAAATGGTAACTCCTACAGCTTTGTAATCAATTTCAGAAGATGTAGAGTGGCCCTAATTTGTTATATTTAGTAAAATAAATTTAAAGTATAAAATATAAAATTTTATCTTATACTTATTGAATTTATTTTACTAAATATATCCTTTCACACATAAACAAAAAAAAAACACAACAAAAAAAGAATAATCTCAGACTGCACATAGAAACAAAAATACAACCTAAAAACATACATCTCTTTAAATGTAAAAACTACATAAAATTTAAAAAAAACATGTCTTTAAAAGGGTGTATTCCCTTTCAATATTTGAAAGGGAATACACCCTTTGTAAATGGCATATTCCCTTCCCTTTTTTCAAAATGGTGTATTCCCTTTTCTCAAAAGGGTATACGCCCTTTAGGTTTAGGACTGACCCTTACAAGATACACACAAAAGGGTGTACACCCTTTACAATATATATATATATATATATATATATATATATATATATATATATATATATATATATATATATATATATATATTATTTTTTTTTTTCATTGTGTCACCTTTTTTATCCCCCAACTTTGTGTATCCACCAATTTACCAAATCAATCTATCACAACATTCAATCATTTGGCTGACATGTTCTTAACATTTATATATCAACAATAGTGATAAGATATCAAATGCACAAGTGGCACAATTAAAACAAAAGTCAAATTTGGTTATCACAAATTATGTCTTATGATACAAGACTATATTATCCAAATTGACTTGCCCCATGGTAGATATAGATATTTAAGACATATCTAAACAAATTCTCTTACCAACATTACTCGAAGCTATCTTATTCAAGAAGTTTCCTACATTTACCGATTTGTGCCACATAGTTAAGGAAAGAGAATTTAAGGTTCTGTCAATGGGAAAATTTAAGTATACCAGTGGATTAGAATCAAATACTAGAAGTTAAAACAAGCCTCCATACAAGGTAAGGGCTACTGAGAATAAGAGTGATCAAAAGGCCATACTCAACATAACTTCAAAGCCATCTCCTAGATTGGCTTTATCTGTTTCTCAATGCTGAATCTTCCCTAACCTTTTAGAGTCACCAGTATGGGTTATACAATAGATCTTAGAATGAAATTTCATATCTCTCCATCCCATTAAAGATGTTGATATGACATAACCTATTATAAATAACTATGATTCTAATGCATTATGCGAGTATCACGGAGCACTAGGCCACACAATAAACAAATGCATAAGCCTAAAGCACAAGATACAAAATATGATTGAGGTTAATATTATTGATGTGGGCACACCCATAGAGGCACAAAAATAAAAAAAATAGAATATAAGTCACTAAATATATTCTTAGATCCATTCCCAAAGCACATAATTAATGAGGCAAGGGGCACATTAGGTGTTCACTATACATATCAGGCACATCCACCACTAGATTCATATCATATAATTACAAAGGAGGCACATCTATTGCATAAAATTATTAGAATGTAACATACTACAATGTTTCATAGATGACTCATTACATTCATAGATCATGGGATTATCGGTGATGATATAGATCTACATCAGAAGGAGTCTACTTGGAATAATTCTGATGTGACATTTTTACAACATTTGGGGTACACATAGTAGGACATATTCCCCATAGATACAATCATTAGTGGTTTTAATGGTCATGCTCAGATCTCCATGAGGGAGATTGTGCTTCCATCACAAGTTAGACCAACACACATAGCCACTCAATTCCTAGTAATACCTAGTACAAGTGAGTGGGTGTTCGTACATTTCATCAAATGGTGAGCATTGAGTGTTAAAGTCCTTGTTAATCCATAGAGATTGACGGACTACATTGAGTCAATGTTCCTAGATTGAATGAGATGAGGTCAACATGATAGATGTTTAATTTTTGGATTTGGCAGTCTCTATGTTAAAGCTCAAAAAAGATTGATGGTGTGTATTTGATCTGAGCAGCGAGTCCATGAGATTCGAGCATTGTGTTTGAAGGTTAACTATGACCGTTTGAATTTAAATATTTAAATTTAATATAGGAAAAACCATAGATATATATTTCATCCATATCTTTTGATAGACATCCAATTTGATGGTGTTTTAAAAAGAAAATATGAATAGGACTCCATGTTACATCTGATGAACCTGATTTGAAGATATGGAAGTAAGTACAGTAAAAGATATTGAGACTAGAATTTGACTATGTGTTTGTGCTTAATCTGCAAGTGATCTAAGAAGTATATTTGAGCTTATATTGATATTAATTTGATGTTTCATGGTAAATTATCTACTAGGGATTTTTATAGACTCCATGAGGGTGCTCTATGTAGATTTTGGAGGTGTGATCAATCTATCTTGAGTATGAACAATGATTAAGAAGTTGATTGTGTGTTCATTCATGGTGACTGTGTGCATAAGGTCAGTGTTTGAGTTGTTTGAGCATACACAAAGGTGATCTAAGCTAATTGTGTTTATTTGAGGATGTTTAAGAGGATATAAGGAGTGGACCCATGTATTTTAAAATATTCAAGTGTTCTTGTTTTGCTTGAGGGAGTGATAATAGAATGAATGGTTTCACATGAGATCTATAAGGGCTATAAGGGCCTTATTAAAAGGTGTAGTTCCTTAAGGGTGACCCATAAATGGTATAGCAAACCTATGAAGATATTTTGAACCATGTATTCATGTGAGAGATGACTTAAGGGCTAAGGAATGCCTAACAGCTGACCAAGATGATAGTTATCAACATTACTCTATAAATAGTGAAATCAAAGATGGTGATTTCTAGACTTTGAATGAGAGAAAAATGAGTGATTGGAGAGAGGATTTTGTGTTTGTTTTATGGGGTGAAGAAGGGGTAGATTACCTTGAGGATGATTTGAAGAACAAATCCATTTGAATAAATTTTATATGACCTGTTGGTCATGATTCTATTGGCAGAATAGTGCATTTATTATTTGAGTATGAGTGAAGATGAAGTGTGATAAGCAGAGGTCCATCATTAGGTGTTGTTGATATTAGTTCAAAGGTGGATTTTCTCATAGGTGTTGTTTGGTAGCCCATCATCTAAGGTAGTTGTATCCTCCTTGTAAGGTGATACTTGATAAAAGGTCTATTTGTTGTAGCTCAGCTAGACAGGTGTGACATCACCTTGTGGGATTAGAATCTCAATAAACAGGGATTGTGGTTCCTTGATAATTTGTAGATGGTCTAAATTAGATCTTGTTATTATAGGATAATAGTCCAATTACACATTCTAGTAGATTTTTTCCCCCAAGAGGGTTTCCCAAATCTATCATGTGTTATGTTATTGATCTTGCATTGTCTCTCTTTCTCATTGGTGTTAATGTTATGTATGCTTCATGATAGATTATGGTAACTGATTAAGTGTTTGCAAAGATAAAAATTTAAGTTGGATTATTTGGGCTCACTAATTCACCCCCCCCCTCTCAGTGATTGTACCTCTAACAATTGGTATCAGAGTGAGGTCTTTTGGTAAAGGCTTGATAGCTTAAAGGTGATCCAAGGTACAATGGATAGTCAAAATCTTCCAGGTGGTTTATCTACTAAGCAAACATTGATGTTCAATGGATCCAATTATACATTTTGGAGAGCTATGATAAAGACCTACATTATGTCCCTAGGATTTGATGTATGGCAATCTATTTTGGATGGTTATGTTGCTCATGATATTCCTCCATCTAGTGTTGTAGATAAGAATCTATTTGAGAACAACTATAAGCCAAGGAATGCCATCACTTGTGGTCTTACATAAACTAAGTTCACCAAAGTAATTCATTGCACATCTACCAAGGAAATATGGTATAAATTTAACACTATTTTTGAAGGAGATTCAAATGTTAAGCTTACTAAATTTTAGACTCACAGAAGGCGATTTTAAAGTCTCAAGATGAATGAAGAAGATAATTTGGCATCCTTTCTATAGAGAGTTGATGATATTTTGAATATCCTCAGAGGTCTTGAAGAGAATCTTAAAGATACTACTATTGTTAAAAATTTATTAAGGTCTCTTCCCCCAAGTTTGTTCTAAAATTATTTGTTATAGAAGAGATTCATGATCTTACTCAATTGAAGATGGATCAATTTCATGGCACCCTTACTACTTATGAAATGAAAAAGAATGATGATATACCACCAAAGAAGGAAGCAAATTTCAAGACAAAAATGAAGCCTAAGAAGAAATTACAAGGTTATAAATCCAAAGAGGATGACATATTTGATATTGATGATGATGAATTAATTGCTTTGACTATTCATAAATTGAGCATTGACTCAGGGAAGTATAAGGGTAAACTACCCTTCAAATGTTTCAACTATGGAGAGATAGGACATTTTGCTTGGAAGTGACCTCATGATCATGAGAAGAAAGATGATGAAGATCATGGTGAAGACTAAGATGATGACATGAAGACATATAGAAAGAAATGATTCAGAAAGTATAACAACAAGAAGAGGTCCTTCAAGAATAAAAAGAGTCTTTCTACCAAAGAAGGTTGCAGCTCCTTAGATGAGAGTTAAGACAATGACTCAAAATATGATGATGAAGATGATGGTCATGATGAAGATGAAGTCTAGTTCATGGTTAAGGAAGGAATTTTCTCACATCAGGAGTCTACTTGTAATAATTTAGATGATGATGAAGACGAGGTGGACTGTGAGATTATTTTGATGAATGCTCTTCAAGAATTGAAGATTGAGAAGAAGATCAATAAGAAGATGAAATATAAGCTCAAGAAAAATGAGTAATAATTTAGTGTGTATGAGAGAAGATTGAATTAATATGCCAAGGTTCATGAGGATATGATCAAGCATCTTAGTTTTCAATTGGAAATTCTATCTACAAGGCTAAAAGCAAAAGAAGATGAATGTTAAAGGCCTATTTCTAAAAATAAATATTTGAAATATGAGCTAGAAATGACAACTAATAAGGTGAAGACATTTGTAAGATTTGAAAAGAGCTCATTTATCTAGACAACATTCTGAGTGGTCAAAATCATGATAGTGATAGAAGTGGTCTTGGATATGAAGAATAACACAAATCTGTAATTCAAGACAAGATGAAGACTAATGTGAACCAAGATAATCATACTTTGAAGACAAACAATTAGACAAGAAATGAAGGTGTTAGTAGAGTAAAGACAAATTAGATTAGATAGCCAAATTCCATGAGGTATGCAAAATTCAATGGTTACTATTATACAAGTAATCAATTTAGTCATAGGGATAGAGAGTGAAAGAGAGTTATTATAAATGAATTTGTATGGGACTATGATAGGGGTCATCAGTCAAAAGGTGTGAAAAGAATCAAGTGATTTAATTGTCTTGATGTGGGACACTTTGTAAATCATTATCCACATAAAATTAGATAAGGTGAGTCCTCTTCAAAAAGGGAAAGTTACTTTATTTGTCATGACATAGGACACATTATAGATTTCTATCCAAATAAGGTAGTGCAAGATATGTTTATTGCAAAAGGTATGGTGTGATACAATTATGAATAGAGAGGTCACATTGTTAGGTTCTACAAACAGAGGCTTACAATACAGAATAGATTTAATCGAGCTCATAGAGTTCAAGGAAAAAGGCATGTTAACACATGGAATCCAAAGGTGAAAAGTATGAGTCATGATAAGAATGAAGGTCCCATTAATCTATTTTTTATGGTGGAGAATGCTTCAAAAGTTGAAGAGTGCCAAGGGATTTTATTGTCTGCTTATGTTAAGAATGAAGAGATTATGCTCAAGGAGAATACCAAGGTACTAGTTGAGGCTAGTTCTAAGGTAAGTATGGATCCAAGTGAACATCCTACTGATGTTGAAAAAATGCCTAGTAGTGAGGATTCAAGTTGTAAGGAAAATTATTCATATGTGAAGGTATGCCATGAATATATCTTGTCTACATTTATTAATAATCCAACCATAGTAGAAAAGGAGAATGTTATATTAGTTGAGGAAGTTGTTTCTCCTAAGCCAAAGAAGAAGAAGAAGAAGAAGAATTGTAATTATCAAATGACCAAGGAAGAGGATGACTATGAGAATTTGTTTTTGTTTTAGAACATTGAGATATAGAGGGTGTCTTTATCTATGATTCTTAAGAGACTCCTTTCAAATGGAGAATCAAGGGTTGTTTTAGTGTTTTTTAACTAGAACAGACTGTAGGGTCAGATTAAAAGTTCTTAGTTGATAAAGAAGGATTTTTTATTTATAAATATGATATTTTTGCATAAAAAGGTTTGTTGACCTTATTCTAGCATGCTCTAGGTATTTTTATGATCTAAAGGTATGTTGAAGTCAATTTAGAGATTTATGTTAGCTCTCAAGTCTATGTGTTTGTGCTTAAGAGTCTGTAGGTCCTAATGAGTAATAGGAAGTTAAGATTTCCAATAGTGTGGAAACTCAAAACTTGGTCCAAAAGTGTGTAATGTTTCTCTTGAGGTGCACAAGAAGTTTCATAGGTGGACATTGATTGGAAGATGATGTATTGACTTTGTTTGTTGTTAAGAAACCCATGGAAGCACGATTGATTACTTTTCTTATAAGCAATTAAACATGGAATTGAACCAGAATGATTAAGTAACTAGAAACTTGAAACAACAAAGAATTTGAAAGACAATACACAATCTTGTATTAAATAATCTTCAAAAGAAAATACAATAAAGAAGATGCCACTTCTTCTTCCACCTGTAAGGCTTGCCACACCTCAAGGACTTCTTCCCTCTCTCTCTTGCTCAACCACAACCAACTCAACAACTTGAGTTGTTATCCCCTCCTTGATAGCTTCAGCTGATCTACTTGACCTTACACCTTGCAGATCTCCTTGACCTTGCTTTCTTGCTTCAATGCTTTACTTGCCTTCTTCTTAATTAAAATACATGCCCATGGGTCTCTTAAATAGGATCCCATGCATACAATAATTAGACTTATAATTAAAATAATTAGAAACACAGACTCAAGACT
This sequence comes from Torreya grandis, assembly GCA_037957365.1. Taxonomy (NCBI): domain Eukaryota; kingdom Viridiplantae; phylum Streptophyta; class Pinopsida; order Cupressales; family Taxaceae; genus Torreya; species Torreya grandis. The sequence continues at coordinate 1,100,514 of JARHVA010002157.1, forward strand.
TAAATTAACCTTCAACATGCAAACACTCTCGGACCTCTTAAATTAGATGAGTCTAATTTTGGAAACGTGTTCCAAAAAACACATGCAGAAGCATGCACACGCACAGGTGACCGACGTCGGTTTCTGTCAGTCTGCTCCTGACCGACGTCAGTTAATACCTGGTCCCTACTTGACTGACGTCGGTCATACTACCAACGTCGGTTGTCTACACTCAGCAACCACCTGATTAGCTTCTGGGTGAAGCTTTTAGCTCCATAACCTAACATTTGTTTTGATATTTTAGGATTTTAAGCTTTCATATAAAAGTGGTCTACCTTAAAATTTAAGGTCTAAGGCTTCTTAATTTGTTTAATGGGCCAAATGGGTGGTCAAATCAAGATTCACATAAATTTAAGTTTTATGGTTCTCAATTTAGTCAATGTTTTGTCAATATGGAGGGCTAATTGGCAAGAAGGTTTGTGAAGGAGGTATGTTATAGAGAATGATCTTGGTGATGAAAATTGGTGTGCTTGAGAGGGTATATGAGAGTGCTCTAGATATAGATTTTCAACACCTAAAGACATGTTTACTAAAAATTGTGGGCTCTGCAAAGTTCAGGTAGGGATATGAGGAGGCTAAACAGGCCCAATTTGAAAAAGAGTGTTTTTTTCTCAGTCTCTCCAAAGGAGCAAGGTATGAGTATCTAAAGCTATGTTTTCAATTTGGTTCATTACATGTTTCCTATTTTGTATAGTGTAGATGCAGAGTTGTTGGTCATGGAAGTGTCTTGAGAAAGAAGGTTAGTAAGTCTGCATGGTGGTTCTTCATGGTGTGTAGAGATCTGAAGATGCTCAGAAGGTGAAATTGCTTAGAGATATTAGGGAGAGTCCGTCTCAAATTTTTATTGGTGAGTTACATCATATTTAAGTTATTTTGTGTGTTATTTCTTCATTGGTTGCAGTTCTTGATTGAAAAGAGTGTTGTCATGGAGCAAGAAGAGGTTGTTAAAACAAGAAGTAGGATCAAAGTAAGGGGGAGTTTGTATCATATTTATAATATGGTCATTCCCTATTTGATAGTCTTTTTAAGTCTGTGAGATCAGTGTGTGACCACTTTATCATTACCAAGATCAGACAATAGAAGACTTAATGCTTACCTGATATCTTTACCATGATAATCATTTCCTTTATATATACATCTATCTAACCCATGGATGGGTAACCTCCTAATCTAAATGTAGGCCAACCATTACCTAATGTACTAATTCCATTAGTTAATCCATTATCCTAATATATTGTACTCATATAACTAATTAAGGGGATGTGTGCCACATGTCAACATCTCCATCAACCTATATACATTAATATATCATATCCATAGGTACATAGCATTAATTCCCTCCTTGACATGTTTCATCCCCGAAACATAGGAAGAAACCAAATAATGAGTGTGCCTCAAATCATTGCACACTTGTCTCCAATTTTGATCATCTAGCCATCCATATGTGATCTTGGCAGGTGATAGCTCTCCAAGCTTATTTTAAAATTCCATTGTGCTCCTCTAATTTCATTCATGATCATAACTATACTGCTTTGGTGTCAAATCATAATTATTCCTCTTTTTATTCTTTGTACCATATTCCACTGCGTTACTTTGATTCCAACGATGACCATAGTAGGTATTTTTTCATGCATAATCATAGTGATTTCCCCATTCATTCCATGTGTCATAGTATTTTTTATTTGGATTCCATGCATATCCAGAATGATTGGAAATTTTATTTCTTGTATAGACAAAATGATTATTGTTATGACACTTCCTCACGTGGTTCCATGATTGTTTCCTCTCATGATGATATGGGTGTCTATATACCTCAACTTTTTCTAATATTTTGACCTTATCCACCTTTGCTTATACTTCTTCCACATTTTCCTTCTTTGTCTCTTTAGTAGATGAAGTGTTCATTTTTAGTTGTAGTGTGTTTTTATCTATCTCATCTAAATCTTCATCATGCTCTTCATCCTCTATTTCAATCTCATCCTCATGATCTACCTGGATTGTTATTGGTGCCTTTTTCACAATGATATCTTGTAAACTAATCTTTTTTTCCTATACCAAAACTTTATGAAATTTTTTTGAACATTAATATTCATTGTTCCCAAAGTCTCTAACCATGGATATCCAAGAACTATATCCACATCATCCATATCCAAAGCATAAAAATATGAATGCAGAACATATTTTTCCATAATGAGCTTCAAATATTCAAACATTGAAATATTATTACCATCTACTTGAACCTCCTTGATATTATTTTCTTGAACATGTAGATGCTTAGCCACATTCATGTTAATAAATTTATACTTGCTGGAAGGGTTTATGGACACAACCACCTTCTTCTTTTGAATGTATCCATGAAATTGAAAAATTGACTCAGATTTCTTTGGAGCCAAATTATTTGAACCCTTCTCTTATTATTATTATTATTATTATTATTATTCTTGTTCTTCTTCTTCTTCTTGTTCTTCTTGTTCTTGTTCTTCTTCTTCTTATTCTTTATCATCATTATTTTCTTCGTCTTCTACACCCTCTTTTTCTTTTATATCTCATCGATCTAGGAAGATTTGTTCCATTGCTTCCCATGAAGAATACTTTTGCACAAAGCTCAATTGATTAAACCACCAATGTTGTGCAGGCCCAGACAAAGAAAGAGATAATTATATTTTCCATAAAAAAAATTTAGTATTATTCTCCTTAAAATGAGCCCTCATTCTCTAGCATCAACATCATCTTCCCCTAAAAATTTTTGCAACTTCATGATCCACAAAAAAAATTAGGTTTCATGAAACACTAAAATGTAAATAACTCATACAAAACTGATTCAAAAAGTCCAAAATTTTTACTATGGCTTCCTATTGTGATATTTGAACCTCAATCAAAATTTTGTGAAAAAATATCACAAATTTTGACCTATAGATTGAATATATGAAAAACCATAAAATCACAACAAATCACTAAAACAAACTCCAAAAATTTTGACATTTTTACTGTGCTTCTCTTATATCTTCTTACATCTCCAATATAAATTTCAAATAAAAATTCCCTATATTTTAGAAGATATAGTGAAATTGGTATAAACCCTAAAATAGCAATAACTCCCTCAAAACTAATAAAAAATATCAATTTTTTAAATGTGACTTATTTAAAATATTATCCATATCCAGTAAAAAAATTATGAAAAATTCATAACCAATTAAAATATATTGATGATTCAAAAAAACTAGGGTTTCACTCCACACAAATTGCCCAAATCGAAGCTCTGATACCACTTTATATGATCTTGATATGATTCAAATATTTAATATATGCATAAATACCCTTAAGGTAGGGCAAAACCATATAATACTCCTTTAGGAAGGAATAACTCCACAATGTCTCTTCGAGGGGACAACCTCCAATATCCTCTTACAATAGAAGACTCAATGCTTACCTAATATCTTTATAATGATAATCATCTCCTTTATATAGACATCTATCTAACCCATGGATGGGTAACCTCCTAATCCCAATGTAGGCTGACCATTACCTAATGTACTAATTCCACAAGTTACTCCATTATCCTAATATATTGTACCCATATAACTAAGGGGATGTGTGCCACATGTCGGCATCTCCATCAACCTATATACATTAATATATCATATCCCTAGGTACATAGCAGTGTGTACCCACTTTGTCATTGTGTCAAAGGGGGAGAAAGTTATTATTGGGGATAAATTTCCTATTGTAGGAGTGTTTTTAAGAGAGAGAAGATGATCTATATTTTGATATATTGATGGGTGTTAACATCAATGACAATGGAGGAGATTATTAAAGAGTTTTCATGATGATGTCATGATGGTATCATGGAGATGTATTGATGGGTGGATAAAGTGCCTTGATAGTCTAAATGATAATGACAAAGTGTGCAATTTGCTTGTGCTTGTGCTTGTGCTTGTTCTTGTATGACAAAGAGTGAAATATGCTTGTTCTTGTAAGCTTGAAGGATGGTTTGTTAATATTTAGTGTTGACATGATTATAGAGGTTCAAGGATGAGTATGGTTATCAGATCATGTGCAAGAGGTCCCTGAGATGTTATCTATTCTTGGAGATCTTGTGTGCATAAGTGGAATTCATCTAGTTGATCATATATTTCATATATACACCTTGGGTCTAGTGGCAGAAAATCTAAGTTAGCAATTTGATGATGTTACCATTTCCATGTGTGAATGGTCAGGGGGATCTGGTTATATGGTTGTGATCACAGTAGTCCTTAGTTGATATATGCTATATATCAAGTCATGCATCGAAGCATAATCAAATATATGAGGGTGTAAAGTTCAATTCTAAGATAGAATTTACTATTTTCCCATAGCCAAATTTATAATATGGCTAGAAAGAGCCGAGTAAGCAGTTTGATGATGGAATATCTCACACATGTGGATATTTCAGGAGAAGGTGATCATATGGGTTTGTTTAGTTTTGGACTTAATTTATTTTCACTACTTTTTAAATCATGCAATCTATCACATCCAAATATATGCATATGCAAAGTTAGGCTCCTAGGCAGTTTGACTATGTTTTTCCATACTTAGCTAATTTTGCAATGAGGTAGAAAGAGCTAAGTGAGCATTTTTATGGGGTTATATCTTGCACATGTGAAGGTGTCAAGACAAAATGATCATATGGGTTTGTTCAATTTTGAGCATAGATGATTTATGCTAAATTTTAGATCATCCGTTGAAGCATGATAAAAGTTATGGATGATAAAATTTAGCCTCCTAAGTAGATTTGGACATAGTTGGCTCTATGAAAGATGATTTTGAGTAGGCACTTTAATGGCATATATCTCACACACATGAGGGTTCCAAGAATAGTGTGTCATATGGTTAGATTCTCCTATGAGAGGATATCATCTGGTCTAATTTTGATATCCTGCATCAAAGTGTAGAGGAAATTATTAAGGATAAAAAATGGATACTTAGACATATTGACAAGGTCCTCATTGTCATTTTTGAAAGTGTTAAAGCTCAAGAAAGATCAACAATGTACGTTACCTCTAAAGAGTCATGAAGAAATAAGATGAAGACAGGTGCATGATGTTTAATGACTAAATAAAGGTAGAGGATAATGATCTAATGGTGAGTGGGCATTTTTAAAATTGATCAAATGGTGAGCATTTACCATTAAAGTCCTAGTTGATCTATAAAAATCAACAGAGTGCATTGAGTCAAAGTTTCTAGATTGCACAAGATGAGGTCAACATGATAGATGTTTAACATTTGGCTTTGGTGGTCTATATGTTAAATCTAGAACAAGATCGATGGTGTGTATTTGATCTGAGTAGAAAGTCCACGAGATTCACGCATTTAGTTTGAAGGTTAACTATGACCGTTTGAATTTAAATATTTGAATTTAACATATGAAAAACTAGAGATATATATTTCATCTATATCTTTTGATAGAAGTCAAATTTACTAGTGATGTAAAAAGTAAATATGAAGAAGACTCCATTGTGCATCTAATGAACCTCATTTGAAGATCTAAAAGTGAGCACAACCAAGGATATTGAGCCTATAAGTTGACTGTGTGTTCGTACTTATTCTGCAAGTGACCCAAGAAAGATATTCGAGCTTGTATTAATGTTGTTTTGATGTTTCATGGTGAATGGGATATTGGGGAGTTTTATAGACTCCATGAGGGTACTCTATGTAGATTTTATAGTGTGAATAATCTATCTTGAGTATGAACAATTCTTAATAAGTTGACTATGTGTTCATTCATGGTAACTATGTATATCAGCTCAGTGTTTGAGCATACGTAAATGTGAGATAATCTAAATATTATTATTTTAAGATTTTGAAGGGGACATAAGGAGTGGACCCATGTATTTAAAGTTGTTCTTGTATTCTTATTTTTCTTAAGGAAGTGTTAAAGCAGTGAATGGGTTCACATGAGATCTATAAGGGTTACAAGGGCCTTATTAAAATGTGTAGTTCCTTAAGGGTAACCCATAGATGTTATGTCCAAACTATGAAGATTTTTTTAAACCATGTCTTCATATGAGAGATCCCTTAAGGGCTAAGGCATGCCTAATGGCTGACCAAGATGATGGTCATCAAGATTGCTCTATAAATAGTGAAATCAAAGATGGTGATTTCTTGACTTTAAATAAGAGAAAAAGGAGTGATTAGAGAGAGGCTTGTGTGTGTGTTTTGTGGAGAGAATAAGGGTTAGAATTCCCTGAGGATGATTGAAGAGAAGATCAGTTGGAGGACTAATTGTATGACCTATTGGTCATTATTTTATTGGCATAATAATGGGCTTTCTATTTGAGTGTGAGTGAAGGTGAAGTGTGATAAGTAGAGGTCCATCATCAAGTATTTTTAACATCAATTTAAAGGTGTATTTGTTCATAGGTGTTGTTTTTGTATCTCGACATCTAAGGTGGTTATAGCCTCCTTACAAGGTGATACTTGATAAAAGGTCTGGTTGTTATTGTATCTCAGCTAGACAGGTGTGGCAGCACCTTATGGGATTTGAGTCTCACTAAATATGGATTATAGTTCCTTGATCATTTATAGATGGTCTAAATTAGATCTTGTTATTATAGGATAGTAGTATAATTTCAAGCTCTAGTGGGTCTTCTCCCCCAAGAGCATCTCTCATGTATGTCATGTGTTATGTCATTGATCTTGCATTGTCTCTCTTGCTCATTGACATTAATGTTGTGTATGCTTCATGATTGCTTATGGTAACTAATTAAGTGTTTGAAAATATCATAATTTAAGTTGGATTATTTGGGCTCACTAATTCAGCCACCCCATGCTACCCCACCGCCCCCCCTCCTCTTAGTGATGTACCTCTAACATATTAGTTAATTTTTAAAATGTCTTAATTATATGAAAAAAGAGGTACCACAAGTTATATGCTACTTGTTATCAAACTGGATATTGTGGAATACAGCCTATCAATATTAGTAGTAATAGATAAATCCTCAAGTTTTGGTCACTTTGAGAGATATTTCTTTTCTAAAAGATGGGAGGGATTTTATGTTTTTCTCATTTAAGACACAATATGTATGCATCCTTCATTATTATATTTTTGAATTTGGTTATTTCATGTCTCACATTGATTGGTGTAATAGCCACTAATATGATGATATTTGCATATGGTACTGTGTCTTATGTGGGTAGAAGTCTATTGCATGATTTGTGTCAGGTAAAAGGTTAAAAAAACATTTTATGCTCGAGTAACATAAATAACATGTTATTTGGAGTATATTGATATGTCATGATATGTAAAATTTGTTGTTAAGCCTTTTGAGAATATTCCACATTGCTCACATGATGAATTTGAACCTTGTAAGGTTGACTCAATGTTTTCAGCCAAGAGTTATATATGGGGTAACAAGCATTTACATTTTAGTCTACTATTTTTTTTGCCTTTATCTAGATTCAATTATATATTTTATATAAGTGGTTTTATCTCATATATGTTTGAACATATAGGTTCAAATAGGTCATGTGATATGTGATCAAGTGGATCAAATTTTGTGTTAACATTTTCTCATCTATCATGTCACAAGTCGTATCATCATCATTATCATAGTAATCTGAAACATGGCCATCTTCTTACTCAGTATTTACTAATAAGTAAGCCCAAATGTTGGGAACTCTTTTAGTTTTACTCGATCTTTTGGTGATGGTTCTCTATATTTGTGCATATCTAAGTGTAACTCATAGTTTAGTGCATTATTTGTATCTAGAAATAATAGATCCATTATAATTGATTGACCAATTTCATACACGTGTATATAATTAAGAGGGAAGGTTTGTTTAGGTGGTATCACTATAGGGATGCCTTGATTTTTAAAATGTATCATTTTACAAAATTTTAAAGGTTCATCATTAGCAAGCACAGATAATAAGGTCCCATCATGTATTAATTTTATACATAGATGAAGTATAGATGTGACAACTTCCATTAAATGTATTCAAGATCTACCCAAAAGTAAATTATAATGTAAGGATTGAGACATGAACTAAAAAGTATTTGAAATCATTTTTGGTCTTAATGTCACATCCAATGTGATTTGACCAACTAGAAAGCTATGTGAATTGTCAAACCCTTTAATGTGCATTTTTTTTTTGAAGAATATTAGTGGTAATACATGTGATGGTTAAGAATTTCATGATACAAATGTTTGGCCCAATTTATTATTATAAGTGCACTATTGATACCTTTATTATGCATGATCACTTACATGAATAAAGGAAAATTTTGGTCAATAATATATTTGGGTGGTAAATTTGATGGATAAAAGGTGATGATCTTGTTTTTTTTTTGAGATATTTCATAATATCTACAAAATAAGAAGGCTCAATATTACTTGGAACTTGTGTCTCACGTAATGACTCAAATAGGATATCCATATAAAAACTAGATTATTTTATGAGATCAAGGATTAATTTTTTTACATGTTTATTTATTAATTAGTCAATAATGTCATATCCCTTAGACATTATTATAAGATTAGGTTTAGTATGAACCTATCATATGTTATTAGGCGGGGGAATAGGTTTAACAATCCTACCTTTTTTAGTAGTAACAAAATGGATTGTGGAATCCAATATAATCCATGGGTGAACAACAGGTGTGGTATGGTACTTTTCATTCAAATAAGACTTAGGTAGAATAAAGGGTTGAGAACATGCACATTAGCATCTATAGATTATCTATGTAACATTACAAAATGAATTATAAAGAGAGATCAAGTGTTGTTTCTGGTTTAAAACCCTATCATACAAGGAAACTAATGTATCAAACCATAGTAATTATAAGGTATCGGACCATGAAATAATTTATACAAATATCCATAGTAAACATGATTTTCATATTATAGAAATTAGGGATCAACAATAGAAAAATTAGAAAACCCTAATTTACCTAGGGTTTGGAGTTCAACTATGGGGTTCACCAAATGTTTAACCCTAAAAGGAAAAAGGTATAGGTAAGCTTGGGTTACCTAGAGGATCATTAAAGGGTTATATATAAATGATAATGCATGAGGGTGATAATCAAATCTACAATAGGCTAATTAGGAGCTAAACTCATATATAAACATACATCAAATTTCTTATGGTGAGAATAGGCTAGATATAGAAAGTAAAACAAAGTTCTATATGGAAATGACAAAAAAGTAATAAACTTAGTTATTTTTTATGCTCAAACAATGATGGATATGGAACATGTATAAATTAGGATGAAATATGACTTTGGATTAGTTGCATGATTCTGAATTAAGTGCCTCTAGATCTCTTGACACTAATATCAGCTTGGAACGGTTATATTGACACTACTATCTGTATTTGACACAAGTGTCCTATATGGAATACTTAGTGAAAAAGGATGCAACCACCTCAATGCTTCTATATTTGACTTTATCTTTGCTTTGGTGCATTTATATTTGGGTCATGGACTTTCACTCTTCATGAATTTGTAAAACTGTAGTTCTTACTCTTCATGGTGACCTTGGAAAAAAATGGGTTAGTCGGGACATGTTGTCAAGCTAACACAAAATACCCCTATATCAATGAGCATTACCTACATAACTAATTCTCTGAAGAGGGCATCATACTGATGTAGTTTTTTCCTATATGGTGGCTTATGTGTGAATCATGCAATATGTGCAAAGTACACTAGTGACGTAGGTTGTAACTTAGTACATTAAGGATTGTGGACCGCTTTGAGTAAAAAAATGAGGATGAATATTTTAGTGTGCTTGTAGGGATTTGACAACAAAACTCAATGGAATCATATGTTTTAAAGTTCCAACATGTTTCAATGATGGTACTAGATGTATCTGAAAGGATAATTAGTTTTCTTCTTGTTTAAGGTTTGTTGGAACCCCTCAAAAGTATTTTTAAGGCTTTTACACCATGTTCACTCTAAGAAGCTATTAAAAGAGCTTTAACACTAGAGCCATCTCTTTTAAAAATCAAATATTTATCTTGACCCAAGGCATCCAACTTTGGTTAGCATAATGAGAATTTACATAAAGGGAAATCAGATCCATACTCCCAAAAATTCACACCATAACCACCTATGAGAAATAATGTAGATGATCAATCTAGGAATGAACTCAAAATGAAGTTGTGTTTTTTCTTGAAAGGATCCATGGGAACCAGGACATAGATGCCTTGGTAAGGGCTAAGTTCACTATATTGAGGTAGTCTTCAAAGATGATACAGATTCTGATCAACTTGGCTCATCCCCACTTATGAAGGAGCATGAACCTAAGAATTTGACAGATGAAGATTCAGGCACATTTGTAGCTCTTTCAAGAGCACCTAGATATTTTTAATAACTTAAAAGTGGTATTTGGATGATAAGAGTGTTGCTTGATACAACCTATTCTTAGCTTAGCCCTAAACCCTTTATCACAATTTTTTATCCATTATACAGACCATAGACATCTCCAGTCAACTCAAACACAATCCCAAAACTTTATTCCCAGATCCTAACCCTTCATGCCCAACAACCTACCAGTTAGACACTAGTGCCACATTAAGGACACTAGAACCACATGACGATAGTGTCCCCAACTTGACAATAATGTCACTTGCCCTAACTCTCTTGAACATATATGTTTTCAAATGTGTACCCCTCCTAAGGTTGGCTTAAGCACATTTTATTATCTACATAAGTTACAGATCATTATAAATACAAGACCATTAGACCTTTATCCATTAGATGAAAAATAGATGCAAAAAACCTATTCAATTAAGAAATAAGTTGAGAAAACTCAAGGTTATTAATCCTTATTCTTCCCTACTTCTATTTACTACCATCTACAACTGCCTTAAGCCCATATTTAAAAGATTTTCAATCCTAAGCACACTCAAAGAATTTAATATCACTATCATTCTAGCATGAACTTGCACTTGTACCAAGCACTAGGTGGGAGAACTACATTGGGCTTGATCCCTTCTAAAAGTATTGGTATGTAGGCAACTCTCTTCAGAACAGAGTGTTGGGGGTGTCCAGCCTATCTTACTATCGAGCACACATTTTCATCTCATGCCATACTTGAAAGGAGGATTAGGGTTTGCATATTAAATCATCTATTCCAAGAATAATATAGAGTTATATATTTTATGTACACAAGAACAAAACCTAGAAATATAGGTGTAGGTGCTCCCAAAAAATAGGAACAACCCTGTAAATAGGACATTAGCTCCATTTTGGGGACACTTGAGCTACATGGTGCTACATTCTAAGTTGAGTGATAATGTTTAGGGAAGAATATTACTTAGGTAACCTATTGATGACACTCAGAATTTTCCACAACCCAATTTTTAGCACTTAGATCTTCCATGATAGTTATTTTCTAGATAAGTCTCTATTTGCACATATTTATTACTATTTTGAGAAATTTAAAACAAGTCAAATTTTGTAACAAATTAGTGGTTATTTATAGCATATTATTTCACTAATTTAAATAACTCATCCCTTTAATCTAAATTAATATTTACACTAATAAAACCCTAAAATTTTAAATCATTTGGTGAACCCGACTTACTTCGAATATTGCTTAAAACCCTAGTTTGCCTTTTTCAAATTTGTTTGCACTAAATTAGGATTTCAAAACTTATTTTTTTTCTATTTATTTGGTACAACCTATCTCATTAAACCATATTTCACATTATGGTTTAATTTATTTAAATACAATTTTAATTTTTTCCAAAGCAACCCTGGTTCAACAAAACCTGAACCCTAGACACACTTAGGTTTTGTATTCTTTTTCTATTTATACTTATATTTTAGTTCCAAATCATCATATTTGCTTTCATATTTATTTTTTGTAATATTTCTTAAATTAACATTCTTAAAAGGTTCAAATTATAGAAAACTTGTTTTCTTATCTTCCCGACTACAATGCAGAATTTACAAACATATTTGATGAAACTGATAAGCAATAATTACAAGATTTTGTGTCAAAACATATAGATATACAAGATGACTTCATCACTATTCCTCAGGAATATTTCCAAAAAAATAAACAATGGTCAATATTCAACTCCCCCAATTAATAATGTTGGTATACCTATAATGGGGCTAACTCAACCAAATCAGCTAGTGTTACCTAAGATTGTAATTCAACAACCTTCAGTGATAGCTACACCTATTGTGGTTAATACCTCCACTCCAGATGTAGAATCCCTTATGTATGAGATTTATACTCATCAGTCTAAGGTGTTACATCTAGAGAATGGAGCTAATAGGCCATCACATGCCTTAGATTCTAACATTCTCTTACATACACCTTTGACACATCACATAGAGACAATTCCCTTTCCATCCAATTTTATGGCACCTAAGATTACATTATATGAAGGCAAGGGTGACCCAGAGCATCATCTTATATCTTTTTGTGTAGCATGCTTATACTATGTGTCTAAATATTGTCTTATCACAAAGTTATTTCCATTCAATTTAAAGGATTATGCCCTACAATGGTTTTATGATATGGGTACAGATGTAGTGTAATGGGGGATAAAATCGGGATTATAAAGCGACACTTTTTTCTTAAAATAGAAATATTTTAACTTGGAGATAATGTTCGAGATACTTCAAAAAATAATTTGGCAATGACATAATAACACATGAATTATGGCATTTTGAATGTAGTTTCTAAATATATAATTTTTTTCAATACCTAGATGATAAAAGTGTGTGAAATAGATGTATTTATGACAATACATTGGTCATTTTTTGTGAAAATATAAGGAGATTTCATGTATATGAACACACTTTTTTTAGTAAAGGAATGAATTCCTATATGAAACTTCATATATGGATAGGTGAAATGTTGAATATTTTTGAGAATATTTTTTATTGATTTTTTTATTATATATATATATATAGGTGATAAATCAAGATTATGGTTCATGGTTAGAGGTTTAAGATTTAAAAATTTAGGGATTAAGGTTTATGGTTGATGGTTTAAGATTCATAGTTTAGGGTTTAGGGTATAGGGATTAGCATTTAGGGTTTAAGTTTTAGTGTTATGACTTAGGGATTAAGATTTGGGCATATAATTATATTTTATGTTTAAAGGTTTGGGATTTATGGTTTATAGCTCAAGAGATTAAGGGTTTAGGTTTTAGGGTTTAGGATTTAGTGTTTGGGGTTAGGGTTTTGGGTTTCTCATTTCACACTTAAGGTTTAGGGTTTAGGATGTAAGGTTCAGGGTTTTGATCTTGGAATTTTGGTCAAGGGTTTAGGGTTTAGAACTTAGTGTTTAGTATTTAGGGTTTGGAATTTAGTGTTTGGGGATTAGGGTTCAGGATTTGGGGTTTATTTTTTAATATATAGAGTTTAAAATTTGTGGTTTTAGGATTAGGGTTTGGGGTTTAGGGTTAAGGGTTTAGTGTATAGGGATTTAAGTTTAGTGTTTAGTGTTTGGGTTTAGTGACAATGGTTTAGGGTTCATTTCTTAGTGTTTGGGGTGAAGGGTTTAAGGTTTAAGGTTTATATTTTAGTGATTTGGGTTAGTTGTTTGGGTTCTAGCATTTAAGTTTTAAGGTTTAGGGTTTATGGTTTTAGGAATTAGGTTTTATGGTTTTCAGTTTAAAGTTTTATGGTTATGTGTTTGTGGTTCAACTTTCTATTTTTAGGGTTATTACTTAGGGTTTCAATATTAGAGTTTAAGGTTAAGAGTTTAGGGGTAAAGTTTTAGGGTTTGGGGTTCAGTGTTTAGTGTTTAACAATCTTGATTTTTAATTTTTTTTAGGTTTAATTGATAAAATTAGGAATATAGGGTTAAGGGTTTATGGTTTAGTGTTTAGGATTTAATATTTTAGGTTTATGGTTTGGGGTTTAGGGTTTAGGGTATAAAGTCTAGGGTTTAATGTTTTAAGGTTCTATGTTTAGGTTTTACATTTTAGGGTTTATGAATTATTGTTTTGAGTTTATGGATAATGTATTAGGGTTAAGGGTTCAAGGTTTAAGGCTTAAGGTTTAGAGTTTAGGTATATTATTTAGTGTTAATGGTTCAATGTTTATGGCTTAAGGTTTGGGGTTTAGGGTTTATGTTTAAATGTTTAATGGTTTAGGTTTAAATCGGGTGTACTAGGGTGATTAGATACATTCATGTCCAATATGAGTAACTATATCATGACCATAGGAAGATGTCATGTATGAGTGACCGCATACATACATATAATACTATGTATGTGGTAGATTTAATGTATGAATGATTGTATCATTACTCTATATATATATATATATATATATATATATATATATATATATATATATATAGGTTGCATGTTATAAGATATTCATTTATGCATATTTATAGGTCCAAGGATAGACCCATTGATTAGAGTTCATTTTCCAAGTTGAGAAAAGGGTTGTTAAGAAGATTCCAAGGCAAAGATAAACAAACTCCAAGTATGGTACATCTATAACAACTTGATCAACTTCAAACCTGAAAAAAAGAAGGAATTGAAGGTCAAAACAAGCGTAAAATGTGAAGAACTTCATGACTGTAAGAAAACTTGATAGTCTACCAATATAGAATAGTGGTATATGTAGACAAAAGAATCATTTTCTTGTGAATAAAATCTGTGTTGTTACTTTATTTTTTGTATTCACAAATTTTTTACATGTGTGAATGAAATATAAGTTCATTTAAAGATAATTTATACTTTATTGAAGCTTCATGTCATTGAAACCTTCTAAAGCCTATTTTTTGTGTATCTATAGTCAGTTGTCATCTCTTATATCAAGTAAAAAAAATTACATGAGTTTGTTTATAATATTAGATAGGTTGAATGAGTTAGTAAAGAATCTATTCCATGTTTTCATTCTTTGAAAAGGTCTTTAAGTTTTATGAATAATTAGTCTGAAGGTATCGGGCTCTATGTGCATAGTCGAACCTTAAAATAGGGGTTTTTAATACAAAAAAACCATAACTTGCATCTAAACTGGTGGAATCTCTTCCAAATAATAGGTAATTTGTTAGATAAAGTTTATAAGGTATTACAATAGTTATCATGATAAAACTCACCTTGTGCTTACAAATATAGATGACACTTTTTTCATCTATCTGTAGATAGTCATAAGATAGCTCAGTCAAGATAAACTTCTGGTGTTTTAATTTGTTGAGTCTAAACCTAATATGAAGGTACAATGTTATTATGTAAAGACTATATAATACTTAGTTAAATTTATTCAAATCATTTATAAGTTGAGCCAATTCAATATCCTTCTAAGTAGGTAGATTAGGCCATCCAGACCTAAAGAGCAAAGTTGCCATTGAAGTTTAATTCTTAAGAAACCAATACAGGAAATTAGTTCTCATCCTTAGATATAGTCTCCAAACATATTAATAAATATTTATAATAATCCTTTGATGATATTAGATTAATAACACCTTTTCAATACCAAACATGCCTATACACAATAATGTAATAGTTCTTAGGACTTAGTCAACTTTTTGGGCACTTTAGTGATCTAATAATGTTTTGAGCTTGTGTAAAGACACCTATGAGTCTTGTATCATTGTATTGATATTTTCATTGAGTTTTTTAAGTGAATGAGTCCATAAAATAATGTATGTGTAGACCTCTTTGTATCAAATCCTTGGAGGTAAAATTTGGCCTAATAGGTCTATAAAGGGTAGAGTTGTTATCATCTGAGTTTTGAGTTGAATTTCTTCATGCACTAAGAATATTAAGTCTTGAAACAATTGATGAAACCCTCATAGTCTTATTTAAATAAGTGAGGATGTATAATTGAGTGCTTTATGAGTCAAAGAAGGATTTTTATTGAAAGTATATTACCATCTTGGGATTGAGTACCCTATTTTAAGTCATTGAAAGTGTCTTTTGATCTGAATACATAGAATAAAAATTCAAGAGATAATACTAAATAATAATTTATTTATTATTTCAATACCAATACTCAGAATACTTTTTTTGATAGACTAATAGATAGTTTATGGTGAGGAAGAAACCTAATTGTAAGTAAGTTTCTAGAAGATCTTGAAGTGGACTAGGTTGAATAAGTTGAGCACTTACTTTGACACCAGTAGGGAATAGTAAAGATCTTGAAGTGGAAATTATTTTGACACTAGTGGGGAATAGTAAAGATCAAGATATGGATTGTGTATTTAGGTAGGAAATACTCATGGAGATCAAGATATGGCTCAATTATTCAATCAGGTAGGGCATACTCAAGTAGATAAAGTAGGTAGGGAATACTCAAGTAGGTAAATTAGGCTTGTAATCTTCGATGGTATAGATCTATTACATATGTAACATGATTTGAAAACTTGTTTATCATTATATATTATGATCTTAAAATTATGACAACTAAGTATTGACTCGAATGGATTCTGAAAAACTAACTTCTAAATGGTAACTCCTACAGCTTTGTAATCAATTTCAGAAGATGTAGAGGGGCCCTAATTTGTTATATTTAGTAAAATAAATTTAAAGTATAAGAATATAAAATTTTATCTTATACTTATTAAATTTATTTTACTAAATATATCCTTTCACACACAAACAAAAAACAAAAACACAACAAAAAAAACATACGTCTTTAAATGTAAAAACAAGCAGTAAAAACTACATATTTTTTAAAAAAAAAAAACATGTCTTTAAAAGGGTGCATGCCCTTTCAACATTTCAAAGGGAATACACCCTTTGTAAATTGAATATTCCCTTCCCTTTTTTCAAAAGGGTGTATTCCCTTTTCTCAAAAGGGTATATGCCCTTTAGGGTTCGGACAATCCCTCACGAGATCTACACAAAAGGGTGTATGCCCTTTACAAAAAATATATATGTTTTTCATTGTGTCACCTTTTTTGTCCCCCAACTTTGTGTATCCACCCTTTTAATAAATCAATATATCACAACATTAAATCATTTGACCAATATGTTCCTAGCATATTTATATATTAATAACAGTGACAAGATACAAAGGCACAAGTGGCACAATTAAAACAAAAGTCAAACTTACCTATCACAAATTGTGTCTTATGATACAAGACTATATTATCCAAATTGATTGTCCTCATAGTAGATATAGATATTTAGGAAATATTTTTAAAAAATCTCTTACCAACATTACACAAAGCTATCGTATTCAAGAAGTTTCCTACATTTACCGATTTGTGCCACATAGTTAAGGAAACAGAATTTAAGCTTCTATCAATGGGAAAAATTAAGTATACCAGTGGATCAGAATCAAATATTAAGAGTTAAAACAAGCCTCCATACAAGGTAAGGGCCATTGAGAAAAAGAG
Organism: Torreya grandis; assembly: GCA_037957365.1. Taxonomy (NCBI): domain Eukaryota; kingdom Viridiplantae; phylum Streptophyta; class Pinopsida; order Cupressales; family Taxaceae; genus Torreya; species Torreya grandis. Next base: position 1,117,856 of record JARHVA010002157.1, read on the forward strand.
TGATCAAAATGACATAGTCAACATAACTTCAAAGCCATCTCCTAGATTGGTTTTATTTGTTCCTCAATTTTGAATCTTCCCTAACCTTCAAGAGTCACTAGTATGGGTTTTACAATATATCTTACAATGTAATGTCATATCTCTCCATCCCATTAAATATGTTGATATGACACAACCTATTCTAAATAGCTATGATTCTAATGCATTATATGAGTATCATAAGGCACCAAGCCACACAACAAACAAATACATAAGCCTAAAGCACAAGATACAAGATCTGATTGAGGTTAATATTATTGATGTGGGCACACCCATAGATGCATAGAAATCAAATAAAATAGAATATAATTCACTAAATATATTATTAGATCCATTGCCAAAGCACACAATTAGTGAGGCGAGGGGAACATTAGGTGTTCACTATACATATTAGGCACATCCACCACTAGATTCATATCATATAATTACAAAGGAGGCACATCTATTGCATAAAATTATTAGAATGTAACATACTACAATATCACATAAACCACTCATTGCATTCATATATCATGGGATTATTGATGATGATCTAGATCTACATGCACTCTTTATATGAGCATACATAGATCATTATCCTATCTAGAGTGTTATGGTTGATAACGGGTTAAGCATTAGTATGTGAACTATGACACTTTAACAAAATTTGGGGTACACATAGCAGGAAATATTCCTCATAAATATAGTCATTAGTGGTTTTAATGGTCATGCTAATCCGGGCAACAATTCAGATGATAATTCGGGTGATTGGTCCACCCTAATTGATGATGGAACTTTCGGGAGCCATAACTTTTGCACCATAGCTCCAATTGACTCACCGTTTGAACTGTTGGAAAGATAATAATGAGGGGAACATCATGAGATGGCATATAGATTTGATCAATGAAGTTTTACCCCTAGAACCCAATGCAAGTGTCCCAAATTTCAATTTTAGTAGTGCAGTCTAAAAATAGTATGTTTCTAAAAATAGTAATTCCTCGAATTCTGTATTATTGTAAATTGTGGAAGTCGAACCAATTCATCTCCCTCAAGATTGGTGACCTTACACATCCTCCCCACACCTTCAAAAAATGTATAAATGAAGATTTAACCTGAAATGGAAAGTAGACATCTCTTCTCAGAGATAAGCATATATTTGGGTCTACAAATTTGATCAATAAAACATCTCTTCTCATAGATAGCATTATTTGAATTATTTTATTCTTATTTCTTGAATTATCATTCAACCAAAGCTTTCAAGTTTTGGATCAGTGGTATCAAATCAGTTTGTCTTTAGACTGTATGATCCTAAGAATGAGGTCAAATTACAAGAAGCTTGGGTGGAAAATTGAACCAACAGACTATCCACCTATTCGCTCCAAATGACTTCAAATGGCAGACAACACCAAGACATCCAATCCTTTCAAAGAATTGGTGAATGAAGCCCTCCAACAATAGCAAGCACAGATGCTACAACAATTCACTCAAATTCTCCAACAAATCTTGATGGGAAATTCTAGCTCCTCATCTGTACCCACACATCCTTTCAGTGCCGCAACACCCTTCAAGGTTTAGGTGAATTTTGATATTCCTACATTTGAAGGTAAAATCAATGCTGATGTAGTAGAAAATTGGTTGGATCAATTGTCATCTTATTTTTTTGTAAATAAATTCACCGATAAAGAGAAGATTACTTTTGCTCTTTTGAAAGCATCATTGCCTATCAAAGTGTACAAAAAGAGATTCAGTGTAGATGATATTGGCCTTGAGACAGAACCTACTAGGGATGATTTCTTAGAAGTTGTGAAGGAAGAATACTACCCCATTAGAGCATATGACGATCTATATATAGAGTGGCAACAACTTTGCCAAGGTAAGGAATAATCTATTCAAGATTACATTGATATTTTTCATTCTCTATCTGCAAGATTGGGCATCCAAGAAAGTGAGAAACACAAGGTTCTCAAATAATGTGGTGGAATACAATGGTACATATGGGGGAAATGGAACTCTTCAATTTGGAAACCCTTGGTGAGGCATAAAAGTTCACAGTGAAGATTAAGCAGAAGTATGGAATAATGAATATGAAGAGTCATCCTTCAAAATGGAGAAGTGACAAAGAAGGTTAAACACGAGGCCAAAATTGGAATCAAAAAGAAGGAAAGGCTAGGAAATGGTGTGATTATCACAAATCTGGAACTCAGTCCAAAGAAGAATGTCGAGCCATCAAGTCCCTAATTTTTTAGTCACAATCCTTGACATCTACTGCTCTACCTCACACAGACCCTACAATTGAAGAGGTTAAAGAAGAGATTATAGATGCTAATCTTGAAGCCATTGTTGCTTCATCATAGACCCATGAGGAGAGGCTAGATGACAAGGGAAGGGTGTTTCACTCTAAGTTATGGGTGAAAGGTAAGCCTCTACATTTCATTCTTGATAGTGGAAGTCAAAAGAATTTAATCTATGATAATGTTGTGAAAATCCTAAATGTGTCTATGAAGCCTCACCCAAAGCCATACAGTATTGGATGGTTGAGTCCAGGGAGAAACCTTCGTGTCACCCACCAATGTCTTCTCTCATATGCCATAAAACCTTTCCAAGATGAGGTCTTATGTGATGTGGTAAATCTATATGTTTGTGATGTACTCTTTGGTTATCCATTCATGTATGATCGACATGGCTTCTATGAATCAAGAACTTGAAGGATCACTTTCACTTTTGGAACACAGCGCTATAGGGTACCATAGGTACCACCTTCTACATATGTCTCTCTGATTAGTGCCAAGAAATTTGTTCTCATGGTGGTCAAGCCACAAGAATCCAAAAGGGTTGATGTTAAATACCTAACTACACAAACAACACAACAAAAAAAGAAAATAGATACCAATATGAATAAGTTCATGGCCTTTCATCCATAGACTGATGGTTAGACCAAAATGGTGAACAATCGGGCCCTGCACAGTTCTATAAATCACAGTCCCTTCCAAGTATGCATCATGAATAAAATTGAAGCACAAATACCACACTTGATGACAAATATTAATGCAATGGGGAACATTGCTTCTCATGGAGGAAGGAATGATCTGGGCAATAATTCAGATGACAATTCGGGTAATGGGTCCACCCCAATTGATGATGAAATTTCCAGGAGCCATAACTTTTACACCGTAGCTCCAATTGACTCACTATTTGAACCATTGGAAAGATAATAATGAGGGGAACATCATGAGATGGCATGAGCTTTTCTTGATTAAGTTTGACACCATAAAACCCAATGGAAGTGTCCCAAATTTCAATTTTAGTAGTGTAGTCTAAAAATAGTAAGTTTTTAAAAATAGTAATTCCTCGAATTCTGTATTGTTGTAAATCATGGAAGTCAAACCAATTCATCTCCCTCAAGATTGGTGACCTTCCACATCCTCCACACACCTTCAAAACATGTATAAATGAAGATGTAACCTAAAATGGAAAGTAGACATCTCTTCTCAGAGATAAGCATATATTTGGGTCTACAAATTTGATCAATAAAACATCTCTTCTCAGAGATAGCATTATTTGAATTGTTTTGTTCTTGTTTCTTGAATTATATTTCAACTAAAGATTTCAATTTTTGTATCACGTGCTCAAAGCTCTATTAGGGAGATTGTGCTTCCATCATAAGTTGGACTAACACACATAGCCACTCCATTCCTAGTAGTACCTAGTGCAAGTGTATTTGATATATTATTGGGTAGGCCATGGTTATAGTAGTTCCATTTCATCCCATCTATAATACATAGATGCTTGAATTATCAAACATAATCCACCACCATCCCATAGAAATTGGATTTGATCAAATTATATTGATAGCCATGAATTGGGAAACATTTATCAGTTACTAAAAATGGTGCATTGGTGGTTGGATCATTGAATAATGTACAAATGGCTGCTTTTGATATTTATTTATTTTTGACTTCACATGCTAATTTTTTTTAGCATAATATTCCCTATAAATATCCTGATATGATGCCTATCTATCAAGTTCACTAGTTTTCAAGTCAAATTTACCCAATATTGACTCTAGGCTATTGGCTAGATAGATGTGGTGGGTGCTGGTGGATATGACATCCCTCACTCTACTGATTACTTGCTCAATTTTAATTTTATTTTCCATAATGTGTGAAACTAGATCCTCCTCATTACCTAGGGGATCTTGAGGAATTATAGGAGGGTTAGGTGGAGGAATTTAAAGGTTAAGAAGATTGGTGAAGGGTTACTCAGAGGATTCAGAGGGTTAGGTGGAGGCTTAGATAGAGGATTAGGAGGCTTAGGGGTAGGGTTAGCCACATGATTAATAGGGTCAGGTAGAAGCTTAGAAGGATAGTTATGGTCTCTTGTAGTGGATTAGTATTTTTCAAACAAATAATTTACAATTAGACAATGTAAGAAACACAAATTTGGTAAAATACAAAGTTATTAGGTGAATTTTTTATTTCTTAGCTCATCTACATGGAGGCAATGTGAATTTTAGGACATGTTGATCTTTCTAATGGACATATGACAAGTTTTGAAGTCTTTAGAGGTGAAAAATGATCAAATAATAATACTTAGGAGTTGGAAAATGTGAAATGACAACAATTGGCTATGGAATTTTTTGACAAATACATAAGTAACACGTGCACATGATTACAATGTGTATATATAAGAATAACATGTATATGTTACCCCATAATGTGTACACGTTATCACATAATGTGTATGAATTATGGCTCAACAATTTCCTAGCCATAATGTAAATAATGCATATGCATTATGTGAATAACTCGTATCCATTATATGATATGTCCATGAAATTACCCCCCAACTCAATGCACATACCCATTTTTTAGTATTTTTTACATGTTTGAAATATTTTAAAAGTCTAATCAAGGATGTCCTAATCATCAAAAGGTGTAGAACAACCTATAATTTTCTCAAGCTTTGTTTATATCAATGCACTACCACAACTTTAATTTTTATGTTTAATGGTTTCCTTGAAGATAATGTTAGAGGTAAATAATCATAGTTGTCATGCCTGTTTCCAATAGTTTTTGCTTTGTTCACATTCAAAAGATGAAAGAAACTATGATAAGGGTCAGGGGTTAGATGATACCTGGATGAAGTTTTGTGCACCAAATCCAGATGATTGAAGGAGCTCCTCTTTGGCTATGGATATAAGAAAGGCTTAAACAAGGAAAGTGTTAGATGGATATAAGGTGGACTGCCAAGCCTAAGATTGATCCCAGAAGTGTAAAGACTTCCCTGAGGGATGACAGTCCACTAGTTTGACAAAAGAATGTTGTTAGAAAGAGAAATGATAAAAGACTAAACAAAAGAAAAAGAGATAAATGCGTACCTATATTCTATTAGTCTTGCACAGTCATCGATGTCAGTGATTCTGCCAGCGTCAGTTGCCAAGGTTATCGATGTCAGTTAGTCTACCGGCATTGGTAGGGGAAATGGTCGATGTCGATTGGGGCAATGGCCTTGGATGAGTTTTTGGTCTACCTGTGATCAACAGAATGGACTGGGATGTATGTGGAAGCTTGTGCAGGTTTACAAAGCAATAGATAGGGTCTTAGTAGGGACAAGGGGTAGAAGATAGGTTGTCATAAAGGAGTAGGGATATGGAGAAGGCCTCTCAGCCTTTCCAAGAAGGAAGTCAAGTCTAGTCTAGTTGATAGCTGAGCTTGGTTGATAATGTTTAGAAGTAATGAAAAGAAACTAACTGCTCATACATTCTAAATACATTTGAAATCACTGAAATAGTAAAAAGGGGAGAAGAATACTTAGCTCTTGCCTGGTGTAGAGCCAGAGGTGTTTGGAATGCTTGTACCTATTGTGTCTATAGCCAGAAGAGCATTAGTTAAAGTCTGATGATTGATCTCAAAGAGTTCCTATTGATTTCTAGGTCTGAGAGCCAAGAGAGGAAGAGAGTCTGAGATAGAGCCTGATAGCAAGATAATTCACATTCGTGGGGGGAGGAAAAGTTAGCATTATGGGTGTAGAATTTAGTTTTAAAGAAACTGACATTGGCGATACCATCGATGTCGGTCGATAGTTGATCGACTTCGGAGGCTAGAAGATGGGGAAAAAGCTATTTTTAGCCTTTGGTCCATTGTTCCAATTGCCAGGGTCAATTTGTCATTGTGAAACGGTCTGAATGGTGGGTTTAATGAGCACCAGAGGCTAGTGGAAGGGTTGAAATGGGGTTTAAACAATTAAGATTTGGCATGGGGTGAGGGAGGCATCCAAGGAGATGTATCCAAGGTGGTGTGAGGTGTCATAGGTGATGTGTCAAGGGTGTTATTAATTTAAAATAGTTAATTTATTTTAAATTAATAAGTGTGTGGGTTAAGAATGTTTAGGAGGTGGACCAAAGGGGACCAAGGGGGAAGATGACCAAAGAATAGACATGATTTTGGTGTCTACATTTGCCCCTTTTTGTCTTGTTGGTTGTTCTTGATGAACTGCAAGACAAAAATAGGAGTAGGCTATCCCATGTATGGGATGAGGTGTTCCCCCCTCAAAGCGGGAGTCGAGGAAGGGAACCTGAGATCGGGTGTCGATTTGATAGAGAGATGGATAGATACGGTGAAGGTTTGAGTGTGAACACTACAAAGGGTGAGATTGCATGTATACCACTCCACACGATAGGTAGGTCAAATTTTCATGGTCAAAGGTTGAGGAGTGCTAAAATCAAAATAACTAGTCCCCAGCATTTAGTCATAGTTGATTGGGTTATTTGATCCAAGTTGTAGCTCCAATGGTCATCATGTTCCAAGTATCTCGAGCTCAGGAAATGCTCTTAGAAAACATGAAAAAGGTCACAAGTAGTGGGGATCAACTGGAGCGCGATCCAATACTTGTGAGGGTCAGGGACAATTTGCTAACTAGTCATGAGGTAGCAAGGGCAATCAAAATAACCAAGGTAGAGTTGTCTCAAAAGTGGTCACGGTCTGAGGAGATAGTCGTGATCTCTAAGGTCTATGGTCGAGTTAGGTGGAGGTAAAAGTGATCTCAAGTGTGGCCCAAGAGGCTAAGATGACTCTTACTATGAGGACTGGCTGATTGTGGGCATGATTATGGTCATTGTGAAAGAAGAAAAGCCATCGACGTTGGTTATAAAACCAATGTCGGTAGCCAAAAGGGGATGATGTCAGTGATAATCGACTGATGTCAGTGGCCTAGGGCATGCTTCAGCTGACATCGGTGGCCTACTAAATTTGATAAGACCAGATTGGCAGCCCACCAAAATTCATTTGTGATTGTTGAAGAAGTCAAAAAGTGAGCTCTGGATTGACTGAGTGAAAGTGAATTTTAAGTGCCCAGTTTAGCAATGTGAGGTGTTAGAGGGTAATTGGAGGAGAGAGTGAGTGAGGTATAGAGTGATTGGAGGTTAAACAGTGGATTGTGGGCCAAGAGGAGGTTATGGAGAAGTGAGATAGAGGAGATGGCTGAGGGTGGAGAAGGTCCCATGGGAGGTCCACCACTAGCAGCACCCATCGTGCCACCATGATGGCGATGACAGGACGAGGTAGGAGGTGCATTTGGTTATTTTTGGGTTGTTTTGAATTGGATTTGTTTTTGAAATTTTTGAGTGTCTATAGCTTAGAAATTGAGGAAGAAGGGTAGTTAGGAGGGTGGGAAGGGTAGGTAGGTCATGTTAAGTTGATTTAGGAGGGTTCTGAGGGGAATGGGTGAGAAATGGGGAAAGCCCTAATTTTTAGGGCTCACCCTGGTCGGCCATAGGGCCGAACCAGTCACTGACGTCAGTGGGTTCACCGATGTTAGTCAACCAACAACTGATGTTAGTCAATTATCTACTGACGTCAGTCATCAAGTGATTGATGTCGATTAGATGAGTGCCAATGTCAGCATGCTAACCGATGTCGGTGGCTGCTTAGTCTAAAAATATTTGGAAAATTATCAAGTCCAAGGGCCGAAGCCATGCTGAGGGCTTTTCAGGTGTCAGGATAGGCATAGAGGGGGAGGTGGATTGGCCAAATAGGTAGATGAAAAGGGGGAACATAGTTCTCCCATGAGGGAAGAAGGGTCACAGTGGTTAGTTGTTTGTTAACATGAGTTTGTGTGTTTTGGTTGGATGCAAGCGAGGCAGATGCTGATGCTATGAGATCGACTACCAACATTACTGATGTGGATGCATTGAGACATCAGCAGGGAGGAGTGGGCTCAGATGACTGCCATGGGACCAGGTGGGCTATGGCAATACTGCCAGGTGGCTAGAGATGTGAGCCTGATGGTGGCTCTAATCGAGCGATGGGACCATTCCACCAACACCTTCCACTTGCCTACAGGAGAGCTTATAGTGACAGTGGAAGATGTGTACCAAATTTTGTGGCTACTGATACATAGAGTAGAGTTATATGCATGCTCGAGAGAGGCACATGATATTAAGATGATTATGTTGTTTGGAGAGCATGCAGCTGAGGTGAGCTACCACTCAGCCAGTTTTGCTTATGAGACTTTATATGTGGCAGATGAAGATGCACATCGACTGGCCATCCTGATGATGATAGGCATCACAGTCTATGTGCTACCAAATGCAGAGGGAGGTAGGTTTCTAGTTCCTATGATTGGAGTTTTGATAGAGATGTTGGAGACACAGATAGTGTTTGCCTCAGTGCCTATCTTTTTGGCCAAGTTATATAGAGAGCTCTGGGGTATCAATCAGCAGTGACAGTATAGCTTGTGTGTAGGCCACCTCCTGCATTGTTGGGTGTATGAGCACATTGTGGTCACCTGACCTCTTAGCCTTCCAATTGTGATCTAGGCCAAATTTAGGGTTAGGTTTAGGCAATGGTGTGATGTGATGACATAGACTCAAGTGGACAGAGTAGTCAGGGACATCGACTACTGCAGAGGGGTACTAGAGGCCCTGATCCCAGTAGACATCATTTGGAGACCATACCTAGTGTACCCAGTCTTTAGAGACCAGGGAGAGTAGCTGGTTAGAGTGCAAAGCATCAAATGGGTTAGAGGCAAATGAGTTGATGAGCTCAAGAGGGTGCCAGTGGAGAGAGTGTGGCGCCAGTTTGGGTTGTGACAGGATGTGTCATCCACCTTTCCACTATATAGGTGAGATGATAAAGAGGCACCACTCCCACTACCAGAGGAGATAGAGGGGCCCAATTTTGAGGAGCTACTAGAAGGCCCTGGGATAGCAGATCCAACATGCACATAGGCCTACTCACCATGGTGGGTAGGGTAGTACATAGGGATACAAGTAAGACCACAGCTAATCTGTAGGCAGTGATCAGAGAGTGGGATGCAGCCTGATAGGAGAGAGATGCTACCATCTAGGAGAGGGATGCAACATGAGGGTAGGTGACCATTTTTTAGGGCTAGGTTACAGGATTATAGGGCCAAGTCACAATTTTGACAGGGTAGGTGGTTGTTTTGATAGGGCAGATCACTATTTTACAGGGGCAATTGACCACAACCCAGGCATAGGTTTTGGTAAGACAAGTTTTTGGAGGGTAGGGCCCCATTCAATAGCCACCTTAGTAGCCATCTTAGGAGCTAACACAATCAACATCAGTGCAGCTAGCTCATTCATAGCCACAAGGTTCAGTGTAGGGTGCGGCATTGGGATTGATGGGTCCACCATAGACTGTACCTATATCTAGGTACAGGACTATGTTGGATGAGATTGCTTATTATGAGGGGGCTATCAGGGAGTTCCCTTAGATACAATGATACTCTGAGATGCAAGATGAGCAAAGTTGTCATAGGTCTATATCGCGTGTGACTACTTTGGGTGGTCACAGATGGCATAGGTCAGAGGGCAGAGATGATACAGCCTCTTCACGGCTGCCGCCACCACTGCCACAACCAGAGCCTTGAGGCAATTTTTGATATTATGTATATACCAGCCTATGAGCCATTGATGCGAGATGTACATTTTTTGAGAGAGAGAGATAGATGTTGTATCTTTGTAAACTTTGATGATATATATGATGGGATTTTGATTGGATTACTGATGTGTCATGGATGTGATAGATGTTTAATAGTTTTAGCATTTTTCATATGTTTTAATGATATATGCTTAATGTGATGATGTTTATGATGATGTTATTGATTATGATGATGAATATGTTACAACATTTTTCATTATTGTGTAATGATGTATGCTGTAACATTGGTTTACGTTTTGGTTGTTAGTTTCCATGTGTATTGTTTTTCATAGAAACTAATGTGACTAGTTTATGATAATGTTAATGGTTTTGGAAATATGTGATTGGTTGTTATGTGATGGGCATGTGATTGATGAATGGCTGAGCTAACCTCAGAAGACCCCATGTCAACTGAGTGCTGCCTACATAGCCCCAGTTGTTAGGGGCCTCAAGCCAATGTAGTTCTCCCAAAAAGGGAGGAAGAGGGTCGGTTATGGGTAGGATGTGTCAAGGTTAAAGTTTAAATAGTTTGTTCATCAAGTAGATGAAAAAATGGATGTGGCTGAGCTAACCCCAAAAAATGTCATGTTATTTGACTGCTACCTACATAGCCCCAGTCGTTAGGGGCCTCAGACCAATGTAGTTCTCCCAAAATTGGAGGAAGAGGGTCGATTATGGACTGGTTTGGACGATGTTAAGTCATGGGTAAAGGTAATATGGTTTATCCATCAGGGAGATGAACAAACGAATGTGGCTGAACTAACCTCAGAAGATGTCACGTCATCTGAGTGCTACCTACATAGCCCCTATTTGAAGGGCCTCAGACCAATGTAGTTCAGGATGGTTGATAGGTGGGTTGGGTCAGGTTATAAATGATGAGGGTAAGATGATGTTACAGCCTTTTCCATATTATGTGATGGTGTATGCTAAAAATGAAATGAGTTGATTTATGCTTCAACAAGTAATGGTTTATGCTTGACATAAATTGTGGGGTTGATAGTTTCCATGTGTATTGGTTTCCATAGAAACTAGTGTGAATAGGCTATGAGAATGTTAGTGGTCTGAAAAAGGTTTGGTTGATTTGGGTTGGTTGGCAAAGGATTTGGTTGGATGTGACAAAGACATGTAGGAAGTGAGAGGCATTTTTGCCCTTTCATTGACAAGGACTATGATGATAGCATAAGTAGGGGGTTTTTAGAAACAAAAAGCCCCATTCATGCATTACGTTGTTGACTAGTGGTTGTGTTAGAGAAGCAATCAAATCACTTTGACATTAAAATGAGCTAGAAATCCCTTGAGTAGGTGATGTGATATGTTAAGATAGGGTAGCCCTTTTTAGTAGGGATAACTTTGGCCCTTTTTATAGGAGACCCTGAGAATGACTATAAGTCAAGTCCATGACACTTTTTTTTTTAGGTAGATTGATCGATGCAGGAAGTCTACATAGGGATGTTTGTTTTGTTTTGTGGTCATATGTGAAGCCAATCAATGCAAGAAGCTTCTGAGAGAGTGATGTTTGTAGCAATATTTTTAGGCATAGCCATCCTTCGAGGGAGTGGTCTATATTTTTCTTTACATGTTTTTGATATTTTTGAATAGCTGTCCTTCAAGCGAGTAGTCTATTAGCTACAACAATGATGATGCAACTGTCCTTTGAGGGAGCAGTCTGCATTTAAAGTTTATGACCTTTGGATATTTTGTTTGACATCCCAATTTATTGATAGAATTTTTATTCATGGACAAGACTATAGAAGTTTAAGGGCTCCCTTTTATTAGGACAAAGCATTCATACTTTATAAAAGGGTTACACAGTGCTTGTTTAGGGGAACAGGGTTGAAAGGAATGAGGATTGAGATGACAGGGATTGCTCAAGGGATGAGTTCAAGTTAAGTATCAAGTGAATGAGTACTTGATTAATAGTAGAATGGTCGTAGATGCAAGTCATTAAGAGGGTCAAGTTCTGGTCGGCCTTCAAGAGAAGACAGACGATAAGTCCCTGATCCATACTTGTGCATTATGATGTAAGGTCTAAGCCAATTAGGAGTAAACTTGCCTCGTTTACTTCTTTCCATATTGGTCATGTGTTGGTGATGCTTAAGAAGTGGGTTGATGTTTGGTCGAGGTTTGGTCGATGCTTGGTTGGTGCATGGTCGATGCTTGGTTGATGTTTGGTCGATGTTTGGTTGAGGTCATGGTCGAGGCTTGGTCGATGCTTGGTTGATGCTTGGTTGATGTTTGGTCGATGTTTGGTCGAGGTCATGGTCGAGGCTTGGTCGATGCTTGGTTGAGGTCAGATAGTCAGCATAAGGTGGAATTCCTCCAGTTGCTAGTGATAGGGACAATATTTAACACCCATTGCGGATGATCAATGGGTTGGATAAAGGAGATAGAGAGACCTGGATACCCCCCTAGTTGATAGGTTAGGGGTTCCAAGTGAATGACACTTATGCAAAGAAAAAAACTAGGAGGGATGGAAACCACCGACTCTGTAGGTGAAGAGGGGGGATAGGCGAATTGGGAGGTGATTGGTCTATGATAGGTTCGAGGTGAGGGTTAGAAGTTTTAGTAGGTTCTTTAAAACCCAGGCCATGTCGTTTCTTGGAATTCTCATCATTTGGTGGTTCGATGGGCTGATGGGAGCCTTGTTCATAGTGCCCAAAGCCAAAACCTTTCCAAGCACACCTATAAAGATAGGTATGAGCAAAGTTTGGGTTGCCAAGAAAAGAGAAGTTGGATGTGAATAGTTAAGGTGAGGAGAGAGGATTCCCATCAGTAGGAGCTCGATCTAGCCCTCCATAGATGAGATTGGTTTGAAGGTTAAGAGGACCATAAGGGATGACCATTTCGATCCGATGGTCATAGCTAGGAATATGATGAAGTTGTCCATACTCTTGCAGAGTCTAGAACATGTCTAAGGTAAGTAAGCGATACTCCCAAAGTGAAAGTCATTGGAAGATATCTTCCATACGGTCCTTTGTTGTCACTTGAGGAGGTGGTGTGAGTGTGACCACCATTTACGTACTGGTTGAAGCTTCCACGGATGGAGGCGGTGTTTGGGTTGGTGTCTTGAGAGAAATGAGAATGTTGTTTGGTCAATAGGTCATATTACACATCTTGAAAGGGGATGGGTCAACGGGAATGACATGGACTTGACCGTCGTGTTTGAATTTGAAACAACAGTGTAGTGTAGAAGGAACACAAGCCATGGCACGAATCCAAGGTCATCCTAATAACATGTTGTATTGGAACTCTCTCTCTCTCGATGATGTAGAAGAGCTCTAGGACTATGCGTGGGCCAACATAAATATGAAGGATGATGATGCCAATGGTAGTGGCAGTGGTGTCATTAAAAGATCGAAGAATTACATCAATTTTTGATACACAATTCTTGGGGAGGGCCAATTGATCATAGGCATGGGTGGAAATGATATTAATGCTAGCAACCCCATCAATCTTCTGAGTTAGATGTAGGAATTTGAGAATCACTGAAAGTAATAGAAGCGACAGGGGATAATGATTGGACCAAGGCAGCTAGTGGTTAGAGGTCTTCAAGTTGGACCTCCACTGCCTGTAAGGCTCTGATTAGAGCTTGACGATGTTGGGGAGAGCTTTGGATGAGGTCATATAAGGTCATCTTCATGGGCGTTTGGTGAAGCTGTTTCACCATAAAATCATGGATTGCCCCTGAAGAAGAGGGTTGGGATGCACCTAGGATAGAAATCTTGGGTTTTGGTGGTTGAGGTGGCTTGACAAATGGGTAGGTCCAAGGAATAGCATCTTTTTCTTTTGCTTTATCCTTTTGTGACCTAGTGGCTACATGGATGGTGTTAATTTTGAAGAGAGAGGGCAAAGGAGGTGAAGGTACCATAGTCTGTTGGTAGGATGCAGATGAGGATGAGGAATTTTGAGGGACATGAGATGGGGTCAGAGGTTTATTGATAGTATCCTCAAGAAGAAGAGTGTCTTTTTATAGGTATTGGCGAATGACAATCTTGAGGGCACAACAATTTTTGATATCATGTCCTAGTGTGTGATGATATAGGCAAATTTTAGTATCATCAAACCAAGATGGTTTTGATTCAAGAGGTTGAAATGGTTTGATAGGTTGGAGAGTAATGCTAGAAGTTTGCAAAAGTCATTGTAATATCAAAGCATATGAACCTGCTAAGGGGTTAGTGTTTGCATTAGATGCACTAGATGTTGAGGACTTTTACTTGGGAGTTGTTGAAGGAGACTTCCATACCACCTTTTGGGTTGGTGGTGTAGCCACTTGCGTAGATGACACTTTCTTCGTGAGGGGTGCCAAATTTTTCAGAGGAAGTAGGTTTGTGGTGGGTGAAGGAAGTAATGAAGGTAACTTGTTTTGGTTAGGGGTTGGAGTAGGGAGCACTCCTATTATGGTAGAAGGATGTGGGCCCAAAATGGAGGGAAATGTTGATGGTGCATGAGGAGTTCACCGACGTGGTTTAGCAGCCTTCTTTGGTTTGGTTTGAGAACTACTATTGGGTGGGGCAAGGTTCAAGTCTACCTTCACTTACAGGTGAGTGAGGTTAGATATAGGGTGAACGTCGAGGGATTTAATCGATTTTGATATGGTGGATGAGGGTTTAGGTTCTAATGTGGATGGTTGAGGTTTTGAAGGTTTGAAAGTAGAAGTCTGGTCCTTGTCAGAAACTTTTGGAGATTTTGTCACAGGAGGGTCGATAGCATGAGTGAGATGAGACGCACAAGGTGAAGAGCTTTGAGTCGCTCCCATAATGCCTGATGTTCCAATTTTCTCGATTGGAGAAGTCCTAGTTTCTTTACTAATTGATAGAATGGTTTGGAAGAGGTTGGATGAGGCCTTGATTCTTCAGAAGATGTGGATGGTTGTGAGATTAGAAATGTGGTAGATGCAGCGGTCTCAGTCTCAAGGCATGGGGGAGTCATAACTGGATCATCTTTGGTCAGAGAAGGTGAAGAGACAGGTTCTTCTCTTGGTGGAGAAGGAATCAGAGAATGTGGCTCCTCAAGAGGATAGAGGGCAGGGATAATGGTGCCTTCTACTTGTGGTTGAGGAGCAGGAAGGGTAGGGTCCTCCATTGGTAGTAGGAAAGAAGAAGGTGGGGCTAGTGGCATTGGCATGGTCAAAGCGTCCTCTAATATAAGAGAGGTTGATAGAGAACTAACAGGAGAAGAAGGCTCTTCTACCTATGATGGATAAATAGGGGAAGAAGAATCTTTCTCCTGTGAAGGACCAATGGGTTGACTAGCCTCTTTAGACTATGAGAGAGGTTAGTCAGGCACAAGAGGAGAGACAGTGTTGACTGTGCATATATTACACTCTTGGGAGTCCTCAACCATAGTTTGCACGTTGTTTTGGCTAGGGGGATGGTTAGGAAAAGGTTGTTTAAAGATGTCTATGCTTTGATTGGGTGGTGCATTTGGGTTATCCAAGACAAGGTCACCTTTATCTAGCATGTCTTGAATGATGTTATTGAGAGTCTTACAATTGTCTGTGTCATGGCCTTTGACATGGTGATAATTGCAGAAGTCATTTTCCCTATACCACGTAGGGATAGCTTTTGAAGGGTCAAATTATGGGGGTGGTCAAATTTGGGGGAGATTGAGGACTCCCTGTTTGACAATTTTATCCAACACAGATGCGTATGACTCTCCTATTGGAGTGTATCGACGTTGTATGTATCTTTGTTGGAATTGTTGTGTGATACTTTGAGATGTGGATGGTTCAGATTGGTTGGTCATTGTCAAAGATGATGGTCTAACGACTACAACATTTGCTGATGCCTTGGATTTGGAATTAGAAGAAGAAGGTTTAGAGGAAGGGTCATTTGACTTGGTGTTGAGGTTTTTACTCAGAAATTTAACTTTGTTTTCCTCGACGGCACGTAGTTCAAGCTTCTTAGCCATCGTGAAAGCTTCATCAAAGGTGTGAAATGTTTGGACCTGTAAAGTAGAAGAGATGTGCTTGGCACATGCTCATGAAAAGAGCTCAATGACCTCAGATTGAGGTAGGGAAAATGAGAGTTGATTTATTAAGCCTCTCCAATGGGTGATAAAATCGGCTATTGATTCATCGTCAAATTACCTGATAGTGTATAGGTCTGTGATGGAGACCTTTTTGGTGATGTTGATCGAAAAGTGGTCAAGGAAAAGTTGAGCCAGTTGAGTGAATATGAAAAGAGAGTGACCGGTAATAGAGCTATACCAATCGAGGGCAGGACCAAAAAGCGACATGGGAAATGTGCATAGCAATAATGCATCATCATGTGCTATAAGATAACAAGCGTGTCTAAACACTCGCAGATGCTGCTGTGGGTCTTCCTTACTCTAGAAGCAAGTAAACTTAGGAAGTTCCCACTAACTGGGGTATGGTTGGATTGGGACTGAGGGATGAATGGGTTCATTACAAATTTGCTCATATGAGAGAGCATTTCTGGAACCCGAAACGGATGTCACGAGACTAGACATTTTATCCATCAACATCTTGATTAGGTTAGTTGATGGATTTGTAGACGGGGCACCCCCTAGGTTGTAAGGCACTTGGAAGGTGTTAGGAGGGGCATATGACGTAGTCAGTTGCGCTTGTATAGGTGCAACATATTGGTAACTAATCATCGGGGTGGATGTTGAAGCCAGGGGTACTTGTGCCATGGAGTTAGAGGGCACAAATTGAATAGGGGCTGCCAAAGGTGGTTGAGGGGTGGAAACACTTGTTGAAGGGTAGGTAGTTACTCTTGTGTTGATGGGTGCAAGAGTAGGCGGAATGGATACTACTAGGTTTTAGAAGGGTGTAGAATTTTGTTGAATAATTTGTGGTTGAGGGGGTGCCAAAACCCCAATGGAGGTAGGTTTAGGAAAAGAAAGAGAGGCCACACTTTGAAGATAGGACATAGTTGGGTTATTAGTTGAGGTAATGGCTTGGGTGTCTATGGGTTGAATTATGGTGGTGGTTGTTGATATGATTGCCATCTCAACTAAGGAAGTTAGCATCCCATAGATTGGGTTGCCTAAAGAGTCTCGCATTTGACTTCTTGCGAGATAGTGTTGAAGGGCCTTGACATTAAGGTCAAGGAACCTTTGAAAGTGTTGATCCCCTTCGAGAACAATAGATGGTTGAGTCGGGGTTGGTTAAATTAGAGTATGCTCAGTGTCTGAATGATACTCCATTAGGGGACTTGTTATGGAGGGCGAAGGTAGAAGTGGTTGTTGCCTTGCGTGGTCAACAAGAGTCTTGGTTTGACTATGTGTCAAAACCATTCAAGGCAAAAAAAAGGTTCAGATCTAGAAATTGTGTTTTTTAGTCTCAAAAAACCAGAATGGGTGTTGGATAGCAAGAAAGCTGAGTTTTAAGCTTCTTATTTTGAGAAGAAAAATTTTAGACAGTGACCGATGTTAGTATAAAAACCAATGTCGGTGAAAAGTTGCCGATGTCGGTCAGATAACCAATGTCGGTGAAGACAGTTGCTGACATCGGTGGAAAGACTAATGTCGATTACTGTGTTATTCCAGAAACTCAAAAAATTTAAAAGTTTTTGGAAAATAGAGGAAAGCATCCTTACTAGCTCAAAAGACAAGATAGAAATAGAAAAATAGATGAAGACAAGCAGACCCTAAACGTTAAATTCCTAAGGATAGATTTTAAAGTCATGTTAGCTTATGCCTTAGAAGAGTGTGTTTAGGAAGTTGGATTTTAGAATGGGTCCTAGAAGAGGCAGTCTAAGCTTGGTTTCAAATTAGTTTTGGTGCTCAAGATCTATGTTAGGTTCCATACGTGGCCTGGTGCTAAGGAGCTAGCTCCCCTCACTTCACGAGCCCAGAGATAAGCTGGGTCGCTTAGCTAGTATATACTTTCCCTAGAGTTTATACTCTACCAGAGAATAGAGTGGGTTTTCCCCTTGGTAGTGAAGTCCAAGTTGGATTACCAGGAAGGGTAAGCTATCCGCTAGGTGATGAAATCCTAGTTGAACCTTATCTAAGGTATGTTTAGATGTTTAGTTGTGATAGTGGTCTGGTCGTGTAACATAAGTGCACTACGATTTATTCATAATGCAGTTTTAAGTTACTAGATGAGCTAAATGTGCATTCAGGTAGAAATGAAGTGCAATATATTTTTTAGCCCAAATTGAAATGTGTGTTTGTATGCAGACAAGTGAGAAAAGGTTGAAGAGTATGAGCTTGAATAGTCTAAGATGCAGGAAAGAAAGAAAAAGAAGCATTCTTTTTAACTTGTTAATGGTGTCTTTTCGAAAGAGATAGAAGAAAAGGATGCAAGAAGAGATCTAATGCACCTATATGAATGTTTGTTTTTAGGAGAAAAAGTATGAACCCAAGGAAAACTTCCAGGGTCCCACCGGGCATGCAAGAATGTTTCCAATAGTTTTTGCTTTGTTCACATTCAAAAGATGAAAGAAACTATGATAAGGGTCAGGGGTTAGATGATACCTGGATGAAGTTTTGCGCACCGAATCCAGACAATTGAAGGAGCTCCTCTTTGGCTGTGGAGGATGACACCTGTAGATAAGAAAGGCTTAAACAAGGAAAGTGTTAGATGGATATAAGGTGGACTGCCAAGCCTAAGCTTGATCCCAGAAGTGTAAAGACTTCCCTAAGGGATGACAGTCCACTAGTTTGACAAAAGAATGTTGTTAGAAAGAGCAATGATAAAAGACTAAACAAAAGAAAAAGAGATAAATGTGTACCTATATTCTGTCAGTCTTGTACAGTCACCGACGTCGGTGATTCTGCCGACATCGGTTGCCAAGGTTGTCGACGTCAATTAGTATACCAGTGTCGGTAGGGGAAATGGTCGATGTTAGTTGGGGCAATGGCCTTGGATGAGTTTTTGGTCTGCCTGTGATCAATAGAATGGATTGGGATGTCTGTGGAAGCTTGTGCAAGTTTGCAGAGCAATAGATAGGGTCTTAGGAGGGACAAGGGGTAGAAGATAGGTTGTCACAAAAGAGTAGGGATATGGGGAAGGCCTCTCAGCCCTTTTAGGAAGGAAGTCAAGTCTGGTTTGGTTGATAGCTGAGCCTGGTTGATAATGTTTACAAGTAGTGAAAAGAAACTAACTGCTCATACATTATAAATACATTCAAAATCACTGAAATAGTAAAAAGGGGAGAAGAATACTTAGCTCTTGCCTGGTGCAGAGCCAGAGGTGTTTGGAATGCTTGTACCTATTATGTCTGTATCCAGAAGAGCATTGGTTGAAGTCTAATGATTGATCTCAGAGAGTTCCTATTGATGTCCAGGTCTGAGAGCCAAGAAAGGAAGAGAGTTTGAGATAGAGCCTGAGAGCAAGAGAATTCACATTCACAAGGGGGAGGAAAAGTTAGCATTCTAGATGCAGAATTTAGTTTTAAAGAAACCGACGTCGGTTGATAGTTGACCAACGTTGGCAGCTAGAAGATGGGAAAAAAGCTATTTTTAGCCTTTTGTCCATTCTTCCAACTGCTAGGTCAATTTGTCATTGTGAAATGTTCTGAATGGTGGGTTTAATGAGCGCGAGAGGCTAGTGGAAGGGTTGAAATGGGGTCTAAGCAATTAAGATTTGGCATGGGGTTAGGGAGGCATCCAAGGAGAGGTATCCAAGGTGGGGTGAGGTGTCACGGGTGATGTGTCAAGGGTGTTATTATTTTAAAATAGTTAATTTATTTTAAATTAATAAGTGTGTGGGTTAGGAATGCTTAAGAGGTGGACCAAAAGGGACCAAGGGGGACGATGACCAAAGAATAGACACGATTTTGGTGTCTACAATGCCATATGTAAGTTTTTGTATTGAAATTAATAAAATTAACACATATGTTTGTAGTATCTAGCATAGCATTCTAATCAGGTATCTTATTTTTTCCAAGCTTTACTTTCAAATTTGATTCCTAGTCTCATATCCATATGTTAAAATTTTTCACAAGCCACATGAGATAGGTAACTAGATGTATCTTCAATATTCTGGAATGAATGAAGGGTATATTATGTTAGAGATTTGCCATGTTGATGTCATGATGGTGTCATGGAAGTGTCTTGCTGAGTGAATGAAGTGACTTGATAGTCTAAGTGACAATGACAAAGTGTACAATGCACTTGTGCTTTTTCTTATATTAAAAAATGTCTAATATGCTTGTTCTTGTATGCTTGAAAGATGAATGGTTAATCTTCAGTGTTGACATGGTTAGAGAGGTTCAAGAATGAGTATGGTGATTGGAGTATATCCAAGAGGTCCCTAAGATTTTATCCATGCTTGGAGAGATTATGTGCATAATTAGAATTCATTTGGTTGATCACAACTTTCATCTAGACACTTTGGGTCCAGTGGTAAAAAATCTAAGTTGGCAGTTTGATGATGTCACCATTATCACATGTGAATGTGCTAAGGGGAGATGTTTATATGGTTGTGATCACAATAGTCCCTAGTTGATATGTATTAGATCTCATATCATGCATCGAAGCATAGTCAAAGATATGAGGGAGAAAATTTGGCTTCTAAGACAAAATTCACTGTTTTCCCATAGCCAAATTTGCAATATGGCCAGAAAGCACTGAGTAAGTAGTTTAATGATTAAATATCTCACATGTGTGGATGTTTGAGGATAAGGTGATCATATGGGTTTGTTTACTTTTAGACCTAGTTTATTTTTTCTAATTTTTATATCATATAATGTACCATGTCAAAATATATGCATATGTAAAGTTGGGCTCCTAGGGAATTTGACTGTGTTTTTCCAATCTTAGCCAATTTTACAATGAGGCGAAAAAAGCCAAGTGAGCATTTTGATGGTGTTATATCTTGCATGTGTAAAGGTGTCAAGATAAACTGATCATATGGGTTTGTTTAGTTTTGAGCGTAAATGATTTGCACTAAATTTGAGATCATCCACTGAAGTGCAACAAAAGTTATAGATGCTCAAAGTTATCCTCTCAAGCAGATTTGGACATATTTGGCTTTGTTATAGAAGTTTTTGAGAAGGAAATTTAATGGAATTATATCTCACATACGTGAGGGTTCTAAGAGTAGTGTATCACATGGTTTGATTCTCTTATGAGAGGAGATCATCTAGTCCAATTTTGAGATCCTGCATCGAAGTGCAAAAGAAGTTATTAAGGATCAAAAATGGCTACTCAAGCATATTGATAGCATTCCCATAGTCATTTTTGAAAGTTTTAAAGCTCAATCAAGATCAATGATGCATGTTGCCTCACAAGAGTTAGGAATTAGTAATATGAGGACAGGTGCATGATGTTTAAAAACTTAGCAAAGGTATAGGACAATGATCCAATGGTGAGTGGGTGTTTGTATAGTTGATCAAATGGTGAGCGTTGAGCATTAAAGTCCTAATTAATCCATATAAATTAATAGAGTGCATTAAGTCAATGTTCCTAGATTGAATGAGATGAGGTCAACATGACAGATGTTTAATGTTGGGATTTAGCAGTCTATACGTTAAAGCTTGGACATGATTGATGGTGTGTATTCGATATGAGCACAGAGTCCATGAGATTCAAGCTTTGTGTTTGAAGGTTAACTATGACTATTTGAATTTAAATATTTGAAATTAATATAGGAAAAACTAGAGATATATATTTCATCCATATATTTTGATAGACATCCAATTTGATGGTATTGTAAAAAGAAAAGACAAAGAGGACTCCATGGTACATCTAATGAACCTAATTTGAAGATATGGAAGTAAGTATAGTCAAACATATTAAGACTAGAAGTTGACTATGTGTTTGTGCTTGATTTTCAAGTGATCTAAGAAGAATATTTGAGCCTATATTGATATTAATTCGATGTTTTATGGTAAATTGGCTATTGGGGAGTTTTCTAGAATCCATGAGGGTGTTCTATGTAGATTTTAGAGGTGTGATAAATCTATCTTGAGTATGAAAAATGATTAAGAAGTTGACTGTGTGTTTATTCATGGTGACTATGTACACAACATCAATGTTTGAGTCATTTTAGCATATGCAAAGGTGAGCTAAGCTATTAATGATTATTTGAGGATGTCAAAGGGGATATAAGGAGTGTGGACCCATGTATTTAAAAGTGGTCAAGTGTTATTGTTTTGCTTGAGGGAGTGATAATGGAGTGAATGGGTTCACATGAGATCTATAAGGGCTACAAGGGCCTTATTAAAAGGTGTAGTTCCTTAAGGGTGACCAATAAATGCTATAGCAAACCTATGAAGATTATTTTGAACCATGTCTTTATGTGAGAGATACCTTAAGGGTTAAGGCATGCCTAATAGCCAACCAAGATGATGGTTATCAACATTACTCTATAAATAGTGAAATCAAAGATGGTGATTTCTAGATTTTGAATGAGAAAAAAATGAGCAATTAGAGAGAGGATTGTGTGTTTGTTTTGTGGAGAGAATGGGTAGATTACCTTGAAGATGATTGGAATAGCAGATTAGTTTTAAAAAAAATTATATGACCTATTGGTCATGATTCTATTGGCAAAATAGTGAATTTATTGTTTCAGTATGAGTGAAGATGAAGTGTGATAAGCAAAGGTCCATCATCAAGTGTTGTTGACATTAGTTCAAAGGTGTTGTTCGGTAGCTCATCATCTAAGGTAGTTGTAGCTTCCTTGTAAGTTGATACTTGATAAAAGGTCTGGTTATTGTTGTAGCTCAGCTAGACAGGTGTGACAGCACCTTGTGGGATTGGAATCTCACTAAATAAGGATTTTAGTTCCTTGATAATTTGTATATGGTCTAAATTAGATTTTTTTATTATAGGATAATATTCAAATTACACATTCTAGTAGATTTTCCCCCAAGATGGTTTCCCAAATCTATCATGTATTATGTTATTGATCTTGTATTATCTCTCTTACTCATTGATGTTAATGTTTTGTATGTTTCATGATTGATTATGGTAACTGATTAAGTGTTTACAAAGATCAGAATTTAATTTTGATTATTTGGGATCACTGATTCACCCCCCCCTCTTAGTGAGTGTACCTCTAACAATTGGTGTCAGAGTGAGGTCTTTTGGTAAAGGCTTGATAGCTTAAAGATGATCCAAGGTAAAATTAGTAGTAATAATGTGCAAGGTGGTTTACCTACTAAGTAAGCACTAATGTTCAATGGATCCAATTATACATTTTGGAGTGCTACGATGAAGACCTACATTATATCCCTAGGATTTGACGTATGGAAATCTATTTTGGATGGTTATGTTGTTCATGTTATTCCTCCATCTAGTTTTACAGACAAGAAGCTATTTGAGAACAACTATAAGGTAAGGAATGTCATCACTTGTGTTCTTATAAAAACTGAGTTCACCAAAGTAATTTATTGCACATCTACCTAGAAAATATGGGATAAATTTAGACTATTTTGAAGGAGATTCAAAGGCTATGCTTACTAAACTGTAGACTCACAAAAGGCAATTTGAAAGGCTCAAGATGAATGAAGAATATACTCTGGTATCCTTTCTCTAGAGAGTTGATGATATTTTGAATATCATCAGAGGTCTTGGAGAGAATATTGAAGAGACTACTTTTGTTCAAAAGGTGTTAAGGTCTCTTTCCCCAAAGTTTGATTTGAAAGTATCTGCTATAGAAGAGAGTCATGATCGTACTCAATTGAAGATGGATCAATTTCATGGTACCCTTACTACTTATGAGATGAGAAATAATGATGATATACCACAAAAGAAGGAAGAAACTTTCAAGACAAAGATGAATTCTAAGAAGAAGTTACAAGGTTATAAATCCAAAGAGGGTGACATATCCGATATTGATGATGATGAATTAATTTCTTTGATTACTAATAAATTGAACATTGACTCAGGGAACTATAAGGGTAAACTACCCTTAAATGTTTTTGATACTAAGGCAGCGAACAAGGGGCCAAACCCTTACAAAGCATAAAAAATAAACCCTAGAGGCATCAACACCAAAGAGCCTCAAAATGGAAACAACAAAGACTGCTAAACCAACATAAATAGCACAGATAGAAAAACAAGCCTAAAGACAGTATGTATGAGGAAATAGAGAAAAAACAACATAAAGGAAACTAGACCTAAGGAGAACTATTCTCCCATCTTTTAGCCAAAGGCTCCATAAATTCATCCATCTTATTGACATTCTCATCTCTATCCTCCATAGTTGTAGACTCAAGATCCTGTAACATAGGAAGATTAAGTAACATAGTACGCCTGAGCAAAGTGGAAATTAAGTGTTCCAGTTTCTTTACATGACCCCTTAAGGCATCAATGTCATTCCTATAATCAGCACCTTCCTCTGTCTCATCCACAACTTCCTCCACAAAAATCCTTCTCCCTTCATCAACATTAACCTCAGAATCACCAACAACACCATTTGAAACATTGGTCTATTTTTTCCCATTCTTACCCTCTGCATCTTCAAATATCTCCTAGATTTCAATAACCTTGGCCTCATCCCCTAGGTGAATTCTTTAAAATCACTCTCTGAATAATCAATAAGTTTGGCTTTTGGTGCAGGTTTTCCAGCAATCCTCCCTGGCCTCCTAACACTAGAGGATAAACCCTCCTTATCCTTGACAGATAGATTAGTTTTACTACCCGGTCCCACAAGAGTATTGCTAAGATTTTTAGGGGTCCCCATAGCATCTCACAGAGTTTCCTCTTCCCCCTCCCTCAGTTTCCTTTTCCTACTCTTCACACTTCTTTTAAAGACCAGAGTGTGGGTAGCAGTCCCCATGGTAGTCTCCTCATTAGACAGAGAAAGGGAAACCCCTTTCATCTTATGAGAAGCAGGGGAAAGGCAAGCCTCTTCAGATTAGTAGTATCATAATGTTTGGTAGAAATTTAACCGCTATGAGACTGGATAGGGTTAGGTAGCTCCAGGGTAAGGTGGAAATTATATAATTAGAGAATAAGACCCTGGTGTAGGGGAATGGGTTTCTTGGAGGGTTTCTTAGCTGACTTAGCTTTAACTCTAAAAATTGAATGCTCAAAGGAAGACAACAAATAGAATGGGAAGCTAATATGATAATTGTAGAACCTGGTAAACATCCACTCCAGAGTGAAGTATTTCTTGAGGAAACACATATCATCCCATGGCTCTAGTAGATTGGCCCTTTCGAATCCTCCCTGGTAAGGAACCAATTCTTTGCCTTCCCCAAGGAATAAATTTTGGTTAGAATGTTCCACCACTTTCACTTTCCTTTGTAGCTTGGTCCCCTTAGTCAACAAGCCAGTCACCAAAGCAATGACTTTTTTTGAAACCTCAAACCCAATTCTACCAATAGTGACTCTGTGGTTATGCCAAGTCTAAGTGAATTATTGAGATAGATTTTCATCGTAGCCATTAAGCCATTCCAAAAAAGGGCTAATGCCACCTTGCTTATAGTAATGTCAGACCACAACATTATCCTTAAACTCACAATAGGAAATTAGCTCCATTCTAATCCTATCTCCTCCCATAATAGCCTTCCAAAAAAAGACACGGACCCCCCAAAACTAGAGATTCACAAAGTTATTGTTAAAGGAGAGATTAACCATTATGATAAGAAGTTTGCACGTAATATCATTAATAAGATCCACCTTTCGAAGGACCAATTGAAGCCTACTCTTCTCATGCTCGAACATGATAACAAGGACATCTCTATAATTAGAAGATAAACAACTCACCTTAACACAAGGGAGTAATAAAGTAGAGATGACATTGAGTAATCGAAGTACAAAAAAAAAGTACTTTGAGATACACATCAGCATCTTCCAGCAAAATCGGTGGAATAAACTGTCTTTTGTAAGATAATTAGTCATCATTGAAACATCATATCTTTTTGAATTAAATACCTTATGTTTAAAGGGATGTTATTAATTTGGTGCCAACAACGTCAATTACAAAATTATTCACCAAATTCAACAAGAGCATTTACAACCCCATTTCCCTCTCTCTCTCTCTCTCTCTCTATATATATATATATATATATATATGAGAGAGAGAGATATCAATTTTAGGGATCCACTATAGAAGGATCTATATGTCCACTATAATGTCTTTCAATTTCTAACCACAATTCAACACGTTAGTAACAACATCAATAATAAGTTTGGAATCCCCCTGAATGTGCAATTGCCTAATATTAAGTGAAATAGCCAATTTGATCCCCCATAAAAGAGTAGAGGCTTCAACATAATTATTGATTTGAAGGTCTATCCCACCAACATAGACAACAACCATGCACCCCTTGTCATCCATGATAATCCCACCACCACTAGCCTTACCATCTACCTTAGATGCCCCATAAAAATTTAGTTTGAGCCAATTAGGCTTCAAGGGGATCCATCTGGTATTCAATCTCTGCAACTATTTGGAATTATTATGAGTCAATATTTGGTTTAGATTTCTCCAATTAATCACAATTTGCTCATGTTCATGAGAAAGAGGTTTTTCCATAGTTTTGATGTGAGAATTAGTCACACTTTCCATGAGGATCTTATAAAAGGAATGAAGAACTTGAGAAGTATCCCTAGCAGCATCCCTAAAAAATTTGTTATTACATTCTCTCCATATAGTCCAACCAAGATAGGGCAGATTTTGGTTCCAAAGCTCAACCAACCATGGATGAGAGAAGGAAGGACACCAGTTGGCAATGCCTTCCCTAATATCATAATTACAAACCCATTGAATGCCAAAATTCCTTAAAATAATATTCCAAATCTCCTTGAAAGAATCATAGTGGAGAATTAAATGTGAAACAGTTTCCTCCTTCTCAAAGCACAGAAAGCACCTATTGACCAAGGTGAATCCCCTCCTCTGTAAGTTATCTTAAATTAGGATTTTGTTATGAACAGTAACCCACCAAAACATATTAATTTTAGGGATAAGTTTATGGTTCTAAAATTTCCCCCAAATATCATTGTTATGCACCTCAGGGATCAACAGGTGGTAAGCAGATTTAACAGAAAAACTACCTTTCTTATCTGGCCACCAATATAGCTCATATTCCCTAGGAAAAAGAGGGATTCTGACCCCCAACAACAAATGTTAGATAGATCACATCCTAGGAGTGAGATCAAGGTGATGGGTATAACAATCTAAAATATTTTTCCAATTCCTAATACCATTATTATTGTGAATATAATGACAAACTTTATTCCCAAAAAACTATGTAGCAATGCTAGCAATACCTCCATAATCACCTTGAGTAACTAAGGCCTTATCATTCAACCAAATGTCATCCCAAAAGTTAATAGAATTACCATTCCCTAGTTTCCATCTAAGCCCATGCTTGACAGGGCTTCTAGACTTTAGCATTTGTTCCAGATAACAGATCCCTTGGGAAGCCCTTCTGAATGGAGAAAATTAAAGTGGTCATTTCCATCAAGATACTTGGCTTGCATAATGTCTCCCCACTCTTTATGGTTGTGGATCAAATTCCAATTTATTTTGGATAGGATGGATTTATTCATATTCCTAGTAGATCTAATGTTAAGACCTCCATGAGGTTTGGGAAGATAAACTTTCTCCCACCTAACCAAAGACATTCTCTGTTTGTCTTCCACCTCAGTCCATAATAATTTTTTTTGAATCTATTCTAATTTTTCAGCAATAAGCGTATGCATTTTAAAAAGAGACAAGAAGTAAGTAGGAATACCTTGCAATGAATCATGTAGAAGCTGAAGCACGCGTGGATAGTGCAAAAGAAGGTGATCATATGGGTTTGTCCAGTTTTAGACCTGGCTTATTTTCACTAATTTTTAGATCATGTAATGTAGCGCATCAGAATATATGCATATGCAAAGTTGGGCTCCTAGGCAATTTAACTATGTTTTTCCATACTTAGCCAATTTTACAATGAGGTAGAAAGAGCCAAGTGAGCATTTTGATGGTGTTATATCTTGCACATGTGAAGGTGTCAATATAAAATGATCATATGGGTTTATTAAATTTTGAGCATGGATGATTTGTGCTAAATTTTATATCATCTGATCAAGCATTATACAAGTTATGGATACTAAGATTTGGTCTTCTAAGTAGATTTGGACATAGTTGGCTCTATGACAGATGATTTTTAGGCACTTTAATGTCATTATATCTCACACACATGAGGGTTCCAGGAGTAGTGTGTCACATGGTTAGATTCTCCTATGAGAGGAGATCATCTGGTCCAATTTTGATATCCTACATCAAAGTTCAAAGGAAATTATTAAGGATAAAAAATGGCTACTCAGGCATATTGACAAGGTTCCCATTGTCATTTTTGAATGTGTTAAATCTTGAAGAAGATCAATGGTGTATGTTACCTCCAAAGAGTCAGGAAGAAACAAGATGAAGATAGGTGAACGATGTTTAATGACTGAGTGAAGGTATAGGATAATGATCTAATGGTGAGTGGGAAGTTTTATACTTGATCAAATGGTGAGCATTTATCATTAAAGTCCTAGTTGATCTCCAAAAATCAACAGAGTGCATTAAATCAAAGTTCCAAGATTGCACAAGATGAAGTCAACGTGATTGATGTTTAACATTTGGCTTTGGTGGTCTATACGTTAAATATAGAACAAGAACAATGGTGTGTATTTGATCTATGTAGTGAGTCCACAATATTCAACCATTGTGTTTGAATGTTAACTATGACCGTTTGAATTTAAATATTTGAATTTAACATACAAAAACCTAGAGATATGTATTTCATCTATATCTTTTGATAGAAGTCAAATTTACCAGTGATGTAAAAATCAAAGATGAAGAGGACTCCATTTTGCATCTAATGAACCTAATTTGAGGATTTGGAAGTGTGCACAACCAAGGATATTGAGACTATAAGTTGACTATGTGATCATGCTTATTCTGCAACTAACCCAAGAAAAATATTCGAGCTTGTATTGATGTTATTTTGATGTTTCATGGTGAATTGGATATTGGGGAGTTTTGTAGACTATATGAGGGTATTCTCTGTAGATTTTATAGGTGTGAACTATCTATCTTAACTATGAATAACTCTTAATAAGTTGACTGTGTGTTCGTTCATGTTGACTTTGTGTACCAAGTCAATGTTTGAGTTGTTTGAGCAGATGTAAATGTGAGCTAAGCTAACTATTATCATTTGAAGATGTTGAAGGGGACATAAGGAGAGGGCCCATGTATTTAAAGTTATTCTCTTATTCTTATTTTTCTTGAGGGAGTGTTAAAGCATTGAATGGGTTCACATGAGATCTATAAGGGTTACAAGGGCCTTATTAAAAGGTGTAGTTCTTTAAGGGTGACCGATAGATGTTATGTCCAACCTATGAAGATTGTTTTAAAACATGTCTTCATGTGAGAGATGACTTAAGCGCTAAGGCATGCCTAATGGCTGAACAAGATGATGGTTATCAAGATTTCTCTATAAATAGTGAAATCAAAGATTGTAATTTCTTGACTTTGATTAAGAGAAAAAGGAGCGATTAGAGAGAGGATTCTATGTGTGTTTTGTGGATTGAAGAAGGGGTAGATTTCCCTAAGGATGATTGAAGAGAATATCAGTTTGAGGACTAATTATATGATCTATTGGTCATGATTTTATTAGTAGAATAGTGGGCTTTCTATTTGAGTGTGAGTGAAGGTGAAGTGTGATAAGCAGAGGTCCATCATAAAGTGTTGTTGACATCATGTTCAAAGTGTATTTTTTCATAGGTGTTGTTGTGGTAGCTCAGCATCTAAGGTGTAGCCTCCTTACAATGTGATACTTGATAAAAGGTCCAATTGTTATTGTACCTCAACTAGACAAGTGTGGCAGCACCTTGTGGGATTGGAGTCTCACTAAATAGGGATTATAGTTCCTTGATAATTTATATGTGGTGTAAATTAGATCTTGTTATTATAGGATAGTAGTACAATTTTAGGCTCTAGTGGGTTTTCTCCCCCAAGAGGGTTTCCCATGTATGTCATGTGTTATGTCATTGATCTTGCATTGTCTCTCTTGCTCATTGATGTTAATGTTGTGTATGCTTCATGATTATTTATGGTAACTGATTAAGTGTTTGAAAAGATCATAATTTAAGTTGGATTATCTGGGCTCACTAATTTACCCACCTGACCCCACCCTTGCCTCCTCCTCTTAGTGATTGTACCTCTAACATATTAGTTAAATTTTAGAATGTCTTAATTACATGAGAAAAGTGGTACCATAAGTTATATCCTACTTGTTATCAAACTAGATATGGTGGAAATACAACCCATCAATATTAGTAGTAATAGATAAATCCTCAAGTTTTGGTCACTTTGAGAGATAGTTCTTTTCTAAAAGATAGGAGGGATTTTATGTTTTTCTCATTTAAGACACAATATGTATGCATCCTTCATTCTTATATTTTTGAATTTGGTTCTTTCATGTCTCACATTGATTGGTGTAATAGCCACTAATATGATGATATTTGCATATGGTATTGTGTCTTATGTGGGTAGAAGTCTATTTCATGATCTGTGTCAAGTAAAAGGTAAAAAAACATTTTATGTTTAAAAAACATAAATAACATGATATCTGGAGTATATTGATGTGTCATGATATGTAAAAATTTTTGTGAAGCCTTTTGAGAATATTCCACATTGCTCACATGATGAATTTGAACCTTGTAAGGTTGACTCAATGATTTCAGCCAAGAGGTATATATGGGGTAACAAGCATTTACATTTTAGTCAATTATTTGTTTTTTGCCTTTATCTAGATTCAATTATATATTTTATACAAGTGCTTTTATCTCATATATGTTGGGACACATAGGTTCAAATAGGTCATGTGATATGTGATCAAGTGGATCAAATTTTATGTTTACATTTTCTCATCTATCATGTCATAAGTGGTATCATCATCATTATCATAGTAATCTGAAACATGGTCATCTTCTTTCTCAGTGTTTACCAATAAATAAGCTTAAATATTGGGAACTCTTTTAGTTTTACTGGATCTTTTGGTGATGGTTCTCTATCCTTATGAATATCTAGGTGTAACTCATAATTTAGTACATTATTTGCATCTATATATAATGGATCCATTATAATTGACTAACCAATTTCATGCCCATGTATATAATTAAAAGGGAAGGTTTGTTTAGGTGGTACCACTGTTGGGATGCTTTGAGTTTTAGAATATATCATTTTACAAAATTTTAAAGTTTCATCATAAGCAAGCACAGATAATAAGGTCCCATCATGTATTAATTTTATAAATCGATGAAGTATAGATGTGACAACTTCCATTAAATGTATTCAAGATATACCCAAAAGTAAATTATATTGTAAGGATTAAGACATGTCCCAAAAAACATTTGAAATAATTTTTAGTCCTAATGTCACATCCAATGTGATTTGACCAACTAGAAGGTTATGTGAATTGTCAAACCCTTGGAATAGTTACCAAAGAAAGTAAGTGTTTCTTCAATGTGGGAACATACCAAACATCCTCCAAGTATTTTATAGACCCATTAAGAAGAATAATTTAAATATAACTAAGTCCTAGTGGTGTATGCATAGACTTATCTGCTAAGGCAATGGGAGAGAGAGAAGCTTCCTTATAAGACCAAAAGAAATCTCTCCTAAATGTCATGTGTTTGGTTGCTCCTGTGTCTAAAACCCATACATCTGTGAACTCATCTCTAGCCTCATATTTAATATAATCAATGTGCCCTAAAGTAGTGAATGCATATTCATGGGCAACATTACTAGATTCATCATAGTCATGATTGGCATACTGAGTAGAGTTAGTCTTAGTCACTTTTTGTGGCCTTTGAATTTTATCAAAAGGAATCTTACATTGTGAGGCAATGTGACCAAATTTTCCACATCTATGACACTGAATGTCTGATCTACCTCGACCTCTGCCCCTATATGAATTGTGACCATGTCCTCGATCACTTGTTTCATGTGAATGTGATTGATTAGATTGTTGATTATTTGAATGACCCCTACCTCTATTTTGATATCTGCCTCCTTTGTAACCTCGACCCCCTCTAGAACTATTTCCTCTATTGTTTTGATGCCCAGATGAAGATGAACTAGGCTTTGACACTAAAACATGGGCTTCTTCAGTTTTCTTGGATTTCTTGGGTAGAGAGAGGTCATGTTGGATGAGCAACTCAGCCAACTTATCAAAGGTGATGCCTATGATCTTGTCAGAGACATGCAAAATTTCAACAAAATTCCTATAGGACCCTGGTAGTCCTTTCAAAGTAGCAGTAACTATGAGGTCATCATCTAGTTTTCCAAAACCAGCCTTAGTGTACTCAATAGTGATATTTTTCAACTTAGACATATATTCTCCCATATCCCCATCTTCATCTAATTACAAATTAAACAAATGCATATGAATATCTATCTTCTTATGCTTAGGTTTCTTATCATACAAATATGACAATGTTTTCCATGCAATGTAACTATGAGGAGAATTTTCAATATGAACATAAGTATCACGAGTACAACAATATTTAATGAGATATAAGGCCTTAGAATCAAGAAAACTGAATATATATAATTTAGCCTACTCTGTTGGTAATGTGAGATTTTCATTCTTAACAATATCCCATAATTCATTAAACATTAGTGAAGCCTCCATCAATCGTTTCCAATCTAAATAATTGGAAATTGTTAATCTATCACCATCTAAAAGCAAATTTTGAATTTTTGGCATTTTGAAATGAAAGTAAGTGTATTATAGAAATGTGTGACAAAATGCAAAAGAAATGAAACAAATATCACACTCACTGCACAAAACACTGCTTCTACAAGGTTTTGCACTTAACCTTTGCGTAGAGCGTAAAAGAAAAAACAAGTATTTTTGATAGGTTTTGCACTTAACCACACCAAAAATCAATGATTACACCCTTATTTTGCCAAATTAGAACCTTATTCCACCAATTACACCCTTTTCTCACCACAACAATGCAAAATAAATATGATTGAATTCTGCCGCTTTTTCAAAAATTTAAATAACACAATACAATATGTGTTTTACAATATTCTAATTTTAAAAAGAGAATATTCCTTTTTCAAAAAAATCATATTCCAAAGCAAAAATAACTTTCTCCAAAAAGAAGGGATTTGAACCCTTGACCTCCTCCTTTGCAAGCTTCTAACAAAATAAGCTTAACCAATTGCTCTAAGAGCATTTGCAAAACACTACACTTAGAAATTTCTACTTATACCAATTTTTTGTGTATGAGGGAAAATTAAAAAAAATTACATGTGAAATGTGAGTAAATAAATTCAAAATCTTTTTCCCTTTTTACAACCTTCTCTTCCCATCTTCTCCCATGGGACCCAGCCACAACAAATATTTGAAACAAAACTTTAGAAACATCAAAAAATAAATTTCTAAATTTTATACTTCGCCATTCTTCCCTAGGATGCCATGGCTGCTCCTGGATGTTTTTCTACACCTTCCCCCTTTCCTACAGGCCGTACAAATCCGTATAGGGAGGATAAAATTATTTTTGACTGAGTTTTGGTAGATTTTTAACGTATGTTTTGCAGGGAATGAGTTGAAAATGACATATGGGTGTTGAAAGGCCATACAATAGCCGTACAACTCATATTTTTCTAGATTTTTCATTTAAAATTCAAAAATAGAGGTTTTAATGACATTTGATCAAGATTTGCAGATATTTTGGATTTAAAAAGAGCTGAAATGAATGCAAATCACAATGGCAGCCATGAATGAAAACTTTTAGAAGTTTTTCTCAAATAAATAGGCCTTACAAATATGGCTTTGGCCAAAAAACAATGAATTTAATAACAATAAAATGCTAAAAATTCATTTTTATGCCAGATGAGGAGGTTGAACATAGGAAAATGGAGTATGAATGATCAAAAAAGACTAGACTATGGTATATGGAAAATACAGGGTTAAATGTGAATAATATTTGAAAAATTAAAATAATTTAATAATTTTTCAAACATTTAAACCAATAAAAAAATTTCATTTTATATGGCATACCTTATTTCTTGCCAAAAAATATAACGTGAATTGATTTTTCACCTTGCTCCTTCGAATTCACCAAGCTTTCAACATAACCATGCTCTGATACCACTGATAACTCCAGAACAAAAATAGGTTGAACCTTATCCCCGATTACTGCGAGTGCACAAGTATTTTATTAATTTCAAAAAATCAAGTACATAAGGGTGCCTTTACTCCATTAACCCTTTTACAATGCAAACATGGATTTATATAGTTTTTACCAATGACCGATAAAAACAACTAATCCTATAACCAACTAAATACAGGAAAACAACCCATAAAGTAATTCTAATTAATAAATATAAAACATTAAAACTACCTAATAGTTAAACTAAGTAAGTTTATTTTATGGGGGTGTCTTTACTAAAAGATGCATGCCCCATTTACAATAATTATCTATTACCTACCAAAAATCTAAACTAATGTTAAGACTTTGGAACAAGTCCTAACATATTAGGCCATCCAGACCTAAAGAGCAGAGTTGCCATTGAAGTTTAATTCTTAAGAAACCAATACAGGAAATTGGTTTCTCATCCTTAGATATAGTCTCCAAACATATTAATAAATATTTATAATAATCCTTTGATGATATTAAATTATTAACACCTTTTCAATACCAAACATGCCTATACACAATACTGTAATAGTTTTTAGGACTTAGTCAACTTTTTGGGCACTTTAGTGATCTAATAGTATTTTGAGCTTGTGTAAAGACACATATGAGTCTTGTATCATTGTATTGATATTTTCATTGAGTTTTTGAAGTGAATGAGTCCATAAAATAATTTATTTGTAGACCTCTTTGTATCAAATCCTTGGAGGTAAAATTTGGCCTAATAGGCCTATAAAGGGTAGAGTTGTTATCATCTAAGTTTTGAGTTGAATTTATTCATGCACTAAGAATATTAAGTCTTGAAACAATTTATGTAACCCTCATAGTCTTATTTAAAGAAGTGAGGATGTATAATATAGTGCTTTATGAGTCAAAGAAGGATTTTTATTGTAGGTAGATTATCGTCTTGGGATTGAGTACCCTATTTTAAGTCATTGAAAGTGTCTTTTGATCTGAATACAGAGAATAACAAGTCAAGAGATAGTACTAAAAAATAATTTAATTATTATTTCAATACCAATACTCAGAAGACATTATTTGATAGACCAATAGATAATTTATGGTGAGGAAGAGACCTAATTGCAAGTAAGTTTCTAGAAGATCTTGAAGTGGACTAGGTTGAATAAGTTGAGAACTTACTTTGACACCAGTAGGGAATAGTAAAGATCAAGATATGGATTGTGTATTTAGGTAGGAAATACTCATGGAGATCAATATATGGCTCAGTTATTCAATCAGGTAGGGCATACTCAAGTAGATAAAGTAGGTAGGGAATACTCAAGTAGGTAAATTAGGCTTGTAATCCTCGATGGTATAGATCTATTACATATGTAACATGATTTGAAAACTTGTTTCTCATTCTATCTTATGATCCTAAAATTATGAAAACTAATTATTGACTCAAATGGATTTTGAAAAACTAACTTCTAAATGGTAACTCCTACAGCTTTGTAGTCAATTTCAAAAGATGTAGAGTGGCCCTAATTTGTTATATTTAGTAAAATAAATTTAAAGTATAAGAATATAAAATTTTATCTTATACTTATTAAATTTATTTTTATAAATATATCCTTTCACAAACAAACAAAAAACAAAAACACAACAAAAAAACATACATGACTTTAAATGTAAAAACAAGCAGTAAAATCTACATAATTTTTTTTTAAAAAAAACATGTCTTTAAAAGGGTGCATGCCCTTTCAACATTCCAAAGGGCATACACCCTTTGTCAATGTCATATTCCCTTCAATTTTTTCAAAAGGGTGTGTTCCCTTTTCTCAAAAGGGTATACGCCTTTTAGGGTTAGGACTATCCCTTACAAGATCTACACAAAAGGGTGTACGCCCTTTACAAAAAATATATATGTTTTTCATTGTGTCACCGTTTTTGTCCCCAAACTTTGTGTATCCACCCATTTACTAAAACAATCTATCAAAACATTCAATCATTTGACTGACATGTTCTTATCACATTTATATATTAATAACAGTGACAAGATACAAATGCACAAGTGGCACAATTAAAACAAAAGTCAAAGTTGCCTATCACAAATTATGTCTTATGATATAAGACTATATTATCCAAATCGACTGTCCTCATGGTAGATATAGATATTTAGGACATATCTGAAAAAATTCTCTTACCAACATTACACAAAGCTATCTTATTCAAGAAGTTTCCTACATTTACCGATTTGTGCCACATAGTTAAGGAAACAGAATTTAAGCTTCTATCAATGTGAAAAATTAAGTATACCAGTGGATCAGAAACAACTATTAAGAGTTCAAACAAGCCTCCATACAAGGTAAGGGCCATTGAGAAAAAGAGTGATCAAAAGGCCACAGTCAACATAACTTCAAAGCCATCTCCTAGATTGGTTTTATCTATTCCTCAATGTTGAATCTTCCCTAACCTTCTAGAGTCACCAGTATGGGTTTTACAATATATCTTAGAATTTAATGTCATATCTCTCCATCGCATTAAATAGGTTGATATGACACAACTTATTATAAATAACTATGACTCTAATGCATTATGCGAGTATCACAGGGCACCAAGCCACACAACAAACAAATACATAAGCCTAAAGCACAAATACAAGATCTGATTGAGGTTAATATTATTTATGTGGGCACACCGATAGAGGCATAGAAATAAAAAAAATAGAATATAATTCACTAAATATATTCTTAGATCCATTCCCAAAGCACACAATTAATGAGGCAAGGGGAACATTAGGTGTTCACTATATTTATTAGGCACATCCACCACTAGATTCATATCATATAATTACAAAGGAGGCACATCTATTGCATAAAATTATTAGAATGTAACATACTAAAATGTCACATAAACCACTCATTACATTCATAGATCATGGGATTATTGATGATGATATAGATCTACATGCACTCTTTATACGAGCATACATAGATCATTATCCTATCCAGAGTGTTATGGTTGATAACGGGTTAAACATTAGTATGTGAACTATGACACTTTTAAAAAATTTGGGGTACACATAGTAGGACATATTCCTCATAGATACATTCATTAGTGGTTTTAATGGTCATGCTCAGAGCTCCATCAAGGAGATTATGCTTCCATCATAGGTTGGACGAACACACATAGCCACTCAATTCCTAGTAGTACCTAGTGCAAGTGTATTTGATATATTATTGGGTAGGCCATGGTTATGGTAGTTCCATTTCATCCCATCTATAGTACATAGATGCTTTAATGATCAAACATCATCCACCACCATCCCCTATACATTAGATTTGATCAAATTATGTTGATAGCTATGAATTGGAAAACATTTATCAGTTACTAAAAATGGTGCATTGGTGGTTGGATCAATCAATAATGTACAAATGGCCGCTTTTGATATTTATTTATTTTTGAATTCACATGCTAATTTTTTTAAGCATAATATGCCTTATAAATATCCTAATATGATGCCCATCTATCAAGTTCACTAGTTTTCAAGTCAAATTGACCCAATATTGACTCTAGGTTATTGGCTAGATAGATGTGGTGGGTGTTGGTGGATATGACATCCCTCATTCTCCCGATTACTTTCTAAATTTTAAATTTATTTTCCATAATGTGTGAAACTAGATCTTCCTCATTACCTAGGGGATCTTGAGGAATTATAGGAGGGTTAGGTGGAAGAATATAAAGGTTAGGAAGATTGGTGAATGGTTACTTAGAGGATTCAGAGGGTTAGGTGGAGGCTTAGATAAAGGATTAGGAGTCTCAGGGGTAGGGTTAGCCACATGATTAATAAGGTCAGGTAGAGGGTTAGAAGGATAGTTATGGTCTCTTCTAGTGGATTAGTATTTTTCAAACAAATAATTTACAATTAGACAATGTAAAAAACACAAATTTGGTAAAATAAAAAGTTATTAGGTGATTTTTTTATTTCTTAGCTCATCTACATTGAGGCAATGTGAATTTCAGGACATGTCAAGCTTTCTAATGGATGTCTTCATCATCAAATACAAAAACTTACATTTGGCATGACAACCATGATTATTTACCTCCAACATTATCTTCAAGTAAACCATTAAACATAAAAATTAAAGTTGTGGTAGTGCAGTGATATAAACAAAGCTTGAGAAAATTATAGGTTGTTCTACACCTTTTGATGATGAAGACATCCTTGATTAGACTTTTAAAATATTTCTACCCATTTTTTAGTATTTTTTACATGTTTGAAATATTTTAAAAGTCTAATCAAGAATGTCTTCATCATCAAAAGGTGTAGAACAACCTATAATTTTCTCAAGCTTTGTTTATATCACTGCACTACCACAACTTTAATTTTTATGTTTAATGGTTTACATGAAGATAATGTTGGAGGTAAATAATCATGGTTGTCATGCCATATGTAAGTTTTTTTATTGATATTAATAAAATTAACACATATGTTTGTAGTATCTAGCATAGCATTCTAATCAGGTATCCTATTTTGTCCAAGCTTTCCTTTCAAATTTGATCCTAGTCTCATATCCATATGGTCAAAGTTTTCACAAGTGAGCCACATGAGATAGGTAACTAGATGTATCTTCAATATTCTAGAATGAATGAAGGGTATATTATGTTAGAGAGTTGTCATGTTGATGTCATGATGGTGTCATGGAGGTGTCTTGGTGAGTGAATGAAGTGACTTGATAGTCTAAGTGACAATGACAAAGTGTGCAATGCGCTTGTGCTTGTTCTTATATGAAAAAGTGTCTAATATGCTTGTTCTTCTATGCTTGAAGGATGAATGGTTAATCTTCAATGTTGACATGGTTAGAGAGGTTCAAGAATGAGTATGGTGATTGGAGTATATGCAAGAGGTCCCTAATATTTTATCCATGCTTGGAGAGACTGTGTGCATAATTAGAATTCATTTTGTTGATCACAACTTTCATCTAGACACTTTGGGTCCAGTGGTAAAAAATCTATGTTGGTAGTTTGATGAAGTCACCATTACCACATGCGAATGAGCTAAGGGGAGATGTTTATATGGTTGTGATCAAAATAGTCCCTAGTTGATATGTATTAGATCTCATATCATGTGTCGAAGCACAGTCAAAGATATGAGGGTGAAAATTTGGATTCTAAGATAGAATTCATGATTTTCCCATACTTAGCCAAATTTGCAATATGGCCAGAAAGCACTAAGCAGTTTAATGATAGAATATCTCACATGTGTGGATGTTTCAGGATAAGTTGATCATGTGGGTTTGTTTAGTTTTAGACCTAGTTTATTTTTTCTAATTTTTATATCATATAATGTGATCCAAAACATAGAAGTTCTGGTTGATAAATATCTCAATAGCATAGAAATAACACAGTAATAATGAATTCTCTGAGAAGAGATGTAGTATTACTCAAGATCAGAATACAAATATATGCTTATCTCTGGGAAGAGCTATCTATCTTAACATTTCAGGTTACTCTTCATTTATACACAATTTGAAAGCATGGGGAGGATGTGGAAGGTCACCAATCTCAAGGGAGATTAAGTGGTTCAACTTCCAATATTTAAAACAATACAAAATTTGAGGAATTACTATTTTTAGAAACTTACTATTTTTAGACTGTACTACTAAAATTGAAATTTAAGGCACTTTTATTGGGTTTTTGGGGGGTTAAACTTCATTAAGTAAAGCTTAATGCCATTTCACAACATTCTCCTCATTCTTAGCTTTCCAACGGTTCAAAGTGTGAGTCAATTGGAGCTACGGTGCAAAATTTATGGCTCCCAAAAGTTTCGTCATCAATTGGGGTGGAACTGTCACCCAAATTATCACCAAAATTGGTGCCTAGATCATTCCTCCCTCCTTGAAAAGCAATGGTCCCCATTGCATCAATGCTCCCCATCAGGTGTGGTAGTTTTTTCTTGATTTGATTCTCTATGAGCCACTCACCTTGATGGCTAAGCTGGCCCCTTTTGACCACGCGATAAAGTGGAATAGAGAGTCCTCTTGTTGTCTTCATCCAGGTATCCACAATCTGATCCTATTCTATTGGAGAAAAACTTTGTGGATCAAGCTCATCAATGTCTAGTTGTTCTATTATAACTGAAGTGTCCAATAGAGGTGGGTGATATGGTTTGAGAAGCTCCACATTGAATATTGGATGCAGACCAAGGTAGGCTGGTAGGTTCAACTCAAAAGCATTTTCTCCAACTCTTCTAGTGATGGTGTAGGGACCATATCGCAGAGGCCAAATCCTTCTGTGTGGGCCTGTAAGTCATCCCTTCTAAAGCTACAACCAAACCTTTTCACCCACAACAAAATGGTGTGTAATCCTATGTTTGTCATGGCATTGCTTATCTTTTGATTCATCTTCTCCAAGATGTCATGAACTTGTTGCTGGATGTGTTGTATTTGTTCAATAAACTTTGTTTCTTTTGCTGCCTTAGATCTTCCATGAGGTGCATATTCCATGGTGGAAAATGGAATAGCTATATCAATTGGTGGCATGGGTTGGAACCCAAACATACTTGCAATGGACTGTGCTTGGTCGAGCTATATAGTGCTTGATTGTATCCATGTTGTATGAAAATAAGTCCCTCATCCCATGTGCGTGGATGTTTGGAGTGATACATCTGAATCATGTGAACAATCAAGCAGTTTACCACCTCTATTTGACCATCAGTCTATGGA
Organism: Torreya grandis; assembly: GCA_037957365.1. NCBI lineage: Eukaryota > Viridiplantae > Streptophyta > Pinopsida > Cupressales > Taxaceae > Torreya > Torreya grandis. The sequence continues at coordinate 1,158,531 of JARHVA010002157.1, forward strand.
TGGAAGGCTGTGGACTTCATCATGTTAGTATCCATCATCTTCCATAGAGTGGACCAGAAGATGCTCAGGAACCTGCTATCTCGATCTGAGACAATGGACTTGGGAAGACCAAAATGTAGCCATACATGACTAAAATATAGTTGTGTAGTTTCCTCAGTAGATATATTTTTCTTACAAGTAATCATGATAGTCATTTTTCAAAAATGATCAACTACCACAAAAATATAGTCCTTACCATTTTTTGAAGTGGGCAAACCTGAGAGAAAATCCATTGAGACAAATTCCCAAGGCCTGGTTGGTTCTGGCAATGGCATGTACAATCCTTGCTTCTTATTTGTTGGCTTGGCTATCACACATGGGGTGCAAGATTTGAGATATATTTTGACATCCTTTTGCATATGGGGCTAGTAGAAGTGCTTTTGAAGAACTTCCAATGTCTTTTCAATACCAAAGTGTCCAACTGTCCTACTGAAGTGTGCTTCCCATATCATCTTTTATTACTCTGCAACTACAACACAGATGTGCCCCATATGATAGAAGACATTATCTTGCAAATAGAAATTAGAAACATGTTTACCTTTTTGAAGTGCTTGATATGTATTAGCAAAGGTAGGATCTGCTTCATGCAGGGCACCCCAAGTGGCAGTCTCATGTCTGCAGAGGTCCAAAACTATTGTCAGTGCAGTAATTGGTGGGTGGCTTAGACAATCTGCAGCTGTATTTGAGCTCCCCTTTTTGTGTTTGATTATCAATTGTAATTGTTGAAGTTATATGGCCCACTTTTGATGCCTCTCATTTCAGAGTTTGCTTTCTATCTAGATGAATTCCAATGGTCAGTGGTCAGTGTGGATGACTGTTTCTTTCCCCAAGATGTAGTGTTTCCATTATTTTCAAGCTTGTACAATGGCATAGAAATCCTTATCATATGTTGGATATTTCCTGACTATATCAGTGAAATTTTCACTGTGATATGCAACAGGATGGCCATGTTGCATGTGACAGCTCCCATGGCATATTCAGATGCATCTGTCATCAACTCAAAAAGTTGATGCAAATCTGGCAAGGCAAGAAGAGGGCTAAGTAGAGTCTATTCTTCAAATTCTCAAATTCCCTTTGTTGTATTTCATCCCACTGAAATGTAGCTTTAGCTCCTCTTTTAGTCACTTGGGTTAGTGACCAAGCAACATGTGAAAATCCAAGAACAAACCTACGGTAGAAATTTGCAAGACCCAAAAAGCTGTGAAGCTCTGTGAGGGTCCTTGGTGTGGGCCATTCTCAAATAACCTGAATCTTTTTTGGATTAACATGGACCCCTTCCTCATTCACAATGTACCCAAGGTACTGAATTGTTGTCATCCTAAATGTGCATTTGTCAAGATTTGCATACAACTTGTGCTCCTGAAGAGTTTGAAGCACCTTACAGCACATGTTGCAAATGTTCTTCCCATGTTCTGATATAAATGAGTATGTCATCTAAGTATACAACCACAAATGAGTTGGTGAAGGGTCGTAGGATGTCATCCATCATCCTCATGAAGGTTGCAGGTGCCTTAGTTAAGCCAAAAGGCATAACCAACCATTCAAAGAGCCCTTCCTTAGATTTGAATGCAGTCTTCCAGACATCAGTGGGATAAATGGGAATTTGGTGATAACCAAATTTGAGATCAATTTTGGTGAAGAAGTTCACACCACAGAGCTGGTCCAACAGGTCATCAATCCTAGCGAGAGGATACTGATTCTTCACAGAGATTTTATTCAGGGCTCGGTAGTCAATGCAAAGCCTCCATGTTCCATATTTCTTTGGTGCCAAGACAATTGGGATACTACAAGGTGAAGAGCTTGGCTTGATGTGCCCCTTTTGGATCAATTCTTGAATCTATCTTTTTATCTCATCATTCTCCAAAACTGATCTGTGATACACAAGACTGTTAGGTAAAGGTGATCCTGGGATCAAATTGATAGAATGTTTTACCAGGCAATGCAGTGGAACTCCTATGGGTGACTTGAATAAGTCATCATATTCTCTTGTGATTCATCCTATCTGATTTTGTTATTGTGTTGATTATGTAGTCAGGACTGCAACATCAGCCTTCTTGGATTTTTATGGTTTGACCACCATGAGAACAAATTGGTTTATTTTCTCCACCAATCTATTGCATTGCTTAGCACTGATCAGGGAGATAGATGTGGGAGGTGGTACCTCTGGTACCCTATAACGTCATGTTCTAAGAGTGAGGGTGATCCTTTGGGTTCATGATTCATAGATGCCATGTCACTCATACATGAATGGCTGACCAAGGAGTACATCACAAACATCTAGATTAACCACATCACACAAGACTTCATCTTGGAATAGTTTTATAGCATATGAAAGAAGACACTGATGGGTGACACGGAGGTCTCTCCCTGGGCTCAACCATCCAATATTGTAGGGCTTTGGATGAGGCTTCATGGATAAATTTAGACTTTTCACAACTTTAGCAGAGATTAAATTCTTTTGACTCCCACTATCAAGAATGAAATGCAGAGGCTTACCTTTTACCCATAATTTGGAGTGAAGCAATCTTTCCTTATCATCTAGTGTTTCCTCACAGGTCTGTGATGCAGCAACAATGGTGTCAGGATCAACATCTACAATTTCTTCTTCTTCTTCTTCTTCGACTATGGGTTGTGTATGAGGTAGAGTAATAGATGTCAAGTATTGTGACTCAGAAAGCAATGACTTGATGGCTCAACATTCTTCTTTGGAGTGAGTTCTAGTTTTGTGGTAATCACACCATTTTTCACCCTTCCCTTTCTGTGATTTCTTATCCTGAAACTCCTTTTGCTTCCAATTTTGGCCTCATGTTTGACCTTCCTTGTCATTTTTCCATTTTGAGGGTTGAATCTTCGTATTATTTCTACCATGCTTTTGTTCAATCTTCACTAGAAATTTGTATGCCTCACCAAGGGTTTCCAAATTGAAGAGTTCCATTTCCCCTCGTATGTACCATTACAGTCCACCATGATATTTGAGAGTCTTATGTTTCATCATGCCAAAAGCTCCAGAGTGATTTGGGTCCTCTTCCAGACCACTATATGGCCAGTCTGAGGACACTCGAGGTGATTCTCGATTGGAACACGTGGCAGGTAGTCCGATAACATAGAGGCACAGAGACACGTCGTGCATCGGCACGGATCAGGCCCACTAGCTTCCATGAGACTCGACCTCGAGACCTAGCTCTAATACCACTGATCCAAAACTCAAAATTTATGGTTGATAAATATCTTAATAACATAGTAACAATGAATTCTTTGAGAAGAGATGTAGTATTACTCAAGATCACAATACAAATATATGCTTATCTCTGGGAAGAGATGTCTGTCTTCACATTTCAGGTTACCTCTTCATTTATAAATAATTTGAAAGCATGGGGAGGATGTGGAAGGTCACCAATCTTGAGGGAGTTTAAGTGGTTTGACTTCTAATATTTAAAACAATACAAAATTTGAGGAATTACTATTTTTAGAAACTTACTATTTTTAGACTACACTACTAAAATTAAAATTTGAGGAACTTCTATTGGGTTTTCAGGGACCAAACTTCATTGAGTAGAGCTCCATGGCATTTCATGACATTCTCCTCATTCTTAGCTTTCCAACGGTTCAAATGGTGAGTCAATTGGAACTACGGTGCAAAAGTTACGGCTCTCGAAAGTTTCGTCATCGATTGGGGTGGAACTGTCACCCAAATTGTCACCTAAATTGGTGCCTAGATCATAATGTATCATGTCAAAATATATGCATATTTAAAGTTGGGATCCCAAGAAATTTGACTGTGTTTTTCCAAACTTAGCCAATTTTACAATGAGGCAGAAAGAGCCAAGTGAGCATTTTGATGGTGTTATATCTTGCATGTGTAAAGGTGTCAAGATAAACTGATCATATGGGTTTGTTTAGTTTTGAGCATAAATGATTTTCACTAAATCTGAGATCATCCACTAAAGTGTGACAAAAGTTATAGATGCTCAAAGTTATCCTTTCAAGCAGATTTGGACATATTTGGCTTTGTGATAGAAGCTTTTGAGAAGTAAATTTAATGGAGTTATATCTCACATACATGAGGGTTCTAAGAGTAGTGTATCACATGGTTAGATTCTATTATGAAAGGAGATCATCGGGTCTAATTTTGAGATCCTACATCAAAGTGCAAAATAAGTTATTAAGGATCAAAAATGGCCACTCAAGCATATTGATAGCATTCCCATAGTCATTTTTGAAAGTTTAAAGCTCAATCAAGATCAACGATGCATGTTGCCTCACAAGAGTTAGGCATTAGTAAGATGAGGATAGGTGCATGATGTTTAAAAACTTAGCAAAGTTATAGGACAATGATCCAATAATGAGTGGGTGTTCGTATAGTTGATCAAACGGTGAGCGTTGAGCGTTAAAGTCCTAATTAATCCATATAAATAAATGGATCACATTAAGTCAATGTTCCTAGATTGAACAAGATGAGGTCAACATGACAAATGTTTAATGTTTGGATTTATCAGTCTATACGTTAAAGCTTGGACAAGATTGATGGTGTGTATTTGATATGAGCAGCGAGTCCATGAGATTCGAGCTTTGTGTTTGAAGGTTAACTATGACTGTTTGAATTTAAATATTTGAAATTAATATAGTAAAAACTATAGATATATATTTCATCCATATATTTTGATAGACATCCAATTTGATGGTGTTGCAAAAAGAAAAGATGAAGAGGACTCCATGGTACATCTAATGAACCTGATTTGAAGATATGAAAGTAAGTATAGTCAAACATATTAAGACTATAATTTGACTGTGTGTTTGTGCTTGATTTTCAACTGATCTGAGTAGAATATTTGAGCCTATATTGATATTAATTTGATGTTTCATGGTGAATTGGCTACTGGGGAGTTTTATAGAATCCATGAGGGTGTTCTATGTATATTTTAGAGGTGTGATAAATCTATCTTGTGTATGAACAATGATTAAGAAGTTGACTGTGTGTTCATTCATGGTGACTATGTACACAACATCAGTGTTTGAGTCATTTGAGCATATGCAAAGGTGAGCTAAGCTAATTGTGATTATTTGAGGATGTCAAAGGGGATATAAGGAGTGTGGAACCATGTATTTAAAAGTGGTCAAGTGTTATTGTTTTGCTTGAGGGATTGATAAAGGAGTGAATGGGTTCACATGAGATCTATAAGGGCTACAAGGGCCTTATTAAAAGGTGTAGTTCCTTAAGGGTGACCCATAAATGCTATATCAAACCTATGAAGATTATTTTAAACGATGTCTTTGTGTGAGAGATACCTTAAGGGTTAAGGCATTCCTAATAGCCAACCAAGATGATGGTTATCAACATTACTCTATAAATAGTTAAATCAAAGATTCTGATTTCTAGACTTTGGATGAGAGAAAAATGAGCAATTAGAGAGAGCATTGTGTATTTGTTTAGTGGAGAGAAGAAGCGGTAGATTACCTTGAGGATGATTGGAAGAGTAGATCAGTTTGAAAAAAGTATATATGACCTGTTGGTCATGATTCTATTGGCAAAATAGTGAATTTGTTGTTTTAGTATGAGTTAAGATGAAGTGTGATAAGCAAAGGTCCATCATCAAGTGTTGTTTACATTAGTTCAAAGGTGGATTTGTTCATAGGTATTTTTTGCTAGCTCATCATCTAAGGTAGTTGTAGCCTCCTTGTAAGGTGATACTTAATAAAATGTTTAGTTGTTGTTGTAGCTCAACTAAATAGGTGTGACAACACCTTGTGGGATTGGAATCTCACTAAATAAGGATTGCAGTTCCTTGATAATTTGTAGATGGTCTAAATTAGATTTTGTTATCATAGGATAATATTCAAATTACACATTCCAGTAGATTTTCCCCAAAAGGGTTTCCCTAATCTATCATGTGTTATGTTATTGATCTTCCATTATCTCTCTTTCTCATTGATGTTAATGTTTTGTATGTTTCATGATTTATTATGGTAATTGATTAAGTGTTTGCAAAGATCAAAATTTAATTTGGATTATTTAGGCTCACTGATTCACCCCCCTCCCTCTTAGTGAGTGTAGTTCTAACAATTGGTGTTAGAGTGAGGTCTTTTGGTAAAGGCTTGATAGCTTAAAGTTGATCCAAAGTACAATGAATAGTCATAATGTGCAAGGTGGTTTATCTACTAAACAAGCACTAATGTTCAATGGATCCAATTATACATTTTGGAGTGTTACGATGAAGACCTATATTATATCCCTGGGATTTGGTGTATGGAAATCTATTTTGGATGGTTATGTTGTTCATGTTATTCCTCCATCTAGTTTTATAGAAAAGAAGCTATTTGAAAACAACTATAAGGCAACAAATGTCATCACTTGTGTTCTAATAGAAACTGAGTTCACCAAAGTAATTTGTTGCACATCTACCAAGGAAATATGGGATAAATTTAGACTATTTTTGAAGGAGATTCAAAGGCTAAGCTTACTAAATTGTAGACTCACAAAACGCAATTTGAAAGTCTCAAGATGAATGAAGAATATACTCTGCTATCCTTTCTTTAGAGAGTTGATGATATTTTGAATATCATCAGAGGTCTTGGAGAGAAAATTGAAGAGACTAATATTGTTAAAAAGGTGTTAAGGTCTCTTTCCCCAAAGTTTGATTTGAAAGTATCTGCTATAGAAGAGAGTCATGATCTTACTCAATTGAAGATGGATCAATTTCATGGTACCCTTATTGCTTATGAGATGAGAAATAATGATGATATACCACCAAAAAAGGAAGAAACTTTCAAGACAAAGATGAATCCTAAGAAGAAGTTACAAGGTTATAAATCTAAAGAGGGTGACATATCCGATATTGATGATGATGAATTAATTGCTTTGATTACTAATAAATTGAACATTGACTCAGGGAAGTATAATGGTAAACTACCCTTAAATGTTTTTGATAATAAGGTAGCAAACAAGGGGCCAAACCCTTACAAAGCCTAAAAAAGAAACCCTAGAGGCATCAACACCAAATAGACTCAAAATAGAAACAATAAAGACCGCTAAACCAACATAAATATCACAGATAGAAAAACAAGCCTAAAGAAAATAAATATGAGGAAATAGAGAAAAAAGAACATAAAGGAAACCAGACCTAAGGAGAAATATTCTCCCATCTTTTAGCCAAAGACTCCATAAATTCATCCAGCTTATTGACATTTTCATCTCTATCCTCCATAGCTGTAGACTCAAGATCCTGTAACATAGGAAGATTAAGTAACATAGTACACTTGAGCAAAGTGGAAATTAAGTGTTCTAGTTTCTTTACATGACCCCTCAGGGCATCAATGTCATTCTATAATCAGCACCTTCCTCTATCTCATCCATAGCTTCCTCTACAAAAATCCTTCTCCCTTCATCAACATTAACCTCAGAATCACCAATAACACCATAAAACACATTGGTCTATTTTTTCATATTCTTACCCTCTGCATCTTTAGATATCTCCTGGATTTCAATAACCTTGTCCTCATCCCCCTAGGTGGATTCCTTAGAATCACTCTCTGGATAATCAATAAGTTTAGATTTTGGTGCAAGTTTTCCAACAATCCTCCCTGGGCTCCTAACACCAGAGGACAAACCCTCCTTATCCTTGGTAGATACATTAGTTTTTCTACTCAATCCCACAAGAGTACTGTTAAGATTTTTAGGGGTCCCCACAGCATCTCATAGAGTTTCCTCTACCCCCTCCCTTAGTTTCCTTTTCCTACTCTTCACACTACTTTTAAGGACTAGAGTGTGGGTAGCACTCCCCATGGTAGTCTCCTCATTAGACAGAGAAAGGAAAACCCCTTTCATCTTATGAGAGGTAAGGGAAGGGCAAGGCTCTTCAAATATAGCAGTATCATAATGTTTGGTATAAATTTCATCGCTATGAGACTGGATAGGCTTAGGCAGCTCCAGGGTAAGGCATAAATTATATAATCAGAGAATAAGACCCTGGTGTGGGGGAATGGGTTTCTTGGAGGGTTTCTTAGCCAACATATCTTTAACTCTAAAAACTGAATGCCCAAAGGAAGACAACAAATAGAACGGGAAGCTAATATGATAATTGTAGACCCTGATAAACCTCCCCTCTAGAGTGAAGTATTTCTTGAGGAGGAAACACATATCATCCCATGGATCTGGTAGCTTGGCCCTTTCGAATCCTCCCTGGTAAGGAACCAATTCTTCACCTTCCCTAAGGAATAACTTCTAGTTAAAATGTTCCTCCACTTTCACTTTCCTCTGTAGCTTGGTCCCCTTAGTCAATAGGCTAGTTACCAAAGCAATGACTTTCTTTGAAACCTCAAACCCAATGCTCCCAATAGTGACTCTATGGTTATGCCAAGTCTAAGTGAATTATTGAGATAGATTTTCATCATAGCCATTAAGCCATTCCAAAAAAGGGCTAATATCACCTTCCTTACACTAATACCAGACCAGAACATTATCCTTAAACTCGCAATAGGAAATTATCTCCATTCTAATCCTATCTCCTCCCATTATAGGCTTCCAAACAAAGACATAGACCCCCCAAAACCAGATATTCACAAAGTTATTGTTAAAGGAGAAATTAACCATTATGATAAGAAGTCTGCACGTAATATCATTAATAAGATCCAGCTTTCGAAGGACCAATTGAAGCCTACTCTTCTCATCCTTAAACATGATAACAAGGACATCTATATAATTAGAAGATAAAAAACTCGCCTTAACACAAGGGCGTAATAAAGTAGAGATGACATTGAGTAAAAGTACAAAAAACATGTAATTTGAGATACAAATCAGCATCTTCCAACAAAATTGGTGGAATAAACTGTCTTTCCAAAGATAATTGGTCATCATTAACACATCATATCTTTTTGAATTAAATCCCTTATGTTTAAAGGGATGTTATTAATTTGGTGCCAACAATGCCAATTACAAAACTATTCACCAAATTCCACAAGAGCATCCACAACCCCATTTCCCTCTCTATATATATGAGAGATATCAATTCTAGGGATCCATTGTAGAAGGATCTATATGTCCACTATAATGTCTTTTAGTTTCCAACCATAATTCAACACGTTAGTAACATCATCAATAATAAGTTTGGAATCCCCCTGAATGTGCAATTGCCTAATATTAAGTGAAATAACAAATTTCATCCCCCATAAAAGAGCAGAGGCTTCAACATAATTATTGATTTGAAGGTCTATCCCACCAGCATAGAAAACAACCATGCACCCCTTGTCATCCTTGATAATCCCACCACCACTAGCCTTACCATCTGCCTTAGATGCCCCATCAAAATTTAGTTTGAGCCAATTAGGCTTCAGGGGGATCCATTTGGTATTCAATCTTTGCAACTATTTGGAATTATTATGAGTTAGGATTTGGTTTACAATTCTCCAATTAATCACAATTTGCTCCTATTCATGAGAAAGAGGTTTTTACATAGTTTTTATGTGAGAATTAGTCACACTTTCCATGAGGCTCTTATAAAAGGAATGAATAACTTGAGAAGTATCCCTAGCAGCAACCCTAAAATTTTTGTTATTATGTTCTCTCCATATAGTCCAACCAAGATAGGGCAGATTTTGGTTCCAAAGCTCAACTAACCATGGATGACAGAAGGAAGGACACCAGTTGGCAATGAATTCCCTAATATCATAATTATAAACCCATTGAATGCCAAAATTCCTTAAAATAAAATTCTGAATTTCCCTATAAAAATCATAGTGGAGAATTAAATGCGAGATAGTTTCCTCCTTCTCAAAGCACAAAAAGCACCTATTGACCAAGGTGAATCCCCTCCTCTGTAAGTTATCTTGAGTTAGGATTTTGTTATGAACAATAAACCACAAAAACATATTAATTTTTGGGATAAGTTTATGGTTCCAAACTTTCCCCCAAATATCATTGTTATGCACCTCAAGGATCAACAAGTGGTAAGCAAATTTAACAAAAAAACTACCTTTCTTATCTGGCCACCAATACCGCTCATCTTCCCTAGGAAAAAGAGGGATTCTGACCCCCAACAACAAATCTTGGATAGATCGCATCATAGGAGTGAGATCAAGGCGATGGGTACAACAATCCAAAAGATTTTTCCAACTCCTAGTACCATTGTTATTGTGAAAATAATGACAAACTTATTTGCAAATAAATATGTAGCAATGCTAGCAATACCTCCATAATCACCTTTAGTAACCAGGGCCTTATCATTCAACCAAATTTCTTCACAAAAGTTAATAGAATTACCATTCCCTAGTTTCCATCTAAGCCCATGCTTAAGAAGGCTTCTAGACATTAGCATTTTGTTCCAGATACCATATCACTTGGGAAGCCCTTCTAGATGGAGAAAACTAAAGTGGTCATTTCCATGAAGATACTTGGCTTGCATAATGTCTCCCCACTCTTTATGGTTGTGGATCAAATTCCTATTTATTTTAGATAGGAGGGATTTATTCATATTCCCGGTAGATCTAATGTTAAGACCTCCATGAGATTTGGGAAGATAAACTTTCTCCGAACTAACCAAAGACATTCTCTATTTGTCTGCCACCCTGGTCCATAAGATTTTTTTTTTAATCTATTCTAATTTGTTAGCAATAAGTGTAGGCATTTTAAAAAGAGACCGGAAGTAAGTAGGAATACCTTGCAATGAATCACGTAGAAGCTGAAGCATGTATGGATATTTCAAAAGAAGGTGATCATATGGGTTTGTTCAATTTTAGACCTAGCTTATTTTCACTAATTCTTAGATCATGTAATGTAGCACATCGAAATATATGCATATTAAAAGTTGGGCTGCTATGCAATTTGACTATGTTTTTCCATACTTAGCCAATTTTACAATGAGTTAGAAAGAACCAAGTGAGCATTTTGATGGTGTTATATCTTGCTCATGTGAAGGTGTCAATATAAAATGATCATATGGGTTTTATTAGATTTTGAGCATAGATGATTTGTGCTAAATTTGATATCATCCGCTCAAGCATGATAAAAGTTATGGATGCTGAAATTTGGCCTCCTAGGTAGATTTTGACATAGTTGGCTCTATGATAGATGATTTTGAGTTGGCACTTTAATGGCATTATATCTCACACACATGAGGGTTCTAGGAGTAGTGTGTCACATGGTTACTCAAGCAATTATTAAAGTGCAGAGGAAATTATTAAGGATAAAAAATGGCTACTCAGGCATATTGGCATGGTTCCCATTGTCATTTTTCAAAGTGTTAAATCTCGAAGAAGATCAATGGTGTATGTTACCTCCAAAGAGTTAGGAAGAAAAAAGATGAAGATAGGTGCACGATGTTTAATGACTGAGTGAAGGTATAGGATAATGATCTAATGGTGAGTGGGAAGTTTTATAGTTGATCAAATGGTGAGCATTTATCATTAAAGTCCTAGTTGATCTACAAAGATCAACAGAGTGCATTGAGTCAAAGTTCCAAGATTGCACAAGATGAAGTCAACGTGATTGATGTTTAACATTTGGATTTGGTGGTCTATATGTTAAATATAGAACAAGATCAATGGTGTGTATTTGATCTAAGTAGTGAGTCCACGATATTCAACCATTGTGTTTGAATGTTAACTATGACCGTTTGAATTTGAATATTTGAATTTAACATACAAAAACATAGAGCTATGTATTTCATCCACATCTTTTGATATAAGTCAAAATTACTATTGATGCAAAAATTAAAGATGAAGAGGACTCCATTGTCCATCTAATGAACCTAATTTGAGGACTTGGAAGTGAGCACAACCAAGGATATTAAGATTATAAGTTGACTGTGTGATCATGCTTATTCTGCAAGTGACCCAAGAAAGATATTTGAGCTTGTATTGATGTTGTTTTGATGTTTCTTGGTGAATTGGCTATTGGGGAGTTTTGTAGACTCTATGAGGGTACTCTATGTAGATTTTATAGGTGTGAACAATCTATCTTGAGTATTAACAATTCTTAATAAGTTTACTGTGTGTTCGTTCATGATGACTTTGTGTACCAAGTCAATGTTTGAGTTGTTTGAGTAGATGTAAATATGAGCTCAGATAATTATTATCATTTAAAGATGTTGAAGGGGCATAAGGAGTGAACCCATGTCTTTAAATTTGTTCTTTTATTCTTATTTTTCTTGAGGGAGTGCTAAAGCATTGAATAGATTCACATGAGATCTATAAGGGTTACAAGGGCTTTATTAAAAGGTGTAGTTCCTTAAGGGTGACCCATAGATGTTATGTCCAACCTATGAAGATTATTCTAAACCATGTTTTCATGTGAGAGATGCCTTAAGGGCTAAGGCATGCCTAATGGCTGAACAATATGATGGTTATAACGATTTCTCTATAAATAGTGAAATCAAAGATGGTGATTTCTTGACTTTGATTAAGAGAAAAAGGAGTGATTAGAGAGAGGATTTTGTGTGTGTTTTGTGGATTGAAGAAGGGGTAGATTTCCCTAAGGATGATTGAAGATAATATTATTTTGAGGACTAATTATATAACCTATTGGTCATGATTTTATTAGTAGAATAGTGGGCTTTCTATTTGAGTGTGAGTGAAGGTGAATTGTGATAAGCAGAGGTCCATCATCAAGTGTTGTTGAAATCAAGTTCAAAGTGTATTTTTTCATAGGTGTTGTTTTGGTAGCTCAGCATCTAAGGTGGTTGTAGCCTCCTTACAAGGTGATACTTGATAAATCGTTCATTTGATATGGTACCTCAACTAGACAGGTGTGGCAGCACCTTGTGGAATTGGAGTCTCACTAAACATTGATTATAGGTCCTTGATCATTTATATATGGTGTAAATTTGATCTTGTTATTATAGGATAGTAGTAAAATTTTAGGCTCTAGTGGTTTTTCTCCCCCAAGAAGGTTTCCCATGTATCTCATGTGTTATGTCATTGATCTTGCATTGTCTCTCTTATTCATTGATGTTAATGTTGTGTATGCTTCATGATTACTTATGGTAATTGATTAAGTGTTTGAAAAGATCATAATTTAAGTTGGATTATCTGGGCTCACTAATTTACCCACCCCACCCCACCCTTGCCCCCCTCCTCTTAGTGATTTTACCTCTAACATATTAGTAAATTTTTAGAATGTCTTAATTACATGAGAAAAGTGGTACCACAAGTTATATCCTACTTGTCATCAAACTAGATATGGTGGAAATAAAACCCACCAATATCAGTAGTAATAGATAAATCCTCAATTTTTGGTCACTTTGAGAGATAGTTCTTTTCTAAAAGATGGGACAGATTTTATGTTTTTCTCATTTAAGACACAATATGTGTGCATCCTTCATTCTTTTATTTTTGAATTTGGTTCTTTCATGTCTCACATTGATTGGTGTAATAGCCACTAATATGATGATATTTGCATATGGTATTGTGCCTTCTGTGGGTAGATGTCTATTTCATGATCTGTGTCAGGTAAAAGGTAAAAAAACATTTTATGTTCAAAAAACATAAATAACATGTTATCTAGAGTATATTGATGTGTCATGATATGTAAAATTTGTTCTAAAGCCTTTTGAGAATATTCCACATTACTCACATGATGAATTTGAACCTTGTAAGGTTGACTCAATGTTTTCAACCAAGAGGTATATATGGGGTAACAAGCATTTACATTTTAGTCGACTATTTTTTTTTTTGCCTTTATCTAGATTCAATTATATATTTTATACAAGTGGTTTTATCTCATATATGTTGGGATACATAGGTTAAAATAGGTCATATAATATGTGATCAAGTGGATCAAATTTTATGTTTACATTTTCTCATCTATCATGTCATAAGTGGTATCATCATCATTATCATAGTAATCTAAAACATGGCCATCTTCTTGCTCAGTATTTACCAATAAATAAGCTTAACTATTGGGAACTATTGGGAACTTTACTGGATCTTTTGGTGATGGTTCTCTATCCTTATGCATATCTACGTGTAACTCATAATTTAGTACATTATTTGCATCTAGATATAATGGATCCATTATAATTAACTAACCAATTTCATACACATGTATATAATTAAAAGGGAAGGTTTGTTTAGGTGGTACCACTGTAGGGATGCCTTGAGTTTTAGAATGTATCATTTTACACAATTTTAAAGGTTCATCATCAGCAGACACAGATAATAAGGTCCCATCATGTATTAATTTTATACATCGATGAAGTATAGATGTGACAACTTCCATTAAATGTATTCAAGATCTACCCAAAAGTCAATTATAATGAAAGGATTAAGACATGACCTAAAAAACATTTGAAATCATTTTTAGTCCTAATGTCACATCCAATGTGATTTGACCAACTAGAAGGCTATGTGAATTGTCAAACCCTTTAATGTGCATAATTATTTTTTGAATAATATTAGTGGTAATACCCATGATGGTTAAAAATTTCATGCTAAGAATGTTTGACCCAATCTATTGTTATGATTATAATGTTGATACCTTTATTTTGCATGGTCACTTATCTGAATAAAGGAAAATTTTGGTCAATCATATATTTGGGTAGTAAATTTTTTGGATCAAAGGTGATGATCTTGTTATTTTTCTTGAGATATTTCATAATATCTACAAAATAAGAAGGCTCAATATTACTTGGAACTTGTGTCTCATGCAATGACACAAATAGGATATCCTTATAAATAATAGATTGCTTTATGAGCTCAAGGATAATTTTTTTTACATGTTTATTTATTAATTGCTCAATAATGACATATCCCTTAGACTTTATTACAAGATTAGGTTTAGGAGGCACCTATAGTATCTTATTAGGTGGGGCAATAGGTTTAACAATCCTACCTTTTTGAGTAGTAACAAAATGGACTATGGAATCCATTATAATCCATGGGTGAATAATGGATGTGGTATGGTAGTTTTCATTCAAATAATACGTAGGTAGAACAAATGATTGAGAACATGCACATTAGCATCTATAGATTATCTATGTAACATCACAAAATGAATTTTAAAGAGAGATCAAGTGTTGTTTTTAGTTTAAAACCCTATCATGATTATCACAAATTTGGTTAATAGTTTTGAAAAGGAAACTAATGTATAAAACCATAGTAATTATAATGTATTGGACCATGAAATAATTTATACAAATATCCATAGTAAACATGATTGTCATATTATAGCAATCAGGGATCAACAATAGAAAAATTAGAAAACCTTAATTTACCTAGGGTTTGGAGTTCAAATATGGGGTTCACCAAATGTTTAACCCTAAAAGGAAAAAGGTATAGGTAAGATTGGGTTACCTAGATGATCATTAAAGGGTTATATAGAAATGATAATGCATGAGGGTGATAATCAAATCTATGATACTCTAATTAGGAGCTAAACTCATATATAAACATACATCAAATTTCTTATGGTGAGAATAGGCTAGATATAGAAAGTAAAACAAAGTTATGTATGGAAATGATAAAAAAGTAATAAACTTAGTTATTTTTTATGCTAAAACAATGATGGATATGGAACATGTAGAAAACAGGGTGAAATAAGACTTTGGAATAGTTAAATGATTCTAAATTAAGTGCCTCTAGATCTCTTGGCACTAATATTAGCTTGGAATGGTTATATTGATGCTACTATCTTTGTTTGACACAAGTGTCCTATATGGAATACTTATTGAGAAAGGATGCAACCACCTCGATGATTCTATATTTGATGTTACTTTCACTCTAGTGCATTCAGATTTGGATCATGGACTATCACTCCTCATGAATTTGTAAAACTATATTCTTAATCTTCATGGTAACCTTGAGGAAAAATGGATTAGTAGGGACATGCTATCAAGATAACACCAAATACCCCTATATCAATGAGCATTACCTACATAGCTAATACTCTGAAGAGGGCATCATACTCATGTAGTTTTTTCCTCTATGGTGGCTTGTATGTGAATCATGCAATATGTGCAAAGTAAGTACACCAGTGACCTAGGTTGTAACTTGTTACATTAAGATCTTAGGATACTCCTTTAGTAATTCATACCTATGTATGTGTTATCCCTATGACTGATATGAGAATAGTAATAAATAGGAAAGTATTTTCTCAATTGAATTCTTGGTAGAATGATTTGATAAGTTTCCTTAGTTATTTTCCTAAGTATTGATATGTCTTTCAAAGAGAGTAATCAATGAGGGTTGATATTGTATTTATGTTAATCCCTTTTGAGAAGTAACTAACATTAAAATACTTATGCTAACCATTAGGATATGGTTTATTTGAAAATTAAATGACTTAGCGCATTAGATACTTGTGTGAGGTCAGAACACTAGCATCAATGCTAGAGTCTATCTTGGACATTAGTGTCCAAGGAGAAGAAAAGTAGATATAGGTTCAAAACCTAAAGATATGGAAGATGAGTGAATTTTAAGCATTATAAGAAAGATAGATGGCCTAGATCATCAACATAAGACTAGTCAGACTAAGAGATAGACTAAAGGGCATAAGATAGAGCTAATACGAGACTTGTAGAAGCAGTAAAAGGTCTAAATCTGAGATGAACAAGATTGAGGTGCTATATGATCCATGAATATTATCTACAAATTATTAAAACATTAATATTTTTCTATGTGCATAAAAATGGATAAATGAGATTTGAAGCCTATGAGACTATTATAGTGTGTAGAGTAGTATTCCAACTATTTTACTTTGTGGAGTAGTATGTCAAACCTATTTTACTGTGTAGAGTAGTATTTCAAACTAATGTTACTACATTGAGCAGTATGTCAATCTATTTTACTATGTGGAGAAATATGTCAAACTTATTATTAATATGTGGAGCGATATACTAAACTATTCTATTACATGGAATGACATGCTTAATTTTTTACAATTTTTGGGATTATCTCTGTTATGTTTATTTTCTATATCTAGCACCTTAGTGGAATGGAATGACCATTCTCAATGGATGGGAAGAGTGCAGGGGATTTGAAATGTTTTGTGGTTCAAGGAAAAAGTCTCCAATAATGTTCTCCCTATTATGATCTCTTCAGGTCTTCAACAAAAATTATGTACTACAAAACTATAGAAGATTCTATATGCATTGTATTTCCATGTACATGGTACATTGCTATATAATATTTTAATTTTGAACTATAAAACTTAGAATTGAATAGTCATCCTTATTTATACTTTTGGAATATGTTTAATTTCAAAATAATTGGGTCATGAATGTTAAATTAATGTAATATTTGAGTAAATTTCATAATCAAAGAATTATTAAATTCTTTGTGAATACATATTTGATGAATTATGGATAGATGTTTTTGAACAAAGTTTAATTAATTCAAATTATTGTATTCATTAATAAATGTAAAGTATGAACATAAGATGCATACAAAAGATGTACTTCAATCAAGGGTGTAATTAAGAGACCATTGAATAATGTAAACCCATTACCTAGTTTGTATATTTTAAAGTATGGTTTATGAATATTTAGATTCATTATTGCATGGGTGGATCATTGTTTATTGTTATACCATAATACATACCATGCAAAAGTGCACTTGAATTAGAATGTATGAAAAATTGTTAGAACATGTTAAACTTTGTTGTTATGGCATGTTATAATTAATTTTTATATTTTCAATGTATAATGCGTGTTAAAGAAGGATTAGTAAGATAACCATTGGTGTGATAGATTAAAGATTTGAAAAAAAAATAGTATATTTTCCGATACGTGACATGAGGGTTCTTACAAGTGAATGTAAATGTGGTTCACTATGAAATTAAGCATTGAAGGTTTGATAAGGAAACTAATCGTCATGATCTATGTAGAAACTATTTCAATATGAGTATCTATACAAAAGATATTTAATGAATGTTTCATATACTATACATAGTTCTACAACATTCTCCTTTAAAATAATAAATGCATTGGATCTAACAAACTTGAAAATAATATAACAAAGGTGTGGTATAACTTTACATCTATCATATATAATTATACTTAATAGAAATCAATCTAAACTTATAATTAATGTAACAAACGTAATTGTAACATAGCAAAAGTCTAGTATAAATGTACTTCTATGTAATATAATTAGTGTATAATATATATTTCAAATCCCAAATGATATACTTCCATTGATGAGAAGAAAACATATTTTCAACTTTAATAATCAATAAGAAAACTAATGTTCCTTCAAAGATGCATCACGAAAAGTACCACTGTTTATAGTGTTGCCTTATAATACTTACTTTTATTAATTCATGAAATAATGAATCTAAATGTCATATAATGAAATGGCATGTTATGTTAGAAGAAGTGACCTTTAATAATCAATAAGAAAACTAATGTTCCTTCAAAGATGCATCACGAAAAGTACCACTGTTTATAGTGTTGCCTTATAATACTTACTTTTATTAATTCATGAAATAATGAATCTAAATGTCATATAATGAAATGGCATGTTATGTTAGAAGAAGTGACCTACCAAATATTTTTATTCTTATGTTATATGTTTTGAGGTATTCATTTTTTATTATTACACTACAAACTTCATGGTCATATAGTACGCCTAAAATGATTATAGTATGAGAAGGATTTTTCTCACAAAATGTATAGTGCTACCTGAGTTAATGGTCATAAAGGGTGGACACCTTAAATTCCTCTTCGATATTGTTGAGCAAAATGTGGGGTTATTTATAATTGAAAGGTTCTATAAAATACAATATTTTACCATAGTAATCTATCTTGTCACTTTATTTCCCATAACTTTTTTAAAAAAAATACTTTAACCCACCAAATATTTATCAAAATATTCTATTATTATTTATAATATAAAGTTCATAATTATATTATAATCCCAAATTAATTAGTATATGAAAAAAATATATATATACAAAATATATAATATTATTTTAAACAATAACTCCATCACAAGTAAACACCTTAAATTCCTCATCAAGAATGTTGAGTAAAATATGTAGTCATTTATAATTAAATAATCCGTAGAATACAATATTTAACCATATTAATATATTATATGGATAATTAAATAAGTCTCATGTAAAAAGTGGCATCTTACACTTAATATATGGATGGTTGACATTCACATACAAAATAGAAACCACCCAACCTGATTCGATAGTTAATTATAAATATACTAGCTATTAAAACATTATTTATTAAAGTTTAAATTTATTTTTTACTTTTATATTTATAATTTTAAAGATTGTTTTAAAGAATGGGAAAACTGATTTGAATAATTATTGTTTATAAATTAAATGAGATTTGAATGATATTCCATTTTATAATTTGGAAGACTAAAAAAATATGCTCTTACAATATTTCAGTTTTCCTATTTTAATTTGTAGTTTGTTTTATCTAAATTTAAATTAAAAAAATGTTTATTTTTATTGTTATTAAAAAAATATTATTATTTATTTATTTTTTTAAAAATACATTACTAAATCTTTATATGATGTGAATTTATATATAAACTTGACCCAAAATTGTATAAAATATTTATACATATTATTTTTTAAGTTAAATAAAATTATATATAATTTTTTAAAAATATTATAAAATATTCACAAATAGTTTGTCAATATAAAAACACACATGACATTTAAAAAAGATTTAAAAAATAAACAAAAATATTAAAAAAAAATAGTAAAAAAGAATTATATGACAATAACGATAACAACAATAATTATAAATATATATGAATGATTCAAAGTTTAGCCTAAGCTTAATCTTCTTCTTACAAGTTATACTGTTGTTTGAGTCCATTAAAACAAAAAACAATCAAACTGCCCTTTCCATTTAAATTAACACATATAAAATGAGTGTCAGTGGTTTGAGTCTCATCATAACAAACATTAAACATTTTCAAACAATGTCATTACAGAACAAAACTTAAACTTAAAATGCAAATATGAGTACCCAGAAAGGATATTTTAATACTGATGCTAGTGATTATATTTTGTTGATTGCAGAGTGTTTTTCTAATGCTATTTAATGAATGGGAAACTAGAGAATTCAACACTGAACAACCACTTGCCTATGTTCTTTTGATGCACTTCAAAGATGCAAAAAGGCTATGTAACTAGCATAAAGATAATTCAGTCGGTTTCATGTAGGAAAGTCATGGTTCTCAAAAAGAATTAATGACAAATCTTTTGTTTTTAGTTTCATGTAGGAAAGTCATGGTTCTCAAAAAGAATTGATGACAAATCTTTTGTTTTTAAGCTTTTGTATTAATAAGAACAATATTGGTAGATTTTTTTTTTCTTTTTCAGGAAGAGGAGGGGAAGGGTGGTAATTGATTGATTAGTTTAATTATCACAAAGCTAATAATTGGGCAACCATCATCATTACAAACATTGATTTTAATATTAAATGAATTAATTTCATGTAGGATACATGAATAGATGTTTGCTTATATCTGCTTATTTAATTCTCATTTGCAATTTAAGAAAGCATTAGATAACAGTGAGCATTCCTCAATTTAAAAAACTTGACTGCGAAGATATGCCATGGACTACTTTTTTAAATGAATTGAAAATAAATCACAGAACACAAACGCTACAACATTCACTAAAAATCACATATACTTCTCCTTGTAATTTTTCTATTATTGCTTGATGATTAAACTCTTTACACTTGCCTCTTTTATAGAGGTCTTATTGTCTATTTTAAAAACCATTAATTTGATGTAGTAACAAAATTAAATATAAATTACATCAAAATTAAATGATGCTTTACAAACACTATAATTATTTAATAATGGATGGAATAAGTAATAAATTTCAAAACTCCTCTTTAATTTATTTCATTAACTATTACAATATTTATTACTCTTGAATTTTATTTCAAACATTTAAAGTTATCTTTCACTAATACCTTTATGAAGATGTATGGTCATCAATTTTCAAATCTGCAGAATGTTAATTTAATTTTACTATTTTCAACCAACTCATGTATAAAGTGATAATGAATTTGTATATGCTTGTTTTCTATGAAACACTGGGTTCTTCATCAAAGCTATTGAAGACATATTATCACAAAATATGATTGTTCCATTTGTTTGTTCATTCTTCAAATATCCTCTACAACACAATGGCTTCTACTCACTTTGTAAAATATTTTGTGGCTATGATAATGAATCTGTGGTTTCCTCCTAATGTTGTTATTTCTCAACCAACTTTTGATTTTGCTTGTCAATGGCTAGAATAATTATGCCTCATAGACTACATTGTTGGTTGCATTTCTTCTGAAAGCATGCTCAAATCTTGGGTTCAATCCACCTAGATGGCCCATGGCATTAAGCTTGAAAGTGTCCATAACATGACCAAAGGTTTATTTCTATTAAAATTTATTAACCCCACCCATGGAGGTGTCATATTAAACAAGTCATCCACCTATCATGTCTGAAACTCCCTCCTAGTGTTATCCCATTGAAATAGAGACTTTGTTGTCTCAGATCAAGCTGCTCTGAAAGTCCCTATTTGGGTTGAGTTCCTAGGTTTACCCTTGCCTTATTGGCCATTCTTAGACCAAATAGTCAGCTCCATAGGTCAAATTGTCACTCATGAATCTCAGAGATTCTAATCAGCTCGACCATAAAGGAGGGTCTATGTGGAAGTTGATCTTTTTAAGGACCTTAAGGAATCTATTAATATACAAGTCAAGGATCCCTGTTACTCTCAAAGAATCTTGTATACCAACATGCCTAACACATGATTATGTTTTCAGGACACATACCATAAGATTAAGGACTTCCCATTGTACCTCCCCTATAATAGGGCCCCTACCAAGACGACGGCTACATCTCCAAAGAATACCAAGGAAGATGGATGGAAAATTGTTGGGGGGAAGAAGAATAATCACAACAAGGGACCTACTCAGATAGGTAATAGTAATATTAACAAGCCTTCATCTAATCCTATGCCTCGGGTGCTTAAACCCTCAGCACTACCAAACAAAGAAGTGTCTCATAGCATGATCCCTATCAAGGAACTAATGGCTATGAAAGTAGCATTGTCTCAGCCTCATTTTCAAGGCACACCCATGGTGTAATTTTTTTTTCCAATTCTCAAATTTCATCATACGTCTCTATAGACTTTATGACATTCCCATCACACTTCACTCAAAATGGCACTGGTAAGAGCTTGTGCAGCCCCTTCTAAAACTCTCTAATTTGATCTAGAAGACCCATTCATCATGATATTTTTGAGGATTCAGAGTATGCAATAGAATTTTCCCAGCAACCATAATTTCTCCTGGCCAACTCGAAGCATTTATTGAAGAATAGATATGAAGCCCTTGAAGAGCTAGATACAGAGGATATGTCTCTTGACACCCATAATCTATGAATTATGTCTCATGGAATGTTCAGGGTCTGACATACTCAATCTGTAAGTATGTGGTTCAAGATTTTCGAAGCAAGTTTTTAGACTTGGACATTCTTCAACTTCAGGTAGTGAAGGTGGCGGGTTTCCTTCTCATGTCTACTGCCAGAGTTATCTACATAAAAAAATTTAGTTATTTACAGTGAACATAAGGCAGATCGTGGTGATATTATGACATTTATTACACCTAAATGATAGACTCATTTTATGACATCCAAAAAGGACCCTTCCCATCATATCATATGGGCCCTCTTCAATATTGAAAAATACCAAAAAATTAATACTATAAAGATAAGAGTTTTTTTTGTGTGCTTTCAAAATAAATATTTGAAAGAAGCAACAACAACATAAACTTCTTATCTATCCATTTAAAAAAATGTATAATAGAAGAGAACTAATGATGATATATAGATGACAAACTACTTGTAGGAGGTATGCATGTGAGAATGGTAAAAAATAAAGTTATTGTATGGTGAGCATTCCTCAATTTAAAAAACATAACTACAAAGATACAACATTGCAAATGAGTGAAAATAATGTAAATCTCTTTTCAACAAATTGAAAATATAAATAGGTACTACATGTAAACTTTTCCCTTTTTAAAATTCAAACAATATTTGACAAATTCACAGATATATAATTACTAAAGACTGAGGTTACATCGGAAGGGATGGGGTAATTTTTGTTTTTAATAAAGTTGGCTTTAATAAAGTGAAATAGTGTAAATTGGGAGTCATACTTCATTTGAAATAAATGGAGTGAATAAGGTTTCAAACAATAATATTCTCAAAATTCTACCTAGTAGAGATGATGATGGAAAATGAGGTTTTATGTTTCTTGATGTAGTAATGTGTTGTTTGAGAGGAGATGTTTTGTTTCAAAATGAGTAAGAACATTAGTGAATTTTTGGGAATAGGCGAGGCCATACAAAACATGAAAATGTTTAAATATTTGAAGGTCCACTAAGCAGTGATGGTAAAGGACAAAAGGACAATGATAAGTTATTTTAAAGAATGGACTTAAACAAACCTAAATAGATACATTTACAAACATCTATATCATGTCACTATTATAATATGTGATTGTTGGTGTATAGCTTTTATAGTAAGCAGCCCCTCTTAGAGCATATTATTCTTTTGAAAAGATCTATCTATCCCAAGGTGGTTATCCTTGAGGCATTTCTCCTTGACAACAACTTCATTTTGCTTCATTTCTACTCTATGATCGACCATTACTTTTTTTGAAAAAATGGGTTATGATTTTGCTTTATTTTTTAACTCCCTGGTCCTCATTCTTCAATCTAGGTATTGTGGTTTTTTCTCCATTTCCTCTCTAGCTACATCTGTATAACCTCTCTTTAGTGTTGTGAGATGCAGGTCTTATCAAGTAGACGATTGCCAAAATTGGCAAGTTCATAAAATTAGATGATGATCCATCTTTAATCCACAAAAAAATTGTTCGAGTTTGTAATATGATGCATATCACCAAACCTTTGTCTCTCTTAGTCAAAGTGTTATCAACACATGGTTCCTAGATTCAGGCTTGCATTTTTAGGCTTATCATTCTGGTGCTTTAATTGTAAATAGTTTGGGCATCTTTAGTATAATTGTTCAGTAATGTGTTCCTTAGGTTCTAGGCAATCTCAGTTTATTTCTCCAAAAAAAAGTATGATTTATGGTTTGGAAAGGCCCACAGTTGGTAGTATCTATAATATCCCCTTTTTAATCAATTCATGATGATGGACACCAAATGCCCATGTTCATATTTCCCATGGGCTAAGGGAAATAATTGTTAACTATCTAGGAGTTTAATTGAAAATATATGACAATGATTTAGCAGGGGATTTATTAATTGATGATTTGGAGAGAGTCTAATTTGATGGAAACTATTATCGTAATTAGTAGGTCTATCTTGGATGGCAAATATGAAAAGTTTATATTACCCATGCTTAGAGATAGAATATGGAAAATCTCTATTACCCATGTCAGAGTTAGGATGTAAATTGTCTATTTGTTGGCCTTTTTGAAACATTGGGATTTATGCCCCAACTTTTATTTAAGATAGGCAACCTCATTGTTTGGGATGTTTTGCCAAATTAATAATTTATTTATGCTTGTTGTACTTGTGCTTCAACTACAAGATTTAAGGATGAAACCCTTTGTGTTCTTGGAGATCATAGTATGAAACCTCTTTGATTTATTGATGGCAATCTCATACAAATATTTCATTGGAGCTTCACAAATTTTCATATTTTTGTATTCAGTGTGATGTGTATGTTTACATGTTTTGGAGTGTGTAGCTTGAGTAGATTCTAGTGTGATGATTACATATTTATTTTAATTATTTATTAGTATTATTTTTACTATAAAATAACATATTTTGTTTTAATTTAGTTAGATATATCATTAATAGAAGCTTGAGTTCATAATTTGTCATTTCTATGACTTTTGATGAAATTAGCTAAAGTGAAATTGTTAGTTTTATATACAGATTTGTGTTTGTGATTAAATCTAGAATATTCTTATAAATAAAAACATGAGGCCATACACTAGTAATATTTTTTGTTATTTATCAATATTTTAAGTTAAATTAAGCTTCCCAATACATTTATGTTAAAATTGTCATTCTTGGGACAATCGGTGTAGGGAAAATTTAGGGGTTTTTTAAGTTGATTTGAACTGTATCTTTAGTTTGATTATTATCTAAAAATAATTTTGGGAGGTTTATTATAGTGGTATTAAATCCTTAATTCCACTAGCTTGTATAGTGATTTTTTTTTTATGAATCCTAGCAAAAGAGAAATCAGGTACCAGAGGAGAGAGAAATAAAAATTGCATAAAACACATGATACAAATAAGAAGGAAGACATGGAAGACTAAGGAAAGATTAAATGGATAGAGGGAGAGAAATATGAATTATTCCTTGGGACTCTGGCTAAACTTAATCAAGGACATGATAACCTAGCAAATCTCTTGGCACAATTATTGCAATCTCAAAGTTTGAAAAATGTAGAGCCCATAAAAGTATATCAAGGATAAGGGAGTAAATATACAAACATCCGATCTGTGATCAACTCCATACCCAAGACATATATGCCTATTTTTTTATCAAAATAGGAAAATCAACTTGAGGCACATCCCACTAAGGATATTTAATTTTTTTTTAAGAATACCAAGGTAGATATAAAACTTTTAAAAATACAATTACCTTTATAAATTACATATAAATCCTTGGAAAAAGAATGCCTGGAAGAAGAAACCCCAATGCGAGTATAAATGATGATAAAATAGGGTTGCAATAAAAGGTAAATAAATTAAATTTTCCTACCTTTGATGGCAATAATAAGATATTTGCTCATGATTAACTATAAAATTATAGACTTACTTTACTCTCAGACCTATGGAGTAGAAAGATGCCATAGAGTTTGCCACATTGCATTTAGAAGGCATTGCATATGATTGGTAGCACCATGGTCTAATCACACAAGGGCATAGCCTTGTGAAAACATTTGATGATTTTATCCAAAGGATTCTAGACCACTTTGAGTAAAAATATGAGGATGAATATTTCAGTGCGCTTGCAGAGATATGACAACAAAACTCAATAGAATCATATGTTATAAAGTTATAACATGTTTCAGTGATGGTACTAGATGTATCTAAAAGGATAATTAGTTTTCTTTTTGTTAAAGGTTTGTTGGAACCCTTCAAAAGTATTTTTAAGGCTTTTACAACATCTTCACTCTAAGAAGCTATTAAAAGAGCTCTAACACTGGAGCCATCTATTTTAAAAAGAAAATATTTATCTCGACCCAAGGCACCCAACTTTGGTCAGCATAATGAGAATTTAAATAAAGGGAAATCAGATCTATACTCCTGAAATTTCACACCATAACCACCTATGATAAATAAGGTAGATGATCAATCTATGAATGAACTCAAAATAAAGAAGTTATGTTTTTCTTGCAAGGATCCATGGGAACTAGGACATAGATGCCTTGGTAAGGGCCAAGTTCACTATATCGAGGTAGTCTTCAAAGAT